>CM072703.1:4204579-4549585 GCA_036884735.1 Huso huso | reverse complement strand
AGTATCAGACCACTGCAAATCTACCAAGACCTGGCCGTCCCTCTAAACTTTCAGCTCATACAAGGAGAAGACTGATCAGAGATGCAGCCAAGAGGCCCATGATCACTCTGGATGAACTGCAGAGATCTACAGCTGAGGTGGGAGACTCTGTCCATAGGACAACAATCAGTCGTATACTGCACAAATCTGGCCTTTATGGAAGAGTGGCAAGAAGAAAGCCATTTCTTAAAGATATCCATAAAAGTGTCGTTTACAGTTTGCCACAAGCCACCTGGGAGACACACCAAACATGTGGAAGAAGGTGCTCTGGTCAGATGAAACCAAAATCGAACTTTTTGGCAACAATGCAAAACGTTATGTTTTAAAAAACAACACAGCTCATCACCCTGAACACACCATCCCCACTGTCAAACATGGTGGTGGCAGCATCATGGTTTGGGCCTGCTTTTCTTCAGCAGGGACAGGGAAGATGGTTAAAATTGATGGGAAGATGGATGGAGCCAAATACAGGACCATTCTGGAAGAAAACCTGATGGAGTCTGCAAAAGACCTGAGACTGGGACGGAGATTTGTCTTCCAACAAGACAATGATCCAAAACATAAAGCAAAATCTACAATGGAATGGTTCACAAATAAACATATCCAGGTGTTAGAATGGCCAAGTCAAAGTCCAGACCTGAATCCAATCGAGAATCTGTGGAAAGAACTGAAAACTGCTGTTCACAAATGCTCTCCATCCAACCTCACTGAGCTCGAGCTGTTTTGCAAGGAGGAATGGGCAAAAATTTCAGTCTCTCGATGTGCAAAACTGATAGAGACATACCCCAAGCGACTTACAGCTGTAATCGCAGCAAAAGGTGGCGCCACAAAGTATTAACTTAAGGGGCTGAATAATTTTGCACGCCCAATTTTTCAGTTTTTTATTTGTTAAAAAAGTTTGAAATATCCAATAAATTTCGTTCCACTTCATGATTGTGTCCCACTTGTTGTTGATTCTTCACAAAAAATTACAGTTTCATATCTTTATGTTTGAAGCCTGAAATGTGGCAAAAGGTCGCAAAGTTCAAGGGGGCCGAATACTTTCGCAAGGCACTGTACGTACTGACATTCTGAAGCAGTGGATATACGTATTGATCACTCTGAAGCAGTGGATATATGTATTGACATTCTGAAGCAGTGGATATATGTATTGACATTCTGAAGCAGTGGATATACGTACTGACATTCTGAAGCAGTGGATATACGTATTGACATTCTAAAGCAGTGGATATACGTATTGACATTCTAAAGCAGTGGATATACGTATTGACATTCTGAATCAGTGGATATACGTACTGACATTCTGAAGCAGTGGATATACGTATTGACATTCTAAAGCAGTGGATATACGTATTGACATTCTAAAGCAGTGGATATACGTATTGACATTCTGAATCAGTGGATATACGTACTGACATTCTGAAGCAGTGGATATATGTATTGACATTCTGAAGCAGTGGATATATGTATTGACATTCTGAAGCAGTGGATATACGTATTGACATTCTGAAGCAGTGGATATACGTATTGACATTCTGAAGCAGTGGATATATGTATTGATATTCTGAAGCAGTGGATATACGTACTGACATTCTGAAGCAGTGGATATACGTATTGACATTCTGAAGCAGTGGATATACGTATTGACATTCTGAAGCAGTGGATATATGTATTGACATTCTGAAGCAGTGGATATACGTACTGACATTCTGAAGCAGTGGATATACGTATTGACCATTCTGAAGCAGTGGATATACGTATTGACCATTCTGAAGCAGTGGATATATGTATTGACCACTCTTGAAGCAGCGGAAGAATGTGCCCGTGACCATAAGGATTTCGTTGTGGAAGACAGCAAAGGAAAGGTACAACTTAAGCATGCACGTACTGTCGAGTTACTATAAGTATTGTGACAGAAAAAAACGGCTAAGCATTTTGGAAAGGAACCAAAAACAATAATTTCATACAGTATATAAAAAGCGAAAGACCTGAAAAATAGCTAAAAATAAGCACCAGAAAATTAAATTAACAAAAACCGAAAAACAGAAGCCCTATGTATAATATAATGGTAATCTCTATCCCCTCCTCCTACGATGGATATTGGTGAAATGTTCAAAGAGAATCAGTTAACCTTTCCTCACACTTTCACTCACTCTCCCCCTCGCCTTCTCTATAATGGGAGTCGGTGAATGTTCAAAGAGAATCTATTAACCTTTCTTAACAAATTGCCTCTTCATGATCCAGAGCTCTGATGGCCTTCTGCTTTGAAGAACACGCTTTCTAATGAGGCTTGGGAGGGGGGTTCCCAGTTTGAAGATAAACTCGTGTTCCGTGTTCCTTTTGTGGAACTTTGGACCCTTTGGGAACTATTCTTCTTCTTATTATTTATTTCTTATATCACATTATTTTTACATACAATTACATTATTTTTATTTTTTTTAATTATTATTATTAATTTATTTTTTTTACACATTATTTTTACATACAATTACCCATTTATACAGTTGTTTTTTTTTACTAGAGCAATGTAGGTAAAGTACCTTGCTCAAGGTTACAGCAGCAGTGACCCCACCTGGGATTGAACCCACAACCCTCTGGTCAAGAGTCCAGAGCCCTAACCACTACTCCACACTGCTGCCCTTATAATCATGACACCATCCACAGAATCTTTGTATAATTACAAATCTTGAATAAGAACAAGTTTACTGCACTCTGTTTACTTTTCTTTCTAAACAGCTGAAGAAGGGCTTTTGCCCGAAACGTCCTGAAAATAAAAGATGTTTTAATCTTTTAAAACTTGTGTACATTTTTTAAAAACCTTCTCTCTCTCTCTCTCTCTCTCTCTCTCTCTCTCTCTCTCTCTCTCTCTCTCTCTCTCTCTCTCTCTCTCTCTCTCTCTCTCTCTCTCTCTCTCTCTCTCTCTCTCTCTAGATATATATATATATAGGCATAGGTGTAGTTTAGCAGGCCAAGCAATTAAAGTGGTGGAGATTAGCAGGGCCACAAGAACAATGAAACATTCTGTCAGAACGGTGTCTCCTGTCCTCGGGCAGGTAGCAAAAGCATGCAGTAAATCAAAATAATAAATAAATTATAACCGACAAAAATAATGATGGTACCCCCCGTTGAGATACTGGTATGTAACATCTTTACCGTTAGTGCACTTGTTTCAGACCCCCTTAAAACTATAGCATTTTTTCAAAAATTGTATATATTAAAAAATCGAATTAAATGTGATAAATGTCATAAGGATATGTTATTGACAAAAGACAGCCACACAAAAGTAACAGGCTATATCTGGCAGTGTACTAACCACCACTGCCAACCTAAAAAATGTGTATTATATCAAAGTTACTTTGAGAATACTCACTTAAATCTCCAGAAAATAGAATTTTTGATTTAATTCTGGGCTTGTAAGTCACCTGTTACTGTTACAGCCATGCACGTCGACATAGAAAAGAAAACAGCAATCAACTGGTACTGCTTTGTGAGGGACATCTGCTCTTGGAAACTTTTGCAGGAGCCAGTGTTACTCCAGGCTGGTCCAGGCTGCATTGTGCAAATTGACGAGTGTCATGATACGGGCCAAATATAGACGTGGTCCCAACCTGGGAAAGCCTGACAGATGGGTATTCAGCATTTACCAACCTGATATCCAGCTCAGGTACCTCACCTTTCTTGAGCGTAGGAATGCGTTCACCCTCCTACCCATCATCACCAAGGTAGTGAGACAGGGCTCTGAAATACATAGCGATCAGTGGCCTGCATACCATCCAATTTCAGCCCTGACTAGAAATCCATACTTTCACAAAACTGTACATCACTCAGAGCACTTTACTGACCCTGACACGGGAGTGCACACTAACAACGTGGAGAATTACTGGGCCTGTGCAAAAAAAACTGTTCAAAACAATGCAGGCAGCGGAGCGGTCAGAATTCTCAGCTAGGAAGCCTGATTTTCCTGGCCCTCACCGGTTTAGTAAGTAAGAAAATGTGATATACAGATGACATATATACTAGGTAGACACCTCCATATACCTCGAATCTGATACTCTCAATAACCTATGCTGAATGTTAACTCCAGGCCCATCACAATAACCGTTTTTTCAGATATATGTGTAACACATGTACATCACTATACCCCTGTCGGCAGGAATTTCATCCCCTGATAGGATTAATAAAATCCATGAATACAAGCGGCTCACCGCTAAATTGGACCTTCCATTTATGTCAAAATAAAAGCCTAAGGACATATCCTTAAAGCTAAAGAAAACCAAGCATTATTACTTATCATTTAGACCAAAAGAAACGAAATACAAACAATATGATGTATTTGTCTGGTACAGTCTCAGTGAAGACAACTGGCCATGCTACATGAAGCTTCAGGGAATTCCAAAATTGTGTTCTGAGTAACAACGACTTTTATTACTTTTTGAAAATGGACGAATATCCTAACGAATATTTAAATTATGAGCGAATATCTGAACATGAAAACGTTAGGTTACTTCCCGTAACCCTGGTTCCCTGAAAGAGAAGACGACCACCAAAACATTACTTATGGGAAATGCCTACCTATTGGTAGGTATTCACTGAGTTCTCTATATCAGAGCTGCCGATAGGCCCCTTCCTGGATGACATACTCAGTCCCGCTTACCGAGGGATTAAAACTGTCATTCCACGGAAGTCATTTTTCTTTTTGCACTGAACCCGTGAGGATGACCGATGCGACCTCGCGGTTGGTGGTCGTCTTCTCTTTCAGGGAACCAGGATTACGGTAAGTAACCTAATGTCCCCTTTCAATTCGAAGACAAACACCAAAACATTACTTATGGGAAAGTATATCAGAGCCATCGCGATAGAGAAGGAACAGCAGCATACGAGGACATATCAGAACTGCCTAACCCAAGGTTAGCGGTGTGAGCATGCAACCTCAAGGGCCCTCATGCCTAATGAAGGCAAGGAAGGATCTATCATATTAAGGCGACAGAACCTGGAGAAGGTAAGTGGCATAGCCCAGCTAGCGGAGATACCGAATCTACGGGGGCATCGCATGCAGAAATAGCCGCTAAATACACCTTTAATGTGGAAGGTGACTGTGGCAATGGGGGTTGCAGTGCGCAGGAGTAGAGGTGATGCAAAGTACTGGTGAAACGGTGGTTTTAATTTGTAATCCAGTAGTCTGATGACTCTGGTTGTAGCAGACAGGAGTTTATAACGGCAGATGACGTAGTCTGATCCCTGGGTTTAATTGAAGGAGCAACTCAAACCCTCCCGCTCCCTGCTGAAGCATTACTGTGCCTGATTATGATGAGTGAATTGTTGAATAATGGAAATTGCATCATTTGGGTTTCGCATCCAGTTTTCTAAAGGAGATTTTAAAAGGTGACCAGAAAAAAAAGAAACCCATCATAACTATGAAAATTTAAAACAACTGTTTCATTGTCTTTAGCCTTTGGTGCTTGTTTTGTGCAGGCATTTTAAAAGTATATACAGTAAGCATGTTGTGCTCAAGCAACTGGGCTTTTAAAAAATAATAATTGAAAAATATTACATTGAAATATAATGACCTACGAATTTGTGCTAGCATTATTAATAATACTGTACTTGTATTACGCATACATGTAGTGAATGGAAAACTGCGAAGACATATCACATATTTCAAAGCAAATATATAAACGAAAAGTATGCAGAACCAAAAGTAATAGCTACTGTGTTAATTTAAATTTCATTTGATCTGTTTTGTGTTATGGTGTTTTGTATAATGTTTTGATGTCTAAAAAGTACATTTCATTTATAATGCTGAAAGTTCACATTGAAACCATGACGATGAATAATAAATAAATATAAAGCACGCATATCTCAAAATAATGCAAAATTCGGCATGGCACAGGGAACTTACAGAAATAATTCCTCGCTGTGACGAGTTACTTGCTGCTCACATAGAACAAGGAACCATAAATTTACTAGGATCTCAAAAACCAGACAGAATGACTTGATTTACATTAATTTCCTTTACTGTGCTAGCAGAAATCAACAAAGAAATGACTGAAGATCCTTTTTTTGCGTGGCAGATGAAACAGTGGGTTTGTAATTGTGCCTCTTCTCACTTAGAAGTCACCAGTCACCACTGGTTTGTCATTTATTTATGTTTAATCAATTAATTTGATAGGATGAGATTGATTTTTGTTTGCCTTTCTCCTGCCTTAACAACTTTGTTTAGAAAATATTTTATGCCAAGTATGTTAGCAATGTGCACTTTGACAGGGGCTGGAGGGGCATCACTGGCTCTGCTTTTTGTATCCCAGGCTCTGCTCTTTCAATTTTCATCCCCTGCAGGGAAAATAGATTTTGTACTGACAATGTCTTTCTGCTGGAAAATGTCATTTATACATATGATATTCAAACATTTTGAATATAGTATGTACAGTACACTGTCACTCAGTTTTTTTTTTTATTTAATAATGATTAGGAATCAAAATTTTGTTTGGCAAATGTTGTTTGTAACTTTATAAGCATATGTTGTTATTGCCTTTTAGTTATCGATAATAATATTGTAATAATAATAATAATAATAATAATAATAATAATAATAATAATATTAATAATAATAATAATAATAAAACACGTTCAACGACAATAACTGCATTTGCATAGTGTCAGATAGAAGGTGATGTATCTTTACTAGAGGGTTTCCTACTGTTTTGTAGTTTGTGTATTTTTAAACATAAAATACACACAGGGGTGGGGCACACTGACACAAAATGTGACAAATCGCACCCTGTATGTTAGTGAGGTGGTCTTGAAATCTAAATGCTATATTCATGTTGTATACAGTGCATTTTTAAACATACGCTGGCAGTGTGTAACAGTTAAGTTTATTAGAATAAACTGCTGGCTAGTGGAGAAAATGCATTTAACAGCCAAATTGGGGTAAAATGTTAAGAAGATATGAAAAGTGTTGTAAGTAAGAATACAGTAATACGATTTGACTGCTGCTGGAGGCTTTAGGGGACCCCAAACCCTCTGCCTTTTTTTGCCTTGTTTTGGCCACCAGCTGCCAATGACATGTGTTTTGCACAGGATGAGATCTATACACAAGATGAGATCTATACACAAGATGAGATCTATACACAAGATAACATCTATACACAAGATGAGATCTATACACAAGATGAGATCTATACACAAGATAACATCTATACACAAGATGAGATCTATACACAAGATGAGATCTATACACAAGATAACATCTATACATAAGATGAGATGTATACACAAGATGAGATCTATACACAAGATGAGATGTATACACAAGATGACATCTATACACAAGATAAGATGTACTGAATCCACAACAAACTTTTGACACTGACAGGTGGATTTCTCCTGTGGAAATTATAATGCCGTAATAACAAAACAAAACAGACCTAATGAAGCTAATGGCTCTTGTCAAAAAACAAACAGAAGATTAGTTATGCTTTTTTATTCACACTGATAATGGGTTGACAAATCCTGCTTATCACAGCCTCACCCCATTGTAGGTGCTTTGTGCTACCAGTGCCTCTAAATACAGACCCACTGCTAGTGTAGTGCCACTGTCTGCATCTCCATTGAACATCACTTGGTATGCACCCTCCTTCCCTCCCTCTCTCTATTTTTGGGGAGAGCTACATCAAAGTGCCCATGACCAACGATGATATAACTTCAAAGTGGCACACGGATTACAAAGACCCTTTCTACCAGCGTTTATAACAAGCAATTACCTGTACGTCTGTAAGAGGTTGTTTTTGTTACATAGATGTTTTAGGATTCGCAAGGGTTGAAGATGGTTGCCAATGAACAATCAGCCAAGAGAAATGATTCTTTATGATATTCATTAAAACACGTGCACTGACGCTCAGTTTAAATTGTATAAAATGTCAAAGCAAATATGCATTGTTGTAAATTTACAAATGGAAAGTCAAAAGCAAGTGGTGCGAACATTTAGTCTGCAGCATCGTGCAACAGCTGTTCCTCATGCCAGAAAACGGAAAACTGCTCTTCTAAAATGACTTGCTCATTAAAATAATTTGCAGATCTGAAGAGTGGATGATTACTTATTCAGGGATACTAAAATATTTAGTAAGGAAGCAGTGTGAGTGGGGTCACTTAATTACTCTGGAAGGTGAACCAATGCTTAGTTTACTTAAGCATCTTTGCAGATTGCCCAACAATGCTGCAACCCGATGGTGGTGGTTACTCATAATAAAAACCACCAACCTTGCCAGAATTGTGCACTAATAGTTTGAGGGGCATGACGGAAACTGCATGCAACTTCCATGGCCACCACAATCCCTGAATGTCCATTACATTGTTTGGGTTTATCTTGAATGATTTGTCATCACGATCCTCTGTCTGCCTCTCTGCACCAATTACATGAAATAATAATGACCAAATGGATCCATGAGACACCTTCCAGCACCTTTGTGCCATGTTGTGTCAAGGCTGTGATCAGGGCAACGTGGCCCAATCTGATATTAGGTACAGGTCCTAATAACATTGCCAGTTTATGGGTTTTGAGGGGAGAAGCACAGTTGAAAAGCGAGAGGTTAGGAGAGACAGGATGTTTTCTGTTGTGGAAACAGGAGGAGGTGTGTTTGGGTGCATTGACCCCCTACGCACAAAGCACAAAGCCTGAAGTGTCGTCAATGTGACAAAGCCCCTTTCTGCTTCAGGGGAGAAATGACAACGGAAGATTTCCAACAAAGCCTGACTCTGTGACTGATCTGTAAGGCAGATATGGAACAAAGAACAGGGCAAATGCAACAACATGCAGAAGACAAGGTTGTATTCATTTTGAGATTAACATTTGTGTACGTGTGTTTAACCCTCCCTGTCAAAAATGCAGAGCTGAATACAGATCTAAGATAACTCCACTCAAAACTGCAATCAGCAATGACTAGTGAAAAAATGACTTCTGATATCCTGGAAATCCCAAATCTATCATTGTTTCAAGAATGTAAGTTTCTAAAGTTGTCATACCTCACAAATGAATGCCTATTACAAGAGGTTAAACAGCATTAAATTGCTAAACATTGGACAATTCTAGATTCTAAGAAACCTTGTATCTGTTTTTTGGAAGACATATTTTCTGATGACGTGCAGCATATGTATATCAATATATACTGAAACAAGTCAGTACAATTGTTGAATATTTTGGGTTTTGTACTTTTATAATTTTATTTTAAAATATTTGTATATTGTTTCTGCTGGACTTGTCCACAGCTTTTATCTTCTGTTTGGGATATTTCCTTCTTGTTCTTATTGTATATTCTTTATTGTTATTTATATAAATCTATTAACTAGAACCCAAACGCACTGATATAATTGGAAAGATAACAGCCATTTAAAAAACTGCATGCCAGTAGTATAGGAAAGAGAACTCCACTCAACACTGCAGAGCGCTCTAGTAGTAAAGAGAACTCCCCTCAACACTGCAGAGCGCTCTAGTAGTATAGGAAAGAGAACTCCACTCAACAGTGTATTATTTGTTTATTTAGCAGACGCCTTTATCCAAGGCAACTTACAGATATTAGGGTGTGTGAACTATGCATTGGCTGCAGAGTCACTTACAATTACGTCTCACCCGAAAGGCGGAGCACAAGGAGGTTAAGTGACTTGCTCAGGGTCACACAATGAGTCAGTGGCTGAGGTGGGATTTGAACCGGGGACCTCCTGGTTACAAGCCCATTTCTTTAACCACTGGACCACACAGCCTCCTAACTAGCACTCTAGTAGTACAGAAAAGAGAACTCTACTCAACACTGCAGAGTGCTCTAGTAGTATAGGAAAGAGAACTCCACTCAACACTGCAGAGCGCTCTAGTAGTATAGGAAAGAGAACTCCACTCAACACTGCAGAGCGCTCTAGCAGTATAGGAAAGAGAACTCCACTCAACACTGCAGAGCGCTCTAGTAGTATAAGAAAGAGAACTCCACTCAACACTGCAGAGCGCTCTAGCAGTATAGGAAAGAGAACTCCACTCAACACTGCAGAGCGCTCTAGTAGTATAGGAAAGAGAACTCCACTCAACACTGCAGAGCGCTCTAGCAGTATAGGAAAGAGAACTCCACTCAACACTGCAGAGCGCTCTAGTAGTATAGGAAAGAGAACTCCCCTCAACACTGCAGAGCGCTCTAGTAGTATTGGAAAGAGAACTCCTCAACACTGCAGAGCGCTCTAGTAGTATAGGAAAGAGAACTCCCCTCAACACTGCAGAGCGCTCTAGTAGTATTGGAAAGAGAACTCCACTCAACACTGCAGAGTTCTGCAGTAGTATAGCACTTTGATTTTTTGCTTCAAATCTAAAATGCATGTGCAATAGAACTGTTGTACATTTCAAATTACTCTTTCGTTTTTCCACTGGGATCCCCCTTTCTTTGAACTGTGTTTAGGTCATTTTCCAGCCAGCGGTATCAGCTGAACCCCAGAAGAAGGGTCAAGCTGCAAGACAGGCTAGTGGGTCTCAAGGGAGCGAGTCTGTGTGTGATAGGAGCTGTGTTATTCTTGTCGCTGCATAATCTGCTCTTTCTACAACTGTCAATCCATGGGACTGCGCTGTCACATTGCCACCAGTCACACAAAATACAAAATCTGCTTCATCGTTCGGGGAGAAGAAAAACAACAAATCTATTCTAGTATTCTCAACAGTGTGACAGCTAAACACAAACTATCATGAGCATGGCTGCTTGTTTAATGCAATGCATTTTTTATGTCAGTGTGGCAATGTGCCCCACCCCTGTGCATATTTTCTGTTTTATGTTGTATGTGGTGTGTTTCATGTTATATGTGGATATTCATGTTATATGTGGATATAGTGATGCACGGAATTTAAATTGGGCTATGTAGCACGAGTGTTGTAATATGTATTTAGGCACTTCACGTGCAGATAAAATGTGTATTAGTATGTGAGCACGGGGAGTACACAAATTAGTTCATGTGCTGGGATTCAAGTGAATAATTAATTAGTAATTGAATCCCGGCACAACTGTATATATAGGTGCACGTTTCACTCACTCGGGCTTAGTGTGTTTGTGAGTGCAGAACGGGAGTGAGAGAGAGGAGAAAGTAGAAATAACAATTGCTAAGCGTGCTGGCTTTTCAACCAGCACGGTACTTGTTAGTCTGTTCGTCCACTGTTTGTTTGTCTGTTTGTTTGGCCACTGTGCCCTTTATTTTGAGTGTTTTGTTTTTGTTCAACCTTTTTATTTTCTGTTTAATAATAAACCGGCACAACAGCGCAATTCACATTTCACCTCACAGTACTGTGTGTTCTTCCGGGTCTGACGTCACAGCCACCAGCCAGGTGTGACAGTCAGCTATATACATCCCCCACCCAAGCTATCAATGCAGAATTAAACCACCACAAACGCATCCACTAAATACCTTGTAATACTTTACTTGCTTAAGAAAGTCCTAACCTAAGCTTCACCTCTATTGGGTAAACAGTTATCAGATATAGGTCAGTGTGACAGGGTAGATGAAATCCCTGCACTGAAAGGTTCACCACCAGCAGGCGGAACAGGAAGAACCTGTCCATCTAGCGGGCTCTGGCAGCTCCGGGGTTAACGTTCCGTAGGAGTCGGCCTGCTAGGAGGCTGGTAGAGGGGAACAAGGTACACCTAGTTTCCAGTCCAGGTAATTGGGTAAGCAGCCAAGGTGTACAAAAGGTGCAGCCTCTCCACCGGTCGGGACAGTGTTCCTGGGACTGGAGAAGTGACACCAACACATGTTTGCTGTGCCATGATAAATTCTCCTGCAGAGAAAGAATGTAACAAATGCTTCAGAAGACCAAGCGCAATACCTCAGCTGCTGCAGGGATACTTTGTGCTGAAATCAAACAGCAAGACTGTTTACCCATACGCTTTTCATTTTTTTCTTTCTCCACCCATATGCTTCTTTACATGTGTTGGCTTCCTTCTTGTGTATATAGCTTTGTAAATATTTTCATAAAATATAAAGAAACAGTACCATTTATTTTTGCAGTTTTGTAAATAAACTTTGTTTCATTTTTATTTCAATCACTGAACTCTTCGTGTGTCATTCCGAGGCCTTCCACAGTCCCACAGCCTCCATATAAGCTCTGACTCAGTAACCTGGGACAATTGGTTAGGCAATAAAAACAGAAATACTCTGCCATAGCACTGTCAATAAGAGGGTTTTTTTGGAGGGTAACCGTTCATCAATTATTACTGTTAAGTCGAGGGAACACAAAGTCACTTTTTCAGGAACAGTGGCTTGAAACCTGGTTCCAGGAGATCGGGAGACCTAGTTTGAGGCAACTTTGCTGTATCAAACCCCAAGTCTCCCCTGCTGTGCCATGCAGTAGCCTGAAACCCAGTCTCCTGAAACCAAGTTCTAAGCAACAAAGTGGCTTCGTGCTTCGAAGTCCTTTCTATTGAGACTGGGAAGAAAGCATCTAGGCTCCGTGTGTTCTCCCATGTCGCTTCTTTTGTCTCGGCCGCTCAGTCATGCGCTGGGAGGCCGAAACAGGAGTCAACTGCTTAGAGCCTGGAGGAAGGGCTACCCTCAGCCATGGATTCCCCGAGGTTTCCCCCTACATCAGAAATTTAAAATATGTGAGTAGGGTTTTTTTCTTTACCTGAGTGCTGAGCAGTTCGTATTTAGTTCTGCAGGGTGCGTGGTCAGGCTGGAGAGGCTGGGCTCTTTCCCCCAGCACAGTCATACTCTAGGGGACGGGCCTTGTCTCAGCTGCTCATTTTCATTAATTTATCAATATTTTTGGGGGTAGGCAGCAGTGCACCACTGTGGGGTGTGTTAATTATTTATTATTATTTTCCATTCATGGTTTGGCGGCCTCGTCTTTTGGGGGGAGGTGGCCCATAGCCACTTCCTATCTGTGGAACTGGGATGCATGTAACTGTTCATGTTTTTCCAGCCAGCCTTGTGCTGGTAGCCGTCGAGCACCCACGGACGAGGCCTCCGGCCAAATTTATCATCCACTCAGGCCCTGAGCGCCCATCACAGTCATCGGGCCCTGAGCGCCCATCACAGACATCGGGCCCTGAGCGTCCATCACAGACATCGGGCCCTGAGCGCCCATCACAGTCATCGGGCCCTGAGCGCCCATCACAGTCATCGGGCCCTGAGCACCAATCACAGTCATCGGGCCCTGAGCGCCCATCACAGTCATCGGGCCCTGAGCGTCCATCACAGACATCGGGCCCTGAGCGCCCATCACAGTCATCGGGCCCTGAGCGTCCATCACAGACATCGGGCCCTGAGTGCCCATCACAGTCATCGGGCCCTGAGCGCCCATCACAGACATCGGGCCCTGAGCGCCCATCACAGTCATCGGGCCCTGAGCGCCCATCACAGTCATCGGGCCCTGAGCGCCCATCACAGACATCGGGCCCTGAGCGCCCATCACAGTCATCGGGCCCTGAGCGCCCATCACAGACATCGGGCCCTGAGCGCCCATCACAGACACCGGGCCCTGGCGCCCATCACGGACATCGGGCCCTGAGCGCCCATCACAGACATCGGGCCCTGAGCGCCCATCACAGTCATCGGGCCCTGAGCGCCCATCACAGTCATCGGGCCCTGAGCGCCCATCACAGACATCGGGCCCTGAGCGCCCATCACAGTCATCGGGCCCTGAGCGCCCATCACAGTCATCGGGCCCTGAACGCCCATCACAGACATCGGGCCCTGAACGCCCATCACAGACACGCCGGGCCCTGAGCGCCCATCACAGTCATCGGGCCCTGAGCGCCCATCACAGACATCGGGCCCTGAGCGCCCATCACAGACATCGGGCCCTGAGCGCCCATCACAGACATCGGGCCCTGAGCGCCCATCACAGTCATCGGGCCCTGAGCGCCCATCACAGACATCGGTCCCTGAGCGTCCATCACAGTTCATTAAATCAACTGCAATTGCAATCAATAAATCATTCGTTCATTGCGGATTCTCCGTGCTGAATATTTCATTTAATTAAACAAATTAGCTCCAGCAATATTATCCCCTTTTCTTCTTTTGAAAATCTGTTGATTCTTTCTTTGCATTTTAAACTTACATTTTAAATATGCAGATGTTTTTGAGACAATGCTGTAGCTTGAAAAGTGCTTCCTGCTGGTTCCTGGAACCTGATCACTTCATGCAATTCAATCATGTGACCTACAGCAGGATGCAGCAGTGTTGTATTTGAAACACGTCCTGAATTTAAAAAAAGATTCGCGGCACAATGAAACAGGGATCAGCAATAATGTTATTGAAGATAAAGGTTTTTGATTTTAAAGGCAACGGAATAAAAGAAACAAAACGTGACTTAATAGCAGCAGTGACACAAAGTAACTGCAGCAGCAACAAAGTACCAACAATATACAGTTAATGATTTTAAGGTGCATGTGGCCAGTCTATAATCTGCTGAATTCAGTAGGCGTTCGTCTTACAGTCTTTGTATGTTGGATCAGCAGTGTTACACTTAATGAAAGCGTCTTGTAGGTTTCAAACCGTGCGCTCCAAGCACTCCTGCTGACATGCAGCCCGTCTTAAGATGCACACTTCACGAGATCAACACTTATCTCTCTTATCCCTTGCTAACAAGCTTGACGAAGGACACAGTCGGAAATTAAGTGGAGACAGACTTCTTCACACAGAGTGGTGAAGGGATGGAATGGGCTACCTAGTCATGTTGCTAAAGGAGACTCTTCTTCACACAGAGAGTGGTGAGGGGATGGAATGGGTTACCTAGTCATGTTGCTGAAGGAGACTCTTCTTCACACAGAGAGTGGTGAGGGGATGGAATGGGTTACCTAGTCATGTTGCTGAAGGAGACTCTTCTTCACACAGAGAGTGGTGAGGGGATGGAATGGGTTACCTGGTCATGTGGTTGAGGCGGAATCAATTGGTTCCTTCAAAACTTAACTTGACAAAGTTCTGAGATCAATCAGCTACTAGGGACTGGACAAGCTTAGATGGGCTGAATGACCTCCTCTCGTTCACTCATGTTCTTGTTTTATTGGCTAGCTATTAACACAAGAATTTCATGTAGCTTTCGTGAAGCATTTATTCTTTGTATAACGGGTCACGTAAACACCGTCAGCACATTCTTGCCATCAGAGGTACACCCAATTTTAGATCGGATAAATTATTCATTTAATCAAAGGCTTGTCCACTTTTAAAAAAAGTTAAACAAATTTTTTTTTTTAAAAATCAGATAATGTTTTGAGGTTGAAGTTTTATTAAATATTGTGCTCTTTTCCAAAAACTAAACCTCAATAACCAATGAATTTCCCTACCAAGTTTAATCACAAATCGAAGGAGCTCTTCTCTGTTATTAATAATCTCCACTGTTAGTAATAACACTAGTGACCTGTAGTGTTATTAAAATTGGATTTATTGACTGTATCTGGCTACACAGCCTCCAGAGGAAGAGATATAAATAAGAGATTCAAATGGTTATCGAGTGGCAGTTTGTCACTGAGGCCCATAAAAAAGAAGTTCAAAATGAATACCAACTAAAAGTTCCTGCCACTTTGAATTGGACTAAGCACAACGTATTGACACTATGTGATTTTAGATATAAATGATCTACTTTACTGTGACTAGTTATTTAAATACTAACATACATTTTTTCTCATTAGTCCAAAAAAAATTGGGAACAATAATATTAACATACTTTTACCCTGCTGAAAATGACTCAGGGATAGGGGTGTAGCATTATACTAATGTCACGATACGACATGCATCACAATACATGCGAGTGTCCTGATGGGCTACTTGTTGATGCACAATAAGATCAAATGGTGATTTAATGAAGGACATTATTTTTTAAAGACAACAATGAAATGAGATAGGAAGAGTATGTATTCATAACAACTCTAAAACACATTTATTCTTCATTCAGGAACCATTCAGTGACCTACAATGAGCTGTGCTGAGCTTCTAGTCTTGTATCACACACAGACACCTCTATTACGACATGACTTCATGTAAATAAAGTATCAGGACTCAATGATACAGGATGAATCATTACACCCCTAGCTGGGAAGTGAAACAGTAAACCTACCTGACTGTAAAGTGACTTTGAAATGTATTTAACCTATTATAGTTAAATTGAATGGAAGTGCACGACAAGTAATAATGATGGAATAATTTAATTATCTAACAGATATGCTGCTGTGGCAGGGTTCACCCGCCCCTGTGCATATCTTGTGTGTACTTTGTATTATTTTGTTGTATTATTGTTTAAAATGTACTGTTTTGTGTTTGTTTTACACAATGTTTTTTTTATTGTTGTTTTACAGCATGGATGGGGTTAAAATCCCCCATCCAGCTAAACTCGTGCGTAATGTGGCCATCTTCCAAATTAATTAAGTAATTACCAATTGGGAAGCAGCCGCTCCAGAAGGGGAGAGGAGGAACGAGAGATGTGCGTGAAAGTAAGATCTATATAAGAACTACAATTGCTACCTGTGCTGGTTTTACACCAGCACAATACCTGTGTGTTTTGTCTTGTTAAATGTTTTGTAGATTTGTTTTGGCCATCGTGCCATTTATTTTTGTAAGTGTAATGGTATGCATTTCTGTAATTCAGAGCATATTGTACCTGTGACACTGAGCTGGCATAGCACTGACTATCGCTGGCACAGTGGGTACTGCCTTGGCTGCCAGGCAAGCAGGTCGACAGTTCAGATCTGCCCTGGAGATACCCTGGCACTGCGCCAACTGCCCACAGACCCAGCGTGATGTAGGAGGGCATTGCCAAGGAATGAAAAGCGACGCAGCAATCATCGCACGGGGAACAGGACGTATCTAGTGCTAGTACTTGCAGCGACCATGCTATCCAATGTAGAAGATATTCTATAACATTTTCTCACAAATGTTCCTCTGACTGTATCTCTCATTCAGTAGAAATGGATCTGTTCTAAGTCGTGGGAAATAAAATTACAACTTGGATTTGCACACAAGATTAATTCATCTGTGGACTATAAACATTACAAGATAAGGTGAAATACTAAAAGAAATTAGTAAAAAACTAAAAATAAAAAATGTTAATTGGTAAGCGTATTGACTAGAAGTCTACTTTAATAGTTCATTGCTTTTCTCTCTCTTCCCTTACCCTTTTGTGATTTTTACAATCATTCTGAGTTACTCCATTTTTGGATACATTTATGTGAATGTTCTTTCACCTGAATTCAGTAGCTGCTATTCAATTCAAGTTGCTGCCATGAATCAAACTAATGTAGGCTAGATCAGCCAAAGTGTGTTTATAGAAGTAGGTGATCTTTCCATCTCTTTTGTTTTGCTGTGCATTGCTAGAGATTACTAATATAAAGACACTATGGGCAGGATTTTCAAAAGCCAGTGTTATTGTATCGAACTCATGGTATAGTAACACAAGCTTTAGTAGCAAGTGATTTCCAAACGAAATGTGTTAATTAAATCAATCTGTTAATGCTTTGAAATTGAGTCGATGAGGTTGTTAACGAATGCATTTCTCATTAAAAAGCTTAACTGTCACAGGTCACGTACATCACTTCCTGTCTCGAAGACTAGATAAGGAGAACTCGTTAATCAAAATGCATGTTAACGAGATCAAGAAAAATGAATGAAAGCAGAATTTGCTGTTATGGAAACTACTAGCGTACAGGAAGACAGCTCGCCCACCAGCGAGCAGCAGCCAAATGGAAATAAAAAATAATGGGAATATCTATTTTGTGTATAAATTGTAAAGTTAATTTACAATTGTGCATTTTGGCGTGTGGGTAAAAATCGATGGATTCAAAAATGGATTAAAAAAATAAATACAATAATAAATAATAATTAAATCCCACTAATCATTTACCCTCATTCGGGGGGATATTTTGTCACAGTTTACTATATACGACTCTTTTAATGTCATTTTGAACTCTTTTTTTTTTGGTTAAAAAGAAAAAAAAATACCGTAAGCCCTCTATGCATATTGGTTGGAATTTATTTTCTAATTTTCTGTGTATTTTAGTCTGTACGATTGCAGGCTGTAAATAAATACGTTTGAAGTGCCATTTGTGTAGTAGTTGTTATTTATATTATACATGTATACCATGTATGTAACACTTCATTATATATTTATTAAGCTTTTAAAATTACAATAGAACTCCCAGCCTAACCCAATACACAATTATGTTTATAAATAAACTCACCTTGATTAGAAGTAGCCAAACACAGTATTATAAGAAGAATGTATATGCATACAAATGTGTGAAGGTGTACACTGTACATAAAGTGTGGGGGAAGTCTGACAACATTACAAATACATCTGGGCAAAATCCATGTCAATGATCTCGATCACATTCCTAGTGGATCTGTGTGTCCTTGTACGCCTGTACTTCGCTCTTGTGTGGATTAGACACAGGTGTTGAAAGCTAAGGACGCATTGCAAATTCACAATCTAAGGAAACTTTATTTTAATATCTAATATGCTGTTTTCTATACCAAGATTTCAGTTGTATAATCAAATAAAATCTGTAGTAGAGGTCAGCTGTCATACGTTTGCAGAATTCAAATAGGCGACACTTTCATTGATAATTTCTTGGTAGTAACATTACACTGGATGCAAATAACAGTATATAATTTTAGCAATACAACAAATGTTCCGTAAGGTTACAAATGGTTAAGACAAGTGAATAAGTCTCATTCATAACCACAAGAATAGAAAAGACTAAAATATTTTCCTAACTACAAATATTGAATTATCTTGGTAGTCTGTTAGAATTTAACTCTGGTCCTGTACACTCTCTCTTTGTATCGTCGGTGTCACAGCCACGGTCTGTTAAATTTCTGTTTCAAGGTGAGTTATGTACTCTTTTGTTAATTAAAACCATCCTTTTCCAAGTGCAAATTACTCCTGATAAACTATGACAACACGGATTTGCTTTTACATTCCCACGCAAACAATAGAAATAGTCACAAGAAGCACTGCTCGTTAAGATAGTAACATTAGTTTGTAAATCAGCATAATTTCAGAAATCACATTGACAATTATTTAATAAAGAAATAGACATAACAACTGCTTGAAAATGCCCAAATCAATGCTACATACCAATTTCTTGATTAACACTGGAGTTATCATTTACAACCTTTTACAAATCCTGCCCTTTGGATCTAGCCTGTGTTACATAGTGACTGTTTCTTAAAAGAGAACTTAACTTAAGTAGTTAACAGCACACCAATTAAATACTTGTTTATGCAAAAATAACAATATTCAACTAGTTTCTTTTAATATTTCAATACAAGACCCTCATTTCAACTGGCATGTGAATACAAGGGTTGCAGTTCCTTACCTTGCACAGAAGGGGCGATGTTGCTCAGTGTGATCACAGAGCACAACAGAATCCATAAGGACAGTGCCATTCTGCGTGCAGGTTTGTGTCTCTGTGTCCTCAACATTCCACACTTGTCAGGTCCCAGTTGGATTCCAATCTATACCCCCAGTACAGGAGCACCAATCCCTGTAGGAAAACATAAAATAGAGTTTAGCCTAAGTGGTCTTATTTACAAGATTAAGGAGTAAAGAGGGATTTCACATTGTTTCCCTCTTCAGTAACATTATCTCAATCAATTTTCCCCCAGGTTTTCTATCCAATTTGTATTGCCCAAAGTATTTAAGAGATTAGTTCTTAAAAACAAGATTTGTGTCAGTTTCAATGCTGCTTATCGGTATCTGTGGTATGTTTTAGAGGGGTTGTGTTTGTAGCTCCCCTATTCCCATTATCTATGTGTGTTCTTGCTTTTCCCTCCTTGGTGTTTGATTTGGCTGTCACACAAGCTTGGATAGCATTGCTCGGAATACAAATGGCTCTATTATTCATATTTAAATTTTGCAGGTTCTATACATCATTAACTTTGTCCGCAGGGTAACAAAATCCCATTTGAAAAATTTAATAAATCAAACATTGTGGAGTTTAGCGTGGTAGAATCTCCCCAGCGCACTAAAATATAACTCCTTCGAGTCTGTTTACTGCATGTGTCCCTTTTCATGCTGCACATTTGTAGACAGTCCAGTTTGTTTAAAAAAATTAAAAAGGAGCCATTAACGTTTAGATAAGATTTTTTGCAACGTAACAAGAAAAGGTTATAAAAAGAAAAATATGAGCAAGGTAGACTTTTTATGAAGATTTCAAAAGCGCTAGCAAATCAAGCTGGTCACATTCAATACCAAAGTATTGTAAACATGATCTTCACAGCACTCACAGTGAAACATATTAAACACTAATAGAATATGCACAATTCTTAATTCTTCATTTTAACCAAGTTATAACAATACTCTGCCACTGTAGGTGTGTGACACGATGGCTTGTGGTGATGTCAGACCAGGAAGGAAATCACAACAATACTGTTGTATGGAAGCGCTGATGTGCAAGATTATTGAAAATAAAAGATCCAAAACAAAACAGCTCGATGGACAAAACTAACACGTAACACACAAGTATCGCACTGGTATAATTCCAGCTCGAATAGCAATTGTAAGTTATTATTTATATTTTCTCTCTACCTCCTGACTCTCGTTCCGCCTCTGAACACACCAACCCTGTGTGTGTGAAAACTGACTCTTTTATGCTTGTTAATCAATCATTCATTTGAATCTGCATGTGAACTAACTGTGCACTCCCCATGCCTAAATAGAAGTATACATTTTAAATTGTGCTACATAGCCCACACTCTGTGCACCACTACATACATACATATAACATCCCACATACAACATAAAACACAAAATACGCACAGGGGAGGGGCACCCCACCACAAGGTGCAAAACATTGAGCAAGTGAAAAGAACTCCATCACAGGCAATTCCCAGTATTTCATTCTTCCTCATAGATTGTCTTTATATTAATTCTTTATATAAATTGTCACCTCACTGCTGCAGCACATTTATTACTCAGGAGAACCTGAATATCAACTGTTTCCGCTGTCAAACCAGTCACATTACAAAGATGTGCAAAGCTACGAGGGCCTGGCCTGGCCTCCGGCTGGTCTTGTGTGACCAGCAGTGGTCAATGAAGCAGGAGAATGCGAGCTATCTCCAGCTTTCTACCTAACCCAGTGACACTGATGGGATTTGACCCACGCTTGCATGACTCTCCCGGTACTCAAAGCGTCAGTGCTTTTACTGGCTGAACCATTCCCCTTTCTCATAGATACCAAAAGGTAGTGATGACAAAATTATATAAAACAAGCATCGGCCCCTTAAAACTGCAGCCCATCAGCTTTGGGGACTTGAACAATTCCCCTGCGTGAGATAGAGTTACTGCTGACCCTTGTGTTTTTGGTCAAAGCTGTTACAACAGGATCAACAGAGAAGAAGCTATGTTTAGTCCCTCCCCCGCTATCACCCCCACATTTGAGAAATGAAATGGTTTTATTGACAAATGTGGTCATTTGTTTGAGATGTAGCTAGCCAGGACACAAGAGTTAACAGCCCTCTTCCTATTGAAAAGAGTAGCAGGGGAACTGTAATGACCTTGGTCTCCTCCCTAGGATAACATCTTCACAATGTGTTTGTGTTCCAGCAGTGCCATGGTAAAAAACAGCCTTGTTACAGATTTTATTCTGTTACAGCGGTTTTACAAACACACGGCATCACATTGTTGCGAGATCAATCTGCAGTGCTGGCGATTCGGACAGCCCCTCCAGTGTGTCTTATTAGTTTCAGAAACATTGCTTACACATATGTATATAACAAATTACAAGATCATTTCTTATATGATTTTTACATTTATAAAGGTGTTTTGTGTAGTGTAAGGAATAAAGTGGCTCGCTTTCCAAGAAACAATGTTGTGGGGGCTTATTCATATTTATCATACAAGGTTCCCCTCAGTAATTAGTAATGGCCCAAACACTATCCCTTCTCTCTCTTTTCTACCTGTCCCTAATCTTCCTTGAAACAGTCCTGGGCTTCAGAAGCCAAGTAGGTAATAATTAGGTGCCAGAATATGTATATGTGATAAATTGGGGGGCGGGGGAAATTATATATATATACACTATATATTTGGGCAGATAAAAACAAAGAGAGAAAAAACACAATGAACGTGATTTCTATCATTTCTGTTTTATAATAAAACAACAAATTATTACATAATATGCTTAAAGTGAAAAAATAACATGAAAAAACTCATTTCATACTTTGACAAAAGTATTTGGGCACCCTTACATAAGTATTTTGTGTGCCCACCCTTTGTTTCCTTTACAGCTTGCAGTCTTTTTTTGTATTTTTTTTGTATCAGTTCCTGGCATCTTTCCGGAGATATTTTTGCCCACTCTTCAACACATACAGCTTTGAGTTCTACAATCGACTTTGGTTCCCTTTTTTGCAACAGCAGCCTTCAAGTCAATCCACAACATCTTGATGGGATTCAAGTCTGGGGACTGAGATGACCAATCCGTAACTGTAATCTTCCTTTTTTTCAGAAATGTAGACATGTAGACAGAAATGTGTAGACTTCGCAGAATGTTTAGGGTCATTATCCTGCTGGAATACAAACTTCTGTTCAAATTTTTCTTCTCTCTTCCTCAAACATAGTTTTGCTTTATTGGCAGACTTGTAGTCGAGTCCTCAAACCTCGAGTCTGAGTCCGAGTCCGAGTCATCAGGGTCCGAGTCCGACTCACTATCATTCGAGTCCGAGTCCCGAGTCCCGAGTCCTTGACTTCGAGTCTCGACTCCGTGTCCTTGAAACAAACTCAAATCAATTGTCATTCAGCTAGTGGTAGTAGTGGGGGAACCGTTTACCTAACGAACGTTGTCCGATATCCCTCAGGAAAAATGCACAAATAATACAAAATAAAAATACTAAAAATGATTTTTTCATTTATTTTTTCTAGCTAGATTATTCTAATTTGCATGCCTTTTTTTAACTGGTCTGTCACTATCTTCTTTTCTTTTGGAATTGGAATACTGTTTGAATGTACCGTACCTGAAGTTTATAGACAAGCTTTACGTTCAAGTTTGTGGATGTTGTTTTTCACTTTGATAGAAGTTGTGATCTGGACTATAGAGCCGGTGTTGTGTTAGAAAGTGGTACATCGTCAATGTGGTATGCGTACCCAAACTTGACTCATGTAATGGCAGAAAGTGGTACGATGTCAGATTGCAAGTTGTGCGCTGTCTTATTTTGGTACATGTGCAATCAATTGCTATCTGATGGGTGTTTTCGTATTGTCTAAAGAGGAACATTTACCATTAATTATACATAATTTTTTTTACAAACTTAAACTGGCAACAGACAATTAATTTCTCTAAAAAGAAAAAACAATTCCACCGCAAAGTTGCATAAGTAAAAAAAATGTACAAGACCCAGTGTATTGCACATGATAAATATTTGCATACTATTTTCTTAATGGTGTAAAAATACATTAGAAATGACGTAAAAGACTGGAAAATATGATAAATTCAATTTAAAAAAGATGTAAATGACTGAACACAGCATAACGTACCATATATATGAATGGGCGCTTCCCTGCTTTCTTAGCTCAAGTTGTTTAGGCTGCGCAAGCAAGCGCAGTGCGCCGAGTACCACTTTTTAACACGTACCTGAAAATAATACAACACAGGTAAGAAATGAAAGTTACTTTCACCTCTGACTATAGCATCTACTTTCACTTCAACTCAAGTAAAATCTGCCAATCTGATTTAGACATTGCCAGAACTGTATATATACTGTGTTCTTAAATAGTACATTTAGTATTATTTTTATTATTTGTTTTGCCAAACAGAAGCGTTATGTTTCCCTTTCATTGCATTTGCACTTTTATTAAGTCTGTAATACAATGATGCATTTACGAGATTGTGCTTCAGTTCATTAGATTGAAGATCATGTATTTTTTCTCTTTTCTCTTTTACACATTATGTTTTTGTATTTCCCAGTGGCGGCTGGTGGCTAATATTTTTGGGATGTTCACACCTCAGATGCAGGTGAGGGGGTGGGGTCCCGGGGGCCAACCTCCATGGTAGAAGCACTGTTCAGTCTGACACGGCTATCAACAGGATTTAAAAAATAATAATATAAAATATTATATAAATAAAATTAAAATAATACAAATATACTGTACGCTATACTTAATAACCGATCACCCCAAACAGGCAATAGTGGTTGGTAAATTAACAAAACTAAATTATTATTTTTTTTTTTTTAATTGCTGAACACAGCAAGAATATTACTGAGCTTAAGTTAAAGCACTGCTGAAGGGCAGCAGCATTGGGAGACAAAGGGACAGACAGCACCAAATAAAAGCAGATTAAAACTATGAAAAGAACGAAGTTGAACAAATAAGACAAGCAGCATTAATATAAAGTTAGACAAAGATAATTAGACTTGTGAATTTTATTTTAATGTTTAAACAGCTTAAATGTTTTCTGTCTTTCCGCAAACGAACACACTACGCAAGACTGAGAAAAGCCAAAGTTGTGCTGCTCATATTTATATAGCCTTTGTTGTCTTGGCACATGCGCGCTAATCGCCTGATCACCGTGTTTGTTAACCTGCTGTGCTCCACCCAATTCATTAATAAGAGGCTGGGGTTCAGTGAGCAAGCGAACACTATTAACCGACCGCCCCTGGTATATCCCCTTTGTGTAGGTTCACAATGGAACAAAAACATGAGTTTTTGTTCACACAAGACAGGTTTCTAAGTTGACGCTGCATAGCGCATTGTTAATGTGTTTTTCCCGCATCCATAATTTCATTTTGGTAAATTAAGTGGCATTAAGTTATTCTGTCGTTTTTTTTTTGCTATCAATCAGTTCTGTCCTATCAGTCTGATATAGCTGCCTGTTTGACTGTAGGAAATTTCTGACTGAATTTGACAGGTGAATTCATTGACGTTGCTTGCAAACAGTGATGGCGTGTGCTGGGAATGAGTGGAGATTAGAAGCTAAACTCAGAATATTTAATCACACAGCGACTTTCTGATATGAATTAAGAAGCTCTAAAAGTATGATTATAACTTTTATGATTATTATTTTTCATTTGTTTTTGTTTTCAGTAAACTCAATTAAATTACGTATTTAAGAATGCAGTTTTAGAAATGTATTTGCACAAGTTCCCTAGTAACTGTAATATTATTTGTAAAATAGAAAATAAAAAAGGACTCGTGGTTAATATTTCCGAGTTACGGAGCCCAAATGTTCGAGTCCGAGTCTTTTGCGGCCGTGACTCGAGTCCGAGTCACGAAAAATGCGACTCGAGTCGGAGTCCTCTGTTTGTCAATAATAGCCCACACAGCGATCCCATTCTGAGATCGTTGCTGTACTCTAGTTTTAACCATTTTTGTTGCTTTTTTGAATCACACATTTCCAATTCATTTTACAGAACTTGATTATGTATTTATTTATTCTATAATTATCATCAGGTGTTGGTTTTCAATCATGATAATTGTCAATAATTAGCAACAAATGGGTTTCGTATGAAATATGTTGATTGCCTAATTACTTTTGTCAAAGTATAAAATTCGTTTTTCAATGTTATTTTGCATTTTATGCATGTTATGTAATAATGTGTTGTTTTATTATAAAGCTAAATCTCTACTTTAATTTATATCTTTCAATAGAACAATTAGAAATTACAGAAATCACTTTCTTTGTGGATTTTCTCTTTTTTTTTTTAACTGCCCAAATACTTTTGTCTGCGACTGTATATATCCTTGTAACCTTCTGTACATACGGAGGTAAGTGCAAAACAATATACATGTTCCTATATAATGATGCTCCCCGGCTGGTAGCAAAAACAAACTGCCACCATTATCACTCCCATTATAACAAGCATAGTACAAAGAAGAAGAAGTAATACATTCAAAATAAAGACATGGACATTCAACCAAACAATGCAGAGAACTCGGAGACAATGAGGTTCAATCTAATAACAAAGTCAAGACATATATTATTGTGTGATAATATATTCTGACCCATACATTATTCTCTCTTTCTCTCTCAAGCAAGAGAGAGAATTAAAAAACAGCAGACAGCTCTATGTCCAAGGAGAATCAGGATCCAATAGGACACTCATTAATCCCTAGAAATACTTAATGAAAAGTAATTGATACATTGAAAACATTTGAAACAGTGCATTCTGGTCAGAGGATTTGAATGGATGCAAGATCGATTCTAAAATGAGATCCAGTGTGGTGTTATGTCGTTGTGCGTGTTAAACGTGGCACACCGTGTACTGCGCTGGCCCGGGCTCAGAAAACAAGGACACGCCCATCTGAACGGGGTACGATCTACTGAATTTGGCCCTTCAAGTTATTTTTAAATAAATATAATGTTTTTCACAATTCAGCAAATGTATGTGACTTTAACAACACATTGGGTTATCTAAAATTGTAAACCTACGATTTTGTGGGTGATCTACAGTTTGTCTTGTTCATAGTGATTAGTGCAGTCATCAATCACAGCACTTCCAAATCATTGTGCCCTTAATTAGAGCCCTGCTTGTATAGCTGGAGATCTCATTTTAAAAAGTGTTTATATACTTTTTTAAATTATTATCATAAGAGAGTGTATGTGCATGTCTTGGATGGTATCAACAAAGGTTTTTTTTTTTTTTTTTTTTTTTTACATATTTTACTTATTCTACTGAAAAATATCTGCATTTTACAAATGCAATGTGCTCTGAGTGTATTGAATAGAATGTTGTTTAAACAAAAGTCAAATCCAGGGGGAAAAAAAAGAAAGATCTGCTGAAAATATTACTATTTTTGCATTTATTTTTAGCTTGAAAGGGGGGGTTTGATAGCCATGAAACTAATTAAGCTTGGTTAGGTTTGGAGAGGTAAGAGATTCCTCCTGGAGTTTAGTTTTGTGTATCTTTTTTACTTTAGCAACTCCCGTCTCCCTTGTTTAAGCACCGCAAAATATACCCACTAGAGCTCCCTGATGAAAAATGAATGGCACTTTGTCACACTCTTATACCATTAGAGCCAGGGTCAACTACTGTACATATTAACAACGCTTACATTTATATGGTAACATTCCTATATAGAGTGAGTAGGTATGCTACAGACACTATATTATCTCCAAACTTTATTATCTGGCTACCTGTGAACGTGTGGGTTGCAGTGCGTAGTTGTAGGGGTGGTGCAGGTGCTCCAGACAATGACAAACACAATGTTCACGATTCAAGTTCTTTTTATTTTCCTTTTGTGGTCGACTTGATTGTTTAAATGGATTCATATTAGCCGTCTGGCAAAGACAAACGTACACAGTTACTAAAAACAAACAAAACACTTCACTCACGAGTTCACAGTCCTCGTTTCCTCTCATTAATCACAACAAAGGAACTGATTACGGCATCACGCCCCCCTAAAGTACCCTAAGCCCCGCCCCCTCTGATAGCTAGTTCAATCACGTCTCGTCCAATTCATGACTGACACTTCGCTCACCGTACTAGGGCGATGACTCCTGGTACTGTGACACCGCCCCCTTCCTGAATGCCGGCTTCCGACTGGCCCTGGAATGAACTGCCCAACCATTCAGTACGAGGCATGCAGTTCCTGTTGTACAGTGCCCTCACAGGTCGAGAGGGAGATTGTTGATTCGGATTCATTCGCTCTCCATCACAACACCTCATTTAATATAATTATTATATATTCTGTTCATCTGTTTAAACGAGGGAACACAATCACATATAAAAATGTGAAAATAATGCAGATTCCACAGGCTTAAATCTGCATATTTTTTAAAGCAATATTAAAGAGTAAGTAGCGGGGTTCTGAAAAATATGGCGTTCCACGTCCCCATGTGCTGCTACAACTGTTTAAATAACGTGCCTGTCATTTTTCTTTTCATTGTTAACATCCTGACAACTTTTTACACTTATAACTTTAAAGTCTATTTCAAGCTCTTTTCAAAATATCCGCTCTAGTGCACTGATAGTGTAGGGATTAATGCCCACATTGCCAAACAGGTAACACAGCAATAACGATCCATGATGTGGTACGGGACAGAAAAGCCAGAGCAGTGTATATATTGAAAAAGGGGAAAAAAAGAACTGGTACATAAACTGGCACATGCATTAAGTACTTGAAATTGAAACATACCGTTTCCTGACCTTACACAGGTCATGTTTTGGTACGCGTACCACATTCTGACGATATTCCACTTTCTGGCCCTACACCACTATGAACCACCGAATATGAAAAAGTTATTTGAGATCCACGCACCACCACCACACTCTGACTCACACAGTCATAGACAGCCCCTACCAACCCTGGAGCGCTACAACGACTCCCAGGATGACACACACTCCAACAGGGGCAAACAGAACAGATTCAACAACCTCAGAATTATACAACACAATAAATGCAATTATGAACGATAATCAAAATCTAAAATAACAACAACCGTGAACATTTACCCCAAAACAGTTCCCAATCCCAGCGTCCTCTGTTCCTCATTTGCATGCCAGCCCCTTTCCATACTCCAGGCACGGCACACGATCCACCAACAGGTGGCAACGGCGAGTCATTCACCGAGTCACCAATACCAAACTGAGGCGCACGAGAACTGACCAGTTAAATCAAAGCTATTGAATCTTGTCTCTCCTCCCTCTCCATCTCTCACTTTTTACTTCCCCTTTTTCTCCTCTCCCTCCCTCTCTCTGGCTGTTGTTCAGTTGACTAATTAAGTCGGCCACTTCTGAAGGTGTGAATTAATTTAATGAGGACTGTGCTCTGATGAGTCTAATCAATGGGCTTGTCTAACCAGGAAATCTATAGACTGAGCGAGCAAAGAGGGAAAGACACACAGAGATCATTCACTTTTACAGACTCCCTGGCTAAGCTACAGATTTCAATGACTGATTATTGATCATTCATTTTGTGTTATTATTTTTAATATGTGAACCTAAGCCACAGTTGGATTTTTAAGAGCATTTTGCAGCACTGGTAAATCACCATGAATTGCATCAACTACCTATCTTAACACAGTTTTTAGGTTATATTTTGGACTTAGTTTGCTTAGGCTGCCTGAAATGTATATTTTGTTAGTTTTCTGAAGGATAGCTGCTCAACTTAAAAACTGAATAGCTGAGAGGAACTGTGAGGTTTAGAATTTAGATTTCTTCAGAGTTCTGAACTGTGAGGTTTAGAATTTAGATTTCTTCAGTTCTGAACTGTCTTCCAATGCCTCATTTGGACCAATTTCAATTGGATTTTTATTACATGAGAGTAGATGTTATTTACTTCATGCTAATATTGGACTCGGCTTTCGCCAAGATAAAATGCGATGGTAGTTGTGAGCACCAACCAAGACGTAGCTTTGTTGTAATATATTAATGTAATGTGGCTTTCCCATTGGCCCAGTGTTGCTGGCTGAAGTGTAATGCTGGCTCCAGGGATCAGCCTATTTAAAGAGCATCAGCATGGTAACCATCTGGAATGGGCTGGGTGGGGCACTTCGCAGGGGTCATCAGGTGGGCACCTCCCGTCTTCTGTGTTTCATCGACTAGCCCACGACCCCTCAGGATGGTTCAACAGTGAAGCTGGCATCCCAGCACCACTCCCCTCCATCCCCCACCCAACCCCAAAAAATCTATCATGATCTCTACATACATTTTTTTCCCATGTCCTCAATGAGCCACCGTAATATTTTAACCACACTAAAAATGACGAGTTTATGTAGCTATACTAAAAAAGTACAATTCTTTGACAAACGTTTTGACTAGAATCCTTTTCTCAATAAGACTTTTTTTATTATTAAAGAAAAGAGCCTAGTCAAAACGTTTGTCAAATAGTTTTTTTTTTATGTTTTGCCTCTCCCAAAATACATGAGCAAAGACAGTTTGTAGTAATTTTAATATTCTTTTTTTTTTAATGATAACCTGTGTCGTCAGTCTTTGCAGTAATATTTCAATGAACTACTTTGAATTTGTTTTTGCATTGTATTATGATTGTGAGATCTGGATAATAGGTCCATTCACACTCCAGATTAAGCACGTGTCTCATCTACTATACTATATTTGGTACTATAGCGTGACTATATCTTTGAAATAAATCTTTTTTTTTAATTTTCATACTCAAAAATATTTTTATAATACCTCCCAAGCTTCTTTCACAGAATTAGAAATGAAAGAAATGTGTTTATAAAAGCATGCAGGGAAACAATCCTTGGGCAATGTTCAACCTTTTTAGGAGACAAGCAGAGACAGCAGCCCTCTCTGAATTTAAAATAAAAAATAATAAACCATTACCCCCCTCAGCTTCAGGCAAGGATGTGCACAGGCAGACTGTACCACTAGCAGGGAGAGGGGTGGAAATTAAAACACACTAGTTATGGTGCAGTGGTAGTGAATAATACAATCCAGGGAAAGAAAGGTACCACACTCAACAGAAGCGCATTTTCACAGTTTGACAATGGTTATGGTATGAACCAATCCACACTGCTGGTAATCCACTGTGGTACCATATCAGTATGTTAGCGACAGTGTGCTCTCAGGAACTGCGAACCCAGCGCATTTCAAAACAACAGGGCCAGAGAACCCAGCACATTTCAATACAACAGGACCAAAGAACCCAGAGCATTTCAATACAACAGGACCAGAGAACCCAGCGCATTTCAATACAACAGGACAAGACAACCCAGCGCATTTCAATACAACAGGACAAGACAACCCAGAGCATTTCAATACAACAGGACCAGAGAACCCAGCGCATTTCAATACAACAGGGCCAGAGAACCCAGCGCATTTCAATACAACAGGACCAGAGAACCCAGCGCATTTCAATACAACAGGAAAGACAACCCAGTGCATTTCAATACAACAGGACAAGACAACCCAGAGCATTTCAATACGTAAGAGGTAATACCCTCTACTGATCTGACACTTTCCTTTACTGGCATTACACAACTGTGCTCTAGATGGAGCTGTCGCTTACTTATGTAATGGCCCTGAAATAGCCTGTGTTACACATGTCTATGGCAGGCAATTCGAACGGAACAACAGTTCTTGAAATCCAATTAAAAGCAACTTAACACAAAAAGCACATTTGAATAACTGAAATAAGAACTACTATGAATGATTGCAAACATCATCACAGTTCATTTTTTTAATTTGAAGGTACTGACTTAAAAATATTTTCAACATCGTAGGGGGAAGATAAGGGATCTCGTAAGCCAGAGGTCATTTACAGTACAGCCTGACTTGTGATTGCACAGTGGGTCCTTGATTAGGAATATTAATTACCGGTTACAAACACAAAGAGTATTGCATGATAAGTAAGTGTTTTCTAATGAAATCAGTGAAGTGTCGTTATAAAAGGATGCAAATGAGCTGAGATAATTTGAACACAAGAGCCAACCTTCTTTTCTTTCCGAGTAGAATAAATTAGTATTACACCGCCAGTTAATTTGCACATCCATGAAATAAAATGAAGAAAAACTGCTTTTTTGTTTGCCATTAGCTGCTAAGCAACCATCAAACTTGTAAGAGGATACAAAAAATTGCAGCCAAGGTACCCAGGGGAACATAGTTTGGAAACACGTCACCAGGGGATGTACAAATAACCAGGGGCTGGTTTTTCAAAACTTTGGTAATCGAATATCCACGTTTGATTTCAATTAGATTGTGACATTGGGTTTTTCAAAACATCGAAATGCGATTGAGTTTACTGTGATCCGGATTTGGTTTTGGTAATCCGATCGCACTTTTAATCACAATTAAATGTTGCAATTGGGTTTTTAAGAATTTAAAGAGTAGATCAGGTTTACTTTGATGCAAAATACCAGGATTATTATGATCCTACTGCAGAGGTGGATTTAGCTTTTAAATGATCATAGAACATCGATATTGTGTTTGAATTGTCATAGCAAACACACGCTATATGTGCAAAAAGAGTGTTAGAATATAATATTTACATATTTATTTAAGTTTTGTATCAATGCAAAAGGAAAACACATATAGTGGTATAGCTTTAATAAAAAAGCATGCGCATGCGCCTTCACATACGCATACGCCTTCACATGCACCTTCACATACGCATACCCCTTCACATGCGCCTTCACATATGCATACCCCTTCACATGCGCCTTCACATACACCTTCACATACGCCTTCACATACGCATGCGCCTTCACATACGCATACGCCTTCACATACGCATACGCCTTCACATAAGAACATAAGAAAGTTTACAAACGAGAGTAGGCCATTCAGACCAACTTGCTCGTTTGGTTGTTAGTAGCTTATTCAACCCAGAATCTCATCAAGCAGCTTCTTGAAGGATCCCAGGGTGTCAGCTTCAACAACATTACTGGGGAGTTGGTTCCAGACCCTCACAATTCTCTGTGTAAAAAAGTGCCTCCTATTTTCTGTTCTGAATGCCCCTTTATCTAATCTCCATTTGTGACCCCCGGTCCTTGTTTCTTTTTTTCAGGTCAAAAAGTCCCTGGGGTCGACATTGTCTATACCTTTTAGGATTTTGAATGTTTGAATCAGATCGCCACGTAGTCTTCTTTGTTCAAGACTGAATAGATTCAATTCTTTTAGCCTGTCTGCATACGACATGCCTTTTAAACCCGGGATAATTCTGGTTGCTCTTTTTTGCACTCTTTCTAGAGCAGCAATATCCTTTTTGTAACGAGGTGACCAGAACTGAATACAATATTCTAGGTGAGGTCTTACTAATGCATTGTAAAGTTTTAACATTACTTCCCTTGATTTAAATTCAACACTTCTCACAATATATCCGAGTATCTTGTTGGCCTTTTTTTATAGCTTCCCCACATTGTCTAGATGAAGACATATCTGAGTCAACATAAACTCCTAGGTCTTTTTCATAGTTCCCTTCTTCAATTTCAGTATCTCCCATATGATATTTAATGCACATTTTTATTGCCTGCATGCAATACTTTACACTTTTCTCTATTAAATATCATTTGCCGTGTGTCTGCCCAGTTCTGAATGCTGTCTAGATCATTTTTAATGACCTTTGCTGCTGCAACAGTGTTTGCCACTCCTACTATTTCTGTGTCGTCTGCAAATTTAACAAGTTTGCTTACTATATCAGAATCTAAGTCATTAATGTAGATTAGGAATAGCAGAGGACCTAATACTGATCCCTGTGGTACACCACTGGTTACCTTGCTCCATTTTGAGGTTTCTCCTCTAATCAGTACTTTCTGTTTTCTACATGTTAACCACTCCCTAATCCACGTGCATGCATTAACATGAATCCTTACTGCGTTCAGTTTGAGAATTAATCTTTTATGCGGGACTTTGTCAAAAGCTTTCTGGAAATCTAAGTAAATCATGTTGTATGCTTTGCAATTATCCATTGTTAATGTTGCATCCTCAAAAAAGTCAAGCAGGTTAGTTAGACACGATCTCCCTTTCCTAAAACCATGCTGACTGTCTCCCAGGATATTGTTACCATATAGGTAATTTTCCATTTTAGATCTTATTATAGTTTCCATAAGTTTACATATAATAGAAGTCAGGCTTATTGGTCTGTAGTTACCTGGTTCGGTTTTGTCTCCCTTTTTGTGGATCAGTATTACGTTTGCAATTTTCCAGTCTGTCGGTACAACCCGTGTCAAGAGACTGTTGCATGATCTTCGTTAGCGGTTTGTAAATAACTTCTTTCATTTCTTTGAGTACTATTGGGAGGACCTCATCCGGCCCAGGGGATTTGTTTATTTTAAGAGCTCCTAGTCCCTTTAACACTTCTGCCTCTGTAATGCTAAAGTTATTTAAAACTGGGTAGGAACAGGTCGACATGTGGGGCATGTTGTCCGTGTCCTCATTTGTAAAAACCTGTGAAAAGTAATCATTTAATATATTTGCTATTTTTTTTTCTTTGTCTATGATTTTGCCATTTGTGTCTCTTAGACATTTAACCTCCTCTTGGAATGTTCTCTTGCTGTTATAATATTGGAAAAACATACGCCTTCACATACACATACGCCTTCACATACGCCTCCTTAAAGCTCGTCTGAGAGATGCTGGACTCCCTATCGACGAGGAAGACGATGAAGATGTCGAAAAACACATATCCTTTTTTTCAAAATTTTTATCTTTATTCAATTTAGATTTAGTTATTTAATTTCTGCTAAATAGTCATAAATATAATACTCATCATTTGCTGCGTGCACTAACATTAAAAGTGATTTAGATTTTGTTAAAAATAAATAAATAAATAAATAAATAAATAAACATTAATCATTATTACCACAATATTATGTATTTTGTTAAATGAGGTTACATCATAAATAAGGCCTACTTCAAGAAACTGGATTTCGTAATCGTGATTATTTGTTATCTGGATGTAATCCAGCAGTGACATTTTCTGAAAAACCAGATCAAAATGATCCAGATAAAAGTAATCTCGATCACAAAGTATAGGATTACAAAATCCAGATCACTTTGATCCAGATTGAAAGTTTTGAAAAACCGGCCCCAGAATACTACAGGCTTAAATTAAGAATTTCTAATTAACATGCATGGATATAAAAAACCTTTGATAGGTCAATAAAGGCCACTGCTGGACAACTCTCCAAGGGGTTTATAATGTGTTCTGCATGATGACCAATCACTTAAGGATTACCAGCTTCTAATTCCTTCAGGGAAGTGTGTTGTCAAGCCAAGGCTCCGCAATGGTCCAGATAACAGTCATTTTTTGAGTCTTGTGTAGTCTTGGATACCGAAGCACCTTCCAACCGAACACCTGCTAACCATTAATCTCAGAGCCCGAGCTCTGTTCAATTTCTTCACTTTTTACTGTTTACATTTTACAATGAGGATCCCATTTCAGTTCACACATATCAAGTAGAAGACCAGTACAGACAGCATCAGCATACAGGGGTATATGGCGTCCATATTCACAGACATGCTGTGCAATGCATGTTACTGCCGTACTTTATTTATTTATTTTTCTGAAGTATCAGAAATGCTCAGGATCCCTGTTTCCCTTCTCTCAGCAGATAGCTCTTAGCACAGGCTCAGTTAAAATCCCTTTTCAGATAAACTTCAGAAAGAAATGGATATTTGATCCTTGGCTGTCACTGAATTGCACCAGACTGCCACCTTCTATTTCTGCCAAGAGCAGCAGATCCCCAGATCAAAGTAAACAGTGCTAACACAATAATTCCAGGAAATCTTACCTGATATGCATTGCCATCATTTCGAAGGGCTCAGATTTTCTCATATCTAAAACGCACACACTATGGTAAAAATGAAGGTGAATTTGATTTTTAATGGTGATTAATTTGAACTCGTCACTCACAGGAAAAGCAGAACTTGGTACACAAACACGAGGCAATGCATCTGACATCTGGGTGTTATTTACAAGAAAATTAATGGTAAACATTTAGAATGCTTTTTTTTTCTTCATTTTTTCCCTTGAAATATATTGATTTAAAAAATGTGCACAGGAAGAATCAATGTCTAAAAAAAACAAACATTCTTTGTTTTTTTTTTCTAAATTCCCAGAAGCAAGTGTATCTAATGCATTCCTTCATTTGACATAAGCCCAGGCAGCCACTCCACACTGAAGAAGGTGATGACGTAAGCATATGAAAAATTCATACACGTTCATATGTATGGGGTCTGTTGCCATGGTGACATAGCATACATATATATACAGTGCCATGAAAAAGTATTTGCCCCCTGTCTGATTTTATGCATTTTTGCACATTTTTCACATTGTATTTGGTCAGATTTTTTTGTGGGTTGTAGTTGTATATAGAGAGAGTCTGAGAGAAAAAATGACACCAAAGTTTGGTGCTTCTTTCATTTGTTTGGTGTGCAAGGTAATCAAACATGCAATCTTCAGGTGTGAAAAAGTTATTGCCCCCCCCCTAGTTAACTCAACCCAATTAAAGGGATAATTAGGGTCAGCTGTTTGAGTACTTTGGTTAACAACCAGGCCTGATTTGGGCCAGCCCTGCCCAATATAAATCTGACTAACTTTGGCCCTTACCATCAGAGTGAAGTTGTCAGCACACAGGTTCTAGAGGCACATCATGCCACGAACAAAAGAAATTCCTGAAGACCTCTGGAAAAAAAGTTGTTGATGCCTATCAGTCTGGAAAGGGTTACAAAGCCATTTCTAAGGCTCTGGGGCTCCACCAAACAAATGAAAGAAGCACCAAACTTTGGTGTCATTTTTTCTCTCTATATACTACTACAACCCACAAAAAAATCTGACCAAATGCAATGTGAAAAATGTGCAAAAATGCAGAAAATCAGACAGGGGGCAAATACATTTTCATGGCACTGTATATATATATATATATATATATATATATATATATATATATATATATATATGCATATGCTATGTCACGATATAATATGTATCCTGATACAGTAAATTAAGCATTAAACATAAAAATCACACAATTGTCTCATTTGCGTGTGCAAGTGTTTGCAATAACACTGGTAAAGCACTTTTGGTCAAATAAGCTTCACAGCCTGTTTTGCTTTTGTTTCCTGTTTATTCTTTAAAATACATTTCTTTAAAACAAAATTACAAATCAGGGCTCCAGACAAAGTGTTTGTCTTTGGAGCCAATGGCTCACAGACCTGCTTACAGGAGCAGGGGGGAGATAATTGAGCAATAGGCCACAGGTGCTGATAGGTAGGATTACTTAAGTGAAAAACATTACTTTAACTGATTGCCCTTGTTTTTATGAATGTTTAAATGCTATGTCAGTGTTTAAACGTTTAAACCATATCCACATACACACACACACACACACACTATTTATAATACATTATGATGTATACTGACAGCCCTGGTTAGTATTTTCTAAGCAAATAAACCCTAAATACGCAAATAACGTTTGAACATCGTAAAGACTTAACTACAAAGTAAAAAAACAAACAAAAAAAACAACGTACACACCAAAGGATATACTGAAAGTAGGGCTGTCACGCGATTCAAATTTTTGATGAGTTAATTTATGGCATTAGTTGATTAACCGGTAGATTCATCCGCACACATTTTTAATAACGTTTGTTTTTTTTATGTTTTTTTTATTAATATAACGATCTTATAGCGCCTGTCCTGCATGTAATACTAAAAAATCAATAGACTATAAAACAAATAAAAAATAAATAATCCCAATGGGAATCTGGTCTTTTTAAAAGCATTTGTTTTATTATTTTTATCTCAGTAAATGTCTCTCTTTGTATTAGTGCTGCACTATTGAGATGTACCTGTGCTGGCCCTGTGGGCACAAAGTGAATAAAAGAAACTAAACCTTTTTTTTTTTTTTTTTATAACATATTATATCAAAAGAACAAAACACAACCAATAATAATAATAATTTTTCTTCAATATCCCCTTCTGTTGACACATTACACAGATATCAAGGACATTTAAAATGTATTTATTAAACAAACGATTTGCATGAAAGTGTACTGGTAAATTAAAGCCGATACGTAATTTATTTACATGTTTGCGTTCTTTGAATTAATATTAAAAAAAAAACAAAGCTTCCTTTTAAAATCATGTTATAAGTATTCACAGAGATGGAAGGGCTAAACAAATGTCAGCCAAAGCGTTGTGTTTATTATGGATGTTTGCTTTTCTTTTTAACTCCATCCACAGTAATTCTGAATGTTTTCATTTCAAATGGTGAAGCACTGAACGTGTTTTTGTGGTACGGCAATTTTGTTTGGCATAATTATTTACATACCACAGTTTTCTCATCCGGTTCCTCTCAATATTTCCAAACACGGCTTCACTTCATTCCTTTGTTTATAGATGCCATTTTATTAAAAATATATAACAAACTTCAGAAAAAAAACACTTGTCATTAACTTTATTACACTGTTGAATTGCAACAATGAAGCGCCATATCGACCGAGAATAAAACCCGCCCCAGTGTCAATGTTTCTGTTGCACCATTTAGAAAAGCTACTTGGAGGCAACAGCCATTCCTTTTTATAATATCTGCCCTTACTCTGGCTCCATAGCAGTCGGATATGCGACGGACTGCTGTACATGACAATAAATTACTAAAATGAATACATTAAAAAATGTGCGTTTGGTGAAATTTGTCATGTGACTGATTATACATCTAGCATATTATTCAACGTTAACCGCTTCATTGGAGTTTATACGTTTAAATGTTTAAAATTCCCATCCTTACTAAATTCGCTAGCACCTGTAGCCTATGTAGCCAGCAATCCTCCAGCCGAGGGACATAAAAGTGCTGGGCAGGCAGTTGCAAAAAGGGGAGGAAAGAAGGAGAAAGCAGAGCAGAGCAGAGAAGACCCGAGCAGACCCGAGCGAGAGGCGAACAGGAGCAGCGAGGTCTCAACCCCAACACCAGCCCGAGGATCTGGATACCAGACCACCTAAAGGTCTGGGTTTTGAAGAGAAATTATTATTTACAAGGGACTTGGCAACCGAATTTGTTTTGTTTAGACACACTAATACGAAGGCTGCAGGAGCAGGAACAGAAATGAGAAGAGAGAGAGGTCCACAGACAGGAACAGCTGGCTCAGTTTTTCGGTAGCCTCGTTAACACTGGGAAGTACGGAAGGAATGGTGGCCCGGTTGCTTGCAGGACAACCAAAATGAATGAAAATGACTGCAGAGGATGATACAGAAGTGTTTTTGATAACTTTTGAAAGAATAGCAAAAGCAGCACAATGGTCACAAGAGCTCTGGAGATTGAAACTTGACCCCTGCCTCTCAGGAGAAGCTCAGGCCGCCTACAGGGCGCTAGACTCAGTGGATGCCCAAGATTACAACACCGCTAAATTACATCGATTGGGCATCATTGAAGAAACCTACAGACTACGCTTCCAGGAATACATCGTTCCGCTGAGGGTGGGAAATTTGGGCTGCGTCTTATATTCAATGGCATCTTAAGTTCGAAGGAATATGGTTTATATAAAGTAAATATAAACTGAAGAGGAGGCTCATAGTGGGAAACTATAACCTCCAAGGGAAGAACTATAGTTACCAACAGAGGTTTATAATGCCCGAAGCCGCAGGAGAGGTCTGCAGTCCATATTTGTTTTATGAATCAGTCAAGTAAATTACAATAATTAATAAAGCTTTAGTTTTAAGCAGTACATTACCGTTTTTTTTGGCATAGAACTGTCCTTCTGACTTTCTCATTGCGTCGTATTTATTTACATCGTCAAGTTGGATTTATTTGGATTTTAGGAAGTCAGAAAACACTGAAAGCCAAGTTTTTATGAAGATTACAGTGTTTGCAGCATCTTTGTTTTGTAGTATATTTTGTAATTCATTTTCTGTTATGTCACAAAATCAGTGTCCAGATGCGGGTTTGTCCGGCATTTTGCTTTGTTGTGTGGAGGACGCTCAGCGTGATGACATCATTTGAGGAAGGGAGAAAAAAACTATTGACTGAAAGCAACGTCACAGGGCAATAATCTATTTTTGGTCATGTGATGAGGTTTTAACTAGGGCTGGGTATCGGCAGTGTCTTCACGTTATGATACGTATCGCAATACGAGGGTCAAGATACGATATGTATCACGATACAGTAAATTAAGCATGAAAAAAAAATCACACAATTAGGGTCCCCTAATGGCTCACCTCGTAAAATCACTGCCGCGCGGCGTGCAGGGTGAGTTATACAACCACAGATTGCAAGTTTGAATCCTGGTTGTGCGATGCAGCCGGTCTTTGCTGGGAATTCCGTAGGGGCGCCGCATTGGCTTTGGCAATACCCGGGGTTGGGGAGGTGGGATCCGGCTTAGAATGTTTCTCATCACCGCTCTGCGGCGACCTCTGCAGGCCAGGTGCAGAGTGAGCTTGGGGTCGGACATTTGCTGGGCTGGTTTTTGTCCTCCAGAGGCCGGCAGCCTGCAGACATCCACCCTGGGTATAAAAAGACACCGATTGGCCCGTGGGATCTGAGGACGCCCACTGAGCCTCGGGTCCCTGAGCTGTGTGGGGAATCGCCGCGGTGAGGGAGAAATATTAGTAATAATAATAACAATTGGGCATTCCAAATTGGGAGAAAATCAGGGGTAAAATAATTGGAGATTCTACATTTAAAAAAAAAAAAAAATTGTCTCATTTGCGTGTGCAATAACACTGTGTGGTAAGGATGGCTGGTGGTGGTGACGTCAGACCCAGAAGAACACACAGTACTCCTCCACCTCCGAACACCCAACCCCGAGTGAGGATTGCTAATCAATCATTCAACTGGAATCTCGGTACATCTGCACTTGAACTAATTGTGCTCCCCGTGCTTCCATATTAACACCCATTTTAATCTGCACGTGGAGTGATTGTGCCATCCTCGTGTCTAAATACAAATATACATTTTACATCACCTGTGCTACATAACCCACACTCTGTGCACCACTACAACAATACATATAACAGACAGCATTAACACGCCACATACAACAACACACATAGGGGCGGGGCACCTCACCACACACTGGTAAAGCACTTTTGGTCAAATAAGCTTCACAGCCTGTTTTGCTTTTTGTTTCCTGTTTATGCCTTAAAATACATTTCTTTACAACAAAATCAGGGCTCCAGAAAAAGTTTTTGTCTTAGGAGCCAATGGCTCCAGGCCAAAAAAAATTGATTGCCAAATTCAATTGCTGGGTGCCACTTCAGGCGCAAGTTAGTTGGTAGGTGAGGCAGCTAGAGTACATGATAATTAATAATATTCTCTAATTATCAATGTAGTCACAAATTAATGCATGCTCATGTTTGTTATGTTAGCAGACAACATTTTACTTAAAAAAAACAAAAACAAAAAAAAACAGTGTATTAATACAGGGATCACTGTATCAATAATCGTAACGTCAAGAAAAATACCACGGTTCACCGTGTGAATCGATGAATCGGCACACCCCTAGCTTTAACCAATCACACGCCACAATTTCTAATGACTGAGTCATATATATAGAACACCCCATTGCTTCTGTAGTTTTGATTTGTTGTGCATATGAAATCAAACCACTGTAAATTAAAATCTTGGAAAATTGTCAAAATATGCAAATGTGTGATTGTCTAATTTAATTCATGACTTTAACAGGCCATACATGGAATTAATTTGAAATAGAGAAAAGTGACACAGAGCCACACATGGTACAATGCATGAGACTCTTTTGGGTTGTTTAAGGTGCCTAATTAAAGCACACAGTGGTCAAACATTTTCACACATGAGTGCCTATTGCATACAGTATATATATATAGTCAACTTTTATTAATATGAATTTCAACGGGACCAGCAAAAAAATTTGTCGCATCAGTAATTCTTATAATCAGGAGTCTAAGCCAAATGTCAGTTTTCATTGAAGTTACAGTAACACTGAAATCAAATTTCAATTACAGTACAATGAAAAGTATTATACATTTAAAAGCACTGTGCATTCTATTGGAAATACAGTTGTACGAAAACTTTTAAAAAGTATACATTGCAACTTGAAATCTGCATCTCACATTCTGATTACAGACATTTTTAAACCACAGAGCATCCTCAACATCATGCATTGAGCAAATGGGAAATGCTGACGACTTGCATCCACAGTGTGTTGTTAATAGGTCTGTATTACTGTATCCTGTTTCTTCAGAATGGTTGAGACAGTGTTCGCAGGAATGCTGAAGTCTGCAGCGACAAACCTGAAAGGCATGCTCCCGAGAATGTTCTTTAACCTTGTCTGCCAGCAGATACTGTTTCAAATGAAATACGTGTTTGCTGTAACACACGCATCTTTCAGAAGTACAGATTTCTAGACGTATATTTATATAGCAAATCGAAATGCACAACAGGCTTATGGAAAGAATTCCATTAAACTTGAATGTGGCAGGCCAGAGCCTGTTTAAAATAAACACTCAAAGCTCTATAAGGTATTGTGTGCTCTCCTCAAACAAAATTATAATTTGGTATAGGTATCCTGTACAAATAGTTTTACACTGTACAGACCTGCAGTTTCTCCCAGTTGCTGTCTAGACTCTCCCAGTCCCTTGGCTCGGGGATCTAATTACTTTGCATTACAGTAACAGGCAAATCTAATTGTGAGAACTGGCAGACAGTGAGAAGGGATGCTAACTTGTTTAGACGAGTGTGAGAGGTTAGATTGCTGCAGCAGTGAATTATGCCTGTCTGGGTGGGTGGGGTTAGTCAGTGCACCGCCTGGTGTTTCCCAAGTTGAAAGCAGCTTCTCAAGTTAAAAGCATCTTCTCAAGTTGAAAGCACCTTCTCGCGTATTCTGTGAGGAGTGAGGCATCAGTGTAAGTTAAAAACCAGAAATCAAAGTTTACCAGTTAGCATCTTTTTGTGATTTAAACTGCAACACTGTAGTGGGTTTTATTACAAATATCGCTCACATTTTCAACACTTGTGTCACACGTTTCTCTGCTTTCCTTCAAATGAAACATTTCAAGTACGGAGCTAATAACCCAATAATTCCACTAAAGCTGTAAACTTCATCAATTTTCACTTTAAAAAAATTCACACATTATGGTGGTAAATTCGATTTTTTATTGATATTTTTTCCGAAGCCCTAATTTATAGATTTTCCTTCTTTGTGTTATTATATTAGATATAACAAAACTGAAAGAGAAATATAAACGCTGGTAGATCTAAATACCGCCATGCTTTAAATCACTATATAGGACCTGGCATTTTATATAGTTTTACAGACAGAAATGTTCTCCTGAGACTAATGGCTAGATATTTCATGTTCATAATATTGGCACACACAAAGGCATTCAGAGGTTCAAACTGATACTAACTATATTATGAATACAGAATGAAGTTCCAATAAGAAATAGATGATACACTATGAATGCTCATGATGTATGAATGAGGATGGCTGAATATCCAATGAGCAAATGGGCTCTTTACAGCCATCCGCATCAGTGAAATAAACAGATCACTCCATGCAACGGTATCATGTATGGAAAAGAAAGTATGTTTAAAACATCCAGAGAATTACTTCAAAGGAGCTCTGCACGTGCTTAACCACGCAGCGTGATTTAGAACAATCAGCCCCACCTAGTCATCCTGTTGTTGGATATGAATGAATGAATGAATGAATGCATGAAAGATTTCTAAATGAGATCTGGTCAAAGTTATTTAATGCTGGAACTCTCAACAGTATATTAATTACTATTTTTATTACATAATAGTATAAGAGTATTATGTAGGTTACCAGTCTTATTATGCAGAAATGCTGACTCACAGTTTGGACCAAAATCAATAGGTTTTCTGTACTCCCGTCACAAAACCAGCCTTGAGGGATCTTTTTTTAGATGCGATTTTTGCTGGAATAGTTAAGCATGGCAAATAATCTAGAAGAATCAATCATCTTACAGAACACACAAGATATTAAACAGGTAAGAAACTAAATATGAACAAAATGGATGCCAAATTAGCTAAAATGAATAATAATAAAAGGCTGTTTGAATCTTTCTCTTTCCATTTCAGTCTCCCTTTCCTCCCCCACTCTGTCCCACTGTGTAAAGTGCTGCTCTGATCTTATCTCCTGTCAATTAGCTCACCTGATACAATCACTCTGCTTGCTCCCTTATCCCCTTCTCTCTGGCGCTAGCATTCTGCTGTGCTGAGGCAGTTACATTTTCAGTCCAGCATGAAAGAATAAACACATTTCCGATGTTATTTTTAAAAGAAAACAGGAAAAGCAGAACTCCAAACTATTGTTACTGCACAATATAAATAACCTTCTATAGAAATATTGCATTGTCCTGGTGTACTGTCCTGAAGAAACAGTAGCCCTACGGTTACCAGCAATGGCAACACAATGGAATGGGAACAAATATTGCACTATACAGTGCTCCTGTTATGGTAGCATACTGTCTGTGCTGGGCTGCAATGGATTACCAGCAGTGGAGACTGAAATGCCCCTTCCTCACCCCCTAAGGGAAAGGATGCTCCTTCCAGTGCACATTTGAGGCATGGAGACTGAACTGCTCTATCCCTCACCCCCTAAGAAAAAGGATGCTCCCTCCAGTGCAGGGCAGGTTTGAGATCACTTTGTGACCGCTTGTGCTGTCTTTACTCTGTTGATATCCCTTCTTTCTCTAATGCAAAACATCTTTCACAGTTTGGTTCTAGTCTCAACACTATTGAGAATTTGCATAAACAGTGACAGACATTAGAATTTGTTAAAGCATCAGACAACCATAAAATTCTGCTCTGCCAGAAGACTGTAGAGTGGAGAAGAGAAACCAGAATGAAAAAGCAGCCCTGTAATGTACCTTTCTAATTATAACAGACAACAGAATCAAACAGCAGCCCTATACTGTACCTTCCAAATTATAACAGCAATGAAATGGTATGATGCATTACAATCCCTGACTGAATACTCTTCGGTGGCAATGCAATGGTTATGCAGTGGTTCTATGGTTGCAGAGTTGGAAGCTGTGTAAATGTATTGGCCTTTGCACTCCTGCAGGGATCGAGATGAAATGAGCCGAGAACGAATCCAGACAGACACTCCTCAGGCTGGGCCCGCCTCCAGGGTTCAGTAGCCTGGAAACATCCATTGCTTAGGTTGGTGATTTTTTTAATTGGGCATTTCAAATTGACAAGAAAAAACAGGGGGTAAAATTATATTTAAAAAAATGAATAAAAATAAGAACATATTTTTTATTTTTTATTTTAAATTGGAAATCACATGTATAATGTTATTAAAGTAAAAAAAAAACAAAAAAAACTCTGTAGTAAACTAAGCACGGTATCCCATCAAATCAGCTAAAGAATAGAGCAACACTGTTCTGTACAGCAGAATGTGTGTTTTTTATTTCAGCTATTTCAGTCATTTATCATTGGTTTTCTTTGTGTGATATAGTTTTGATAGTCTTTTATAAAATCTGTTCTTTGAACAAGCACAAAAATGGCTATTTAAAAAATATTGTCCCAGCGTTTTGTATGTGTTTCTATTCTAATGTTAAGCCTATTGGAAAGGGTTAATTAAACCTATGGAGATGTGTTTGTCTGTGCCTGGACTCCTGTACTGTGTCCATTTGTCTGGTTGCTGAATTAGACTAGGTTTGGCTCAATCTATAGGGAGTGAGACAGTGCCAAGTCTTTCTGATTACAGATCTGGCTTTGCCCTCGACAGACTTGCATTAGTGGGTCCACATCATTGATCGAAGCCTGGCACTGTCTGTCCGTCTGTCCGTCATGGCATGAAGTCCATATGGGCTTAAACACTGTCAGTGTCAGTGGCAGTGACACCCCATTATGTGTGTTCTATAAGATTCTCCTTTGCGACTCTGCTTACAGTATTCTTTAGCAGGCTAGCTATCTAAGTGTGGGGAATCGGGAGTCTTGTTGCACTGTGCATGGAAACCCAGAGGTGAAGCATTGTGCTACACTGATGTGCTTCCCCTCCTCCTTTTCAGAACACTTTGTAAGCATGGCATATAATTAAGGTTCTATATTGTCAGGTTTTATTTTATATACAATTTAAATGGAATTTATTAGAGTTTATTAAAAAAATAAATCTGTAAAAATTATAAATTTCCAAGTTTTCCAGGTAAATATGGGGATCATACTTGGGGACGGTCGGAAAAGCATCTCACTCGCTTCTATTGTTTGTGAATGCAAACCTTGTAAACCTGTATCAATAATTAGGTTCAATATGTTAAACGACAGCCCCAGCATTAACATCAATGTATCTACCAAATGTAGTCATCTTTATCTTGGTTTTAAATCAATATTTTCATATGCTTCAGTGGGACAAATTTTATATTTATACTTATTTTCATATGCTTCAGTGGGACAAATTTTATATTTATACTGGGTATAAAACCCAGGAATTTTTTATTTAAAAATCTGTAAAAACGGAGAATAAAAGGCTTTGCATATAATGAACCAACACTGTCTCAGAATGTAATGTTAGTCTGAATGATTGCAAACATCTTATAAAAGGGAAGGGGACAGTAAAAGAAAAATAAGAAACTGCATCTGAAATCTATGTAAAGAGATATGACTGTATTTCCCAGATGTTCTACATACAGGAATAGGCATTGTTAGCTTCCTGGGATGTCAGACACATTTACATGCACAGCTGCCCTCCAGAACCCAGGAGATTGGTTTTAATATTTCCCTGCCAGTTGCTGGCCTACCAGTAGAAACCCGGGGATTACAGCAGATTACCAATGGCCAGATGCTATTAGGAAAGATTACAGCGTCACAATTCTCCCCCAACTCTGCATCTCTGTTTGCAAAAAAGGGGATTTCACAAAGCTCCCGAATACTGCCATCAAACTGCACTGTTTTAAGTCTGTCAGCTTTTTTTCCCAGACACTGTTAATTCAGCATAATTTTCAGGATTGCGCCTTGGAAAACAAAAGTTAGGTTCCCATTGGAATCCTAGTATAATCATCTTGAAGAAACCCTAGTAGAACACAGCATTCCCAGCAATGACACAGCTGATCTGGAAGAAAAATTGTACCTTATCGATATAATATATTATTTATTTTATATTATATATTAACCAGCAGCCCCACATCCTGTGATCTCAGAGTGCGTTTTGGAAGATATGGGGTCAGTAACTCCTGCAAATAACTAGGTGCTAATCCATTCAGGGCCTTGTAAATTAACAGCAAAATCTTAAAATCAATTCTATACTGCACAGGGAGCCAGTGTAAAGAGGCCAAAACAAGGGTAATATGTTCACTTTTTCTGATTTTAATCAGAATTCTAGCAGCGGTATTTTGAATAAGCTGCAAGCGGGACACCACACATTTTGGGATACCAGAAAAAAGTGCATTACAGTAAACAATTCTAGATTAAACAGAGGCATGCATTAGTCTCTCAGCATCAGATACAGAAATAATTGGTCTAAGTTTGGCTATATTTCTCAAATGGTAAAAAGATACTTTAGTAACTTCCCTAATATGATCAGGATCAAAGATGACCCCCACACTCTTAATTTCTAGTTGAAGTTTTGATGAGAGACTTCAAGGAGCGAGCTCATGTAATCCCACATTTCCTTTTAGTTGGTTCTGTGAGCCCACTAGCATAACCTCTGTTTTATCTGAATTCAACATTAGAAAATTCTGTGACATCCGATAATAACCGTTTGGTAAAATGCCAGTACATCTTATTATCCTGCATACAGATTTCATGCCGTGCTTAGAACACACAGCACAACAACTCAAATCAACAAACAATGTATGTTTAATAGTAGTTTGACATCTGTTTTTAAAGTTCTCATAAAAAGGGGGACCCTTATGTGTTGATTACGTCAGTCCGTCAATCTGTCACACTCTACATGGTGAGCCTCCTACAGACGGATTGTATTTGGCTATAATCCAGTACAGTGGGTACAAATACTTGAAACCTTTTCAGGTACTGTGGTTGTTACATGGTTATGAGGACCCTCTGTATGTGAGTGCGCTGTTTGTGATTTTAAATAATGTAATACATCGTGTAAAGCAGCCAGAACAACCTAAACTGCATGGGACAACACACAACGAATAAGTTATAGTGGAGCGTTCCAACAGGAATAATGCAGATAAAGAATGTCTGATTACCCCCAGAATAACAAAAAAATATTCTTATTATCATTATTATTATTATTATTAATAATAATAATAATAATAATAATAATAATAATAATTACTAAAACCAAACTTTTTTTGCAGTCTTTTCACCTGCAGCTGAATTCAACAAATGCCTTTTTTGAGTGTTTTTCTTATGTCAGAACGGTTTCTCAGCGGAGATCGGGCACTGCTGATTCTGTTTAGAACTCTCTGCTGTGAGGTACGCCTCCTGTCTCTGAAGACAATTTCAGAATTCTGTCTTTCCCTCCCCGCTTGACCTGGATTGTAGATTGTACAAGGCCTCCCTATTCTCTGCTCAGAGGCAGGCGGGATTCATTCAGTTCAAGCTATTTCTGTGCCCAGGTACAGTATAATCACTTTAATAGTAAGACTTTTAAAATCATGTTTGTATACCTTCTACTGCCCTATTCCAGCCCTGAGGTTTGGAGCCCTCCTGCTCTTTATTCCACCTCCCCCCTAAATTACTGAACTGAACCAATTGATCAGTTTACAATGTAATGATGCCTATAGAACCTGTAGGACTCCAGACCTTGGGGATCAGATTTGTGCAGCCCTGACCTACTATATAAAGATAGGTATGTAAAACAATAAGTAACAAAGTCAAATGGACAAACGCTCCGGCTAGTGCTTTCTTCAGTGTGCATTAGTAGTTGTACAATGGGGTTCCATGTTCAGACTAATTGCAGTGTAAACTGCAAGGTTCACAAGAGCTGATTCGATCAACCTGAACCCTGCTGAGATAAGCCACAGCTGGAGTTTTTTAGAGCAATTTACAGCACCAAGGATTCCTCTGAATTGTTTCTGCCTGGGGTTTTTTTTCAGCACCCCGGAGTGTGTTATTGCGCTTAGAAGATGAAGTTCCAAGCTGTGCTCAGATAGTGATATATCTGCAAATTGTTAGCCAATGAGATTGCTCCCTCTATTCTTTCCATGTTATAATGTTATCTGTCTGATTTGGCAATTGGTTGCACCTATATTAAAAGTAGCCATTTTAACCAGATGGGAAACTCCCCCAATTCAAGACAGGTGTCGGGGGGGGGGGAGTCAAAATCAGCCCCCCCCTCCCCTTCACCACACCGCTCTGTTGAACTTGAGGACAGAAAGGAAGGGCTTTGAGATGCTGCGACAACAGCCTGTGGAGCTCTGAGGGGCAGTTAGGGACTTTGATTGAAGTGTGATGATGAAAGAGAAGATAAGGGAGAGAGAAGAGGTGCAGAAACCCAGAGCAGTGGTGGAAAAGGAGAAGGGAGTGCGTGAGAGAAGGCTGGAACCAAAGTGTATTTCATTTTGTACTGTATTTGTTACATTATTAAGTATATGAAACAGAGGGAGAACAGCTGCTAATTGGAATCAGTTGAGGTACAATTAGTCGAATAGGTTGATTAGTCATCCACTACAAATATGAATAAATCACGTATTTGATATTGTCTGGTGCTCATTTGTGAGCTTACTGTTTCCTAACACTTTGCTTTTTGTGCACTAACTGAAACCACGCGCTTCACCATCACTTCACAATCCTGTGACGTGCAAGTGGTTGACTACCAGTTTCTGAGGTGTCAGAATGTGAATGCTAATAAGAGGTAAGAGAATGCTTTTTTGGGTTAGTACTCATTCTTCTCTTGCTTCCCACACATAATTGCAGTTGGCAGAGAACAGCTTTTATCTTTTTGACAGAAAAATCAGGAAACATAGGTTAACCCGTTCTGTGTCTTAAGCTAGATTTCCACTGCCCGATGTTGTAGTTGTTAGAAGTTATTTGTGATGCTGATGGATACAAATACCGGTATAAATTTTTCATTATTTAGATTTCAATTATGATTATGTTATGAGTGAGCCATACTGTGGGCTCACTCAACCTTTACTACCCATTCTCCACACTGAGACCTGAATGAACCTGCGTGCAGAGGGAGGGGAGGGCAGTCACTGGAACAGCACAGTGCTTTATACCCATTCTCCACACTGAGACCTGAATGAACCTGCGTGCAGAGGGAGGGGAGGGCAGTCACTGGAACAGCACAGTGCTTTATACCCATTCTCCACACTGAGACCTGAATGAACCTGCGTGCAGAGGGAGGGGAGGGCAGTCACTGGAACAGCACTGTGCTCTCTGATACCTGGCTATTTGTTGTACCAAGCGAGAACCAACCCGTGAAACTCTGGCCTCACCACACATCTGAATCTTGGAGCCAAGCAGGGCCAGGGGCAGGGTTAATGATTTTCGTCATTGTGCTGCTGTAGTCAGTACACTCGAGAAAGCTGAACAATGTGGCGTGCAGTGAGGAGAGAATGTACAGCCCGTCGCTGCACTTCAGTTGTATTCAGTAAAGGGGGTCCTCCAAAATTATCATTACAGCAAACGTAGCCAGTGTGCTCTTTTTCACATGGCAATGCTCATGTACAGTAAGAATCTCCCAGTCACCCCAGTATTGAAAATCACTGTGCTGAGCTTCAAAAAATGTCTCGACCCAATTCTAATTTCCATGCAGTTTTCAAAGTTTGAGTACAGGGTTAATTTCTTGTACTGTATTTTTTCAGTTATTCAAAGGATTCTGCTGGATAATTTTGCAGTTCTGTAAAAATCCAAAATAACAATGATCATAACAGTGCTGTGTTGGTTAATCACAACAGCTTTCTACTGTTTGTGGAGAAGGTCAAATAAAACATTACAGTGTTTTGTTTTTATTGATAAGCCAAACATTCGACACAAAATATGGAATTGTTTTGGGCCATATAATATTGGAAATAATATTTTTTAATTTACATAGAAAATTTGACAGTATACTTATTGCAGTTTTTTTATTCCATTTTTGACTTCCAGATTTGAGTATCTTTTTATTTGGAGGTTCCAGAGGTTCGGCAGGTTTCACTGTTGATGGTTTAAAATCATATAATTATAATAGGCATTGAGGAGTTATGATAATAATAGACATTATGATAATGAGGCTCGACAAAACATTTGTCAAATGAGTCTTGATTGTTGGAAAGTAAATGTGCCAATTATAGGATGTCTTTAATTGGCACATTTGTATAATGTATGTCGAGATCAGCCAATAGCTTTCAGCTTACATAGCCCTGGGGAGGACGGAAGCCAATAGGGAGTGAGAAGAGGTGGGACTAAGGGAACAGGACACAAGCAGAAAAAGAGAAAAGAAAAAAGGGGATATCTGAAAAGTTTCACTGCTCTGCAGGCATACAGTTTAGTTTAGTTTAGTGAAAACTAAACATTTTTAGTCCTAAAGGCTGCTTGACCAGGATAGTTGGCACAGAAATATTACATTTACTCATATTTGCAATTATATTTCTGTATGTGTGTGGGCTAGGGTGACCTTTTCAGAATGCATAAACGGGACACCTGCCATTTTTTATGAGTGCATATTTACATATTTTATACTGTATATTTAATAACAGTATTTCAGAATTATCAACTTTGAATGCTTCTTAACAACATTTTCACCTATTCAATTCTAAAAGTATCCAATTCTAAAATCTTTTCTACATAATGTATAAAAAACTTGGACGGTGGTTACATATTATTTACATGTGACCTGAAGCAAAGAGCTAGTGTATCTATCCAGTCCTATCTCTAGCATTGTACTGAAGGAACCTCCCCCCCAGGTAAGGAGGCTGTCCGGCTTTCATCCACTCCCCAGATGAACCAGCAGTATGTTGAACCAAGGCTTCCAGCTAGATCATACTTGCTTGTTTACTTTTAAATGAAAAGGATAGCCTACATGCAATGTAATATTTTGAAGATGGTGCTTTCAGTATTGTTTTATTTTCTGTAGCTAGCAGTCTACTGTTTTATTTGTTACCTTTTTTGCACACATAAGGTATATGGCTGCCCCTAATTTATCACACATGCAATATGTATCTGTGAAAAGGTTTTGGTATTGCTGGATGCTGAAAGTGGGACAGTTAAAGCCCCTCCTGCCTCCCCAACAACCCAACACGGCTGCAGACTCAGAGATGGTACTTTAATAGAGCAGAAATTCCACAGTGTACAGAGTTATTATTTATTACAGAACATCTGAACACATGGTAAAGTCCCTCTGCAATCAGGTTCATTCAGGTCTCAGTGTGGTGAATGGGTAGTAAAGCACTGTGCTGTTCCAGTGACTGTCCTCCCCTCCCGCTGCATAAAAATGTCATCATGAAAGGGGCCCATTACAGTGGATACCATGCAGAGTCCATGCTTCAGTTTCATTCACTACTCATTGATGTTTAGCCATTCACAATGAGGTGCAAGGTGAGGAAGATGCCTGGTATGGTTTGTTAATGTATACACATTAAATACAGCTCTCAGTCGCCAATGTGTGAATGATTACATTGCAGATGTGCAGTTTTGAAAGAAACACATGTTATAGGAGACCTGCATTTCCATGTTAGAGAAAGTTTTCCTAGTTCACTTCACCTCAGCAAAACTGAACATTTGAGACACATATGGATGACTGGGATTACTTTATTAGCTACGAACACTTAAATGATGAGAATTTTTTCAGGGAACACCAGTGATTTACTTCAAAGAACCTCAATCGATTTTCCATCCCCCTCATTCTCATCTTTCACCTTTCATCTCGGCCTCTATGTGTACATCTCTGGGCCATAGGCTGTTGAGGTTGACATTAATTGAGGGGAATGATATTACTTAGATTGACACGATACTGGGGCTATAGTTAACACTCTTCTTAAACCATCAGACAGTGGGCTTCAGTCACCGCTGTGACAGTCCCTCAGCTTTCACAGGCACTGAATCCGTTTGCAGCAAAATAAATTAATAAGAGTATTGCACAGTAAAATTAGCAGAGCTTAGCCACTGGGGGATAATGGCCTACTGTATTTTATAACCGAGAGCTAAGCAGCCTGAGAGTGTCTGTTTTATAATTATGGCCTCTAAAAGAATATATTACCCCACCTCGGTCCTATTTCCCCCTCAGATTAATTCCCTGTCTGTCTGCAGGCTCCAGCATTTATGCCTCTGTCTGACAATCAATACAGAACTCTGTGCTGTGCGCTTGCCTTGGTTGTTTTCAGGTGATTCCTTCTCCGCTGCTAGAAATTCACAGCTTTCTGAACACCCCACAACACTATTGATTTAAACAGCTGGCTTTCCTACTCTGTGCTGTTGCCATGGCAACGAGGAGGGAGACCATACAACCCACAAACCTTTTCTTACCGTTGTTGATGTTCCATAGGAAGGCCCTGTATTATTGTCACAAAATGACTGCCATGTTCCACCTCTGGAAGGGCAAGCTTTTTGAGGCTTGAAAAAAGGCTTACAAAATACCGTAATAAATCACTTGCCATTGGGGTTCTATAAAAGACATTTTGCAGGTCCAAAGATTAGGACTGATTATAGTTTCCTTCTTCAGTAAAAATGTAAGTCTGACATACAGACTGACAGCCTCCATGTACCCAGTTTGATATATATAAAAAGAATGTCAGTTTCATCACAATTGGATATGTGGTTCTATAGATATATGTAAAAAGTATTAGAGGACAAATTTGTAGTTTTACTGTTTGCCAACAAATGCTGGCATTTATTGTTAATATATAGGAACCTATTATTGCACGCTAAATCATATACTTGAATGAGTTGTTTAAAGATGTTACTGTAGTATGTTTAGCAAATGAGGGTTTATTTCAGGAAACCATTTTTACAATGTAGGTTAATATATATTAACTATTAACAAAACATGAATAGTAGTGACCAAAACATGACCAAAATAATTTTCACATCTGGATATATTTGAGACACTTAGGATATGCATCTGTGACGGGGTGGTGAGTGATGGGAGTGTCTGTGCTGTGCTGTTCAATGAGGCTGTGAGTCGTGCTGTGAACTGGCTTCGTGGCTGCAGCTCCCGATTTCCTCTTTACTCCTCTGCAAGACAAAACAGCAACAAAAACCCGCTGCCTCTACAATGGAGTCTGTTATAATGAAGATGCTGTATCCTGCCTTTACGCTGGAATCTGTTATAATGAAGATGCTGTACCCTGCCTCCACATTGGAGTCTGCTGCCTCTCCTGCCAATGGAGTCTGTTATAATGAAGATGCTGTATCCTCCACAATGGAGTCTGTTATAATGAAGATGCTGTATCCTGCCTTTACGCTGGAATCTGTTATAATGAAGATGCTGTACCCTGCCTCCACATTGGAGTCTGTTATAATGAAGATGCTGTATCCTCCCTCCACATTGGAGTCTGTTATAATGAAGATGCTGTACCCTGCCTCCACATTGGAGTCTGTTATAATGAAGATGCTGTATCCTGCCTCCACATTGGAGTCTGTTATAATGAAGATGCTGTATCCTCCCTCCACATTGGAGTCTGTTATAATGAAGATGCTGTACCCTGCCTCCACATTGGAGTTTATTATAATGAACTAAACAATGGCAGGTTTCCCATTTATTAACACCACAACATACGATACAAATGCAGTTAACCCTGAAGGTCAAAATATATATATATATATATATATATATATATATATATATATATATATAAAGCATCCACAAAGCACACTAGAAGCTTGCTTAAACCTCCAGCAGTTAATGTTAAAAGCGTGTTGCCGTCAACTTCACGGACACGCAGCAGCAAACGCTGTTGTATGAAAAAGAGACACCACCGTAATTTCCCAAGGGTGCCAACTACACTCTCTTATACTATAATCTTCAACTTGTCCCACAATTATTCAATTAAGCAAAGCCCTGTCATCCCCCTACCTCTTGGTTAAACTGAAGTAAATATTTGATTTCTTCTTGAAATGAGGTCTTGGTCAGAACATTTTAGGATCCGTTTAGATCAGAGGTCGCAAACTGAAGGCCCACGGGCCGGATCTGGCCCGCAGACGTATTTTGTTTGGCCCGCACAGTGTTTTTAAAAAAAAATTAATTAGTTGCCAACATTTAAAAATCGCAAGATTTCACATAAAAATCCGGATTTCCAGCTTCTCTTGAAAAATCGGAAGATCTGGCAACACTGGGCCCGCATTCTCACATGGCAACAATCGGCTGGAGCCGAGTAGCGTCTGCCGCTCTCCAGTTCGCCACAGTCTCCACCACTCCCTATTGTCTCCCCGACACTGAGGCCGAGTGTCAGTTGCCATTTATCATTGCGCTTGCACTGTTGTTTTTATTATAGTAATGATGAAAGTTAAATATTTCTTGTAACCATGTCTCTATCAAAAGTGGGAAAACGCAAGATAGACCGAGAGGGACGCGTCTTTCAAGAAAAGTGGGAGACAGCATATTCCCACGTGTTTAATATGCAAACAAAGTGTGTCTGTGTCGAAAGAATACAACTTAAGATGCCATTATGAAACAAACCATAGTAAGAACTATGACCAGTATACGGAAAAGATGCGTGATGAAAAACTTAATGAACTGAAAAAAGGACTGAAATTTCAACAGGGTTTGTTTTTGAATGCGAATAAAATAAGTGATGCTGCTGTGAAATGCAGTTATGTATTAAGTGAAAAAATTGCCCGGGCATCAAAACCTTTTACAGATGGTGAGTTTATAAAAGAGTGTCTATTGAGTGCAGCAGAAATTATATGTCCTGAACAGAAACAAACATTTGCAAATGTAAGTCTAACCGGGAATACTGTTGCTCAGCGTGTTGAAGATATGGCTGAAAACTTACAGGACAAGTTGCGTGAAAAAATTAAATCATTTGTGGCATTTTCTATTGCAGCTGATGAGAGCACAGATATAAATAATACCGCCCAGTTAGCTATATTTATTCGTGGTGTCGATGAGAATTTTGATGTGACCGAAGAACTTTTGGACATGGTGCCCATGAAAGGCACAACATCAGGAAATGACTTATTTTTATGTGTTGAGAAAAGTCTTGAAAAGTTTAATGTAGACTGGTCAAAATTAGTAAGCGTAACTACAGGCGGTGCTCCTGCGATGGTCGGTGTTGACATCGGACTTGTTACGAAACTTAAATCCAAGGTGGCAATGTTTTGCAAGGACACGGAACTTAAGACCGTTCATTGCATCATTCACCAGGAATCGCTTTGTGCTAAAAAGTTAAAAATGGAACACGTCATGGACGTAGTAATTAACACTGTGAACTGGATACGCTCTCGTGGCTTGAACCACAGACAGTTCAATGCTTTGCTTGATGAATTGGATGCACAATACGGTAGTCTGCTGTACTACACAGAGGTTAGGTGGCTTAGTCGTGGCGTGGTGCTGAAGAGATTTTTTGAATTGTTGAAAGAAATCGACTTGTTCATGTCATCCAAAGGAAAATCCCCGCCTCAGCTCACCAGCGAAGATTGGATCAAAGACTTGGCCTTTTTGGTTGACATTACAAGCCAGTTAAACACTTTGAATATTTCTCTGCAAGGGCGTTCACAAGTAGTTGCACAAATGTATGATTCGATTCGCTCATTTATAGCGAAATTGTGTCTTTGGGAAACTCATTTGGCAAGGAATAATCTGGCCCACTTTCCTACACTGAAATCGGTTTCCAGAAATGAAAGTGATGGCTTGAACTACATTCCCAAAATTGTGGAGTTGAAGACTGAATTCCAAAAAAGGTTCTCTGATTTCAAACTTTATGAAAATGAACTAACATTGTTCAGTTCGCCTTTCTCAATTAATATTGATAGTGTGAATGAAGAGCTACAAATGGAAGTTATTGAACTGCAGTGCAATACGGTACTGAAAACTAAATATGACGACGTTGGAATACCAGAATTCTACAAATATCTCGGGAGTAGTTACCCTAAATATAAAAACCATTGTGCAAAGATTCCATCCATGTTCGGAAGTACCTACGTTTGTGAACAGCTGTTTTCCGTTATGAAACTGAATAAAACTAAACATCGCTCCCAGTTAAAAGATTCAAGGCTGAATTCGGTACTGCACATCGCAACGCGAAATACAAGACCTGACATTGACATGTTGGTGCAGAAGAAAAGGTGTCAGGTTTCTGGTTCCAAATCAAAGGAGTAACGAATTAAGAAAAAATAATAATTAAATATTTCTGTTTTTCAATTTCGAATTTAAAATACAATCTCCAATATCATACATGGTTGTATTATGTTACGTGCGTACACCATAGTTCAGTAAAAATAAAGAAAGTTTGATTGCGTTTTTGGCAGTTGATTTTTGTTACACCCGGCCCGCTTCACTCATTTATGTTACCTGCCTGGCCCCTGTAGGCATTTGAGTTTGCGACCCCTGGTTTAGATCATTAAAAAAATGAAAAATGAAAAATGAAAATCTTTCTCCATGATAATCCCCCATCTCTCCAGCAGCACAGTGACATGCTAGCAGCAGGAAGAGGCCAGGAGCTCTTGATAATGAGTCTTAATCTCTGTCCGCTACCCTGCTCTCTCCTGCTCCCTCCCTCTCTCTGAAATATGTATCTGGCTGGACCACCAGACAGTAATGGATTGTAAAAGCTCTCAATGAGCAGAAATCAATAAGAGACAGGGGAAGGGGCGCTCTCATGCCCAGGGAGGTCTGCTTGTACGATGGGTAATTGCGCAACTCGGTGATGCATGGACCTAACCTTGGAAAAAGTGTATTCTTTAGGCTTTCAAATCCATATTCCTATCTTTAGCTTTGGAACAAAAGATGTGTAAAGTGGTAGAACTGGACAGCATGTTGCTGTTCCTAACAGAAGAACCCGACTTTAGTTCTTTTCATATAAAAATATGACATACAGATAGAATGACAGCCTCCATATAGAATATGATATTCTCAATAATAAACAAATGCACTTATCAAGGTTCATCACAAATGGATAAGTGGGTCTCCAGGATACGTGTACAAATGCAAGTATGACAGACAGACTGACAGCCTCCCGCAATCTTGATACACTCAATATAATGTCCTTAACAAGTTTAATCAAAATTGGATTAGTGAGTCTCTAGATAATGTAAAAATGTAAGTATGACAAACAGACACCCTCGCTATACCTACAGATTATTGTTAAACACAATAACCTGTGCTAAAACATATCCAAAGCAAGTGTCATCATAATTGGACAAATGACTCTCTAGATATAGTTAATTGTGTGTCAGCTGTAGTGCCACTCACAAGGACATCAGTGTTGGCCACATTTGGACCACATGCAGTTAAATGTAGGGCTTTTTAAATGTAATAAATGTCATTCACTGCCAATGTATCTTTAAAGCGCCTCTGGGTATCTGTTTTTGAAGAAAGCCAAGGCTTTCAGTGCTTCCACCAGAGATCTTACAGCCCTGTAATGGTGTGGGTTCCCTGCTTCAGTAACTGCCGTGTTTGCCAGGGGAAGGGCACCAGGCTGATTGATCCAAGCTGCCAGCTTGAAGGGGGACAAGGGGGCAGGGGACAAAATTAATGCCTAGGGCAAAAGCATGGCCTACTGGGCCAAAAAAGGAGAATGAGAGTCTGTCAGTTTGCAGGACTTGACATGAATTAAAATAAAACAGCAAAAACCATTAATAAAATAAAAGCTGTGTAAAATAAATGGCACATATATAAAAGCGAAGCAGCCGCTCCTGGGAGGCTCATGAGAGCTGGAGAGAGGAGTCGGAGGGACAGTAAGAGTTATAAAACTAAAAACAATTGCTACTCCTTGCTTTAATTACTGTCTGTTTTGTTTTGGCCCACATGCCTTTTTGTTTATAAAAAGTATTTTGTTTCTGTTTTAATTTAAATCTTTTATTTATTCATAATAAACATGTGCAACAGCGCTTCATAGCCGTAGTACTGAGTCTGTCTCTTCCTGGTCTGTGACGTCACCACTGAGCCTAATTATTTCTGTTATTGAGCCGACGAGATACAAAGTAAGCGTAAGCTGTAAGATTTGAAAAACAGGCTCAAGGTCGAAAAGAAAGATTTTATTTTGATATTTACTGATTCATATTTACTCAAACAGATATCCTGCTTGCACATTCATATGATTATATTTGCCGATATAAGATTAGAACTACTCTAATTCTTATAGAAAAGATAAATGATAGAATTGATGAATGCTTGCTTTTACATGTAATTGATGTTTGCACTGAACCTGAGATATGAACTGAATATTACAGATTGCTGAACTTAATGTACTGACTTATACTATTTTGATATTAACCTTCTTTTCTACTTGTGCACCATATCTATTTTCTAACTTTTTTGATACAATTCATGAAAGATATAACAGTGTTGCGTGGTTTACTGCTCAACTGTTTTCCTCTGCAATCGTGAACTCGAAGGAAGAATTGGAATTGAGCTAATTAAATTAAGCCATTACACATATTAGTTAATTGGATTCTACATTGGAGTATTTAAACACCAATTCTTCCTACATTTATTATATGGAAGGAATCCATACATTGGTTACAAAATGTAAACACCAAGAAATGTACAGAAACACATTTATAAACCCGGTTCACACAGGACTAAGAATGACCACACTTCACATTCCACATGCCACTAAAGCGGAGCACATCAGATGAACCCCACACATTTTCTTTCGACGGATCTTTGTCAGTGATTGTGAAATCAATGTGGTGTTCTAAACAAAGTGAGCACTTTTTGCGCAAGCCACTATGTGACAATTATAATCCATTACAAGCAAACAAAATGTTGATTGATCATTTGCTGTGGGATATGTTATACACTACAGCTTTTGGGTTATGCAGTCCATGGAATGGAACTAGTTTAGGATGAAAACATTCTATCACTACGGCAACCATGGAGACCACCATAGAAAAGAGCAAAGTAAAAAGCAAAAACATTTATTTAAGTATCCTGAATATCAAGTAATGGTTTATAACAGCAATGGTTTGTTGAACTCGGCAAGCCTCAGTGTTTATTAGAATTCAGAATGCTTATTTACTACTGCATGCTTCTTCAGTCCATTTAGGCAGCATGTCTTTGTCTAACGAGCAGCAGGCCAGTCTGCAATGAACTGGCATCTCAACCCATTGAATTGAATGGAAAGGCAGGGGCTGGACTTGAACCGCAAACCATACGCTTCAAAGACCGTTCAACTAAAGAGTAAGATCTGTATTCGAGAGTTAAGGACGGGTCATACTGATGTCAGTATTATTAACTCATCAGCCACTAGGAGGCTATCCAAACTGCTGACAAGATGTCCATTCATCTTTTAATATGCTTTCCACGGTGTCCGACTCCAGAAATACTTCTCATGGCTTGATTTACATGCACGTGAAAATCGACTCTACAGTCATGACCGTGTGACGACATCACGCGAATACATTGTGAAACAGCAAAAGGATGTCCTTTTGGCAGCGCGACTTTAAGGGCAGGGTCAATCGCTTTCCACGATAAAAATAGCTGCAAAAACCCATGTAAACAGGAGCAGGAATTGTGCTTGTGGCTCACAAGGTTTCAGCAGTCAAGATCCCGTTTTTCTCCCTTAATATCATGTAATCTCCATCAGAAAGGCCGTACAAAACATAGGCCTAGACCCCCCCACCAACACAAACACACACACACACACACACACACACACACACACACACACACACACACACTGTACATTTATGGACTACTTCAACACTAGAACCGCCACGGTTATACTCACACCTACAACCGCCAGTACATTTTAAACACCATCAATATTAAAATGAAAGCCAAACTATCGGATACAACTCAAAAGCTTTATTCAAGCACATCATATCAAAAAACAGCTGAAACGCCGTATTTAAATGAACAATTAAACATAAAAGAGTTTATTTTCTAACTTGCCACATATAAAGCACTACTTCAAAAAATGAAAACTACAATAAAATAAACATTTCAAAATAAACTAGTGTGTAAACAGGTATATGCACATACAAAACAGTAAAAACAAAAGTAGTTTTTAATCTAAAACAAAAGTAACATATGATTTGTCTTGTGCGTGTGTGTCAATCGCAGCACAGAATCCAGGTTGAGCTGCTGCAGCCTGCAGCTTTGCAGTTTTCTGATCGAAATGTTTCTGCTGAAGCGCTGTGGCTAGCTTCAAGATGAAATCTCTCCTGCCTTATACAAAATGAAGGAATTAATGACTGCCAGGTCCAGTAGAGATAACAACAGACTTGTGTGTGTGTGTGTGTGTGTGTGTGTGTGTGTGTATATATATATATATATATATATATATATATATATATATAAATTGAATATTGTAGGTTATATTCAAAATAAAAACATGTATTGTAAATGGCGGTTCTACTGTTAATGAAATGTAACTTTTAGATTTTCCACAAACACATACACAGATATAAATTCTAAGTAGTTACACTTGTAGAAATTATAGTATCTTTAAATTATAATTTCGCAGCAATGGTTGAACCTTGACACTGCTGGTAAGAAATCAATATACTGTGAAATTCATTGCTTTACTGATCAGCCACTAATGAAATGAAAATTAAAAGTAAAATAAATGTGTTTGAAAAAAAAAAATTGAACTTTATGCAGGACAAATCATTTTTTAATTACTTTTCTTAAAGAATAATTTTATAATAAACAGACATGAAACTCTTCTTGATGCCAGTAACGTATTAGTAATATGCCAGATGCCTGAAATGTATTAGTAATAATAAAGCAAACCAAAAAAATTGTGAGAGGTACACATTTCAAATAAACACTCTAGATTAAAAGGTGCACCCAAGTATTTAACCACTTCCTGTGCTGTAGGTCAGGTCTTAGCTACAATGAGACCATGCGAACTACAGAAAGAGATTGTGTACCAGACATCTACAGTCGTGTACTTGAAAAAAAAAATATATATATATATATATATGTTTATTTTTTAAACATACACAGATAACCAAAAAGATATGTAGTATACAATGTCCCATGGTTGGCAGGTTGATTAGCATTGCTTTAAACCCTGTAGTAAAGGAAACTGTCACAGCCTCACACAAGGCCGTGAGAGGGTCAAACCGGGCCCACTTAATTACTTTTTCATTTTCTTTCACGTTAACCGACAAAACGAAGTGATTTGAGAAAAAGAACAAACAAACAAACAAAGGCCTGCCTAACGCCTGGAAAGTTGCTTGTGGAAGGAAAAAAATGCAGTGCTGAACAGCTCATTACGTAAATCAAACAGCTTTCGCTGATTACATGAAAATCACCCTCGTAGCTCCATTTAGAGGAGGCTCTGGAGAAAGCAAAATGACCCTTTAATTCTCTAAATAATGTACTGTTTTCTGCTGCTTGTGTGTGTGTGTGTGTGTGTGTGTGTGTGCGCGCATGTCTGCGCTTTAGCATTCAGCTTTCAATGTCCCTTCAAATCTCATGCTAGTTTCCCTCAAAAGCCTTCTTCCAGGGATTTGTATTCAGCACATCGTTTTCTGTTTTCTATTTTAAATTTCCTCTGGAATTTTTCAGAACAAAAAGGTATATAAAAAGAAAGAAAAAGAAAAATCCCCCTAAAGAAGTATGTCAGTAACAGACTTCCCCAGCCACGACTGTGAATTCAAAATGAGAGCTGACAAAGTGATGACCATGGCGTATATCAGCTTCATGTACACAACAGTATAAAACAAGAAATGACACCCCCATATATCCCCAGAACCTTACATTGTCAATAACTTATAGGCTACATAATGTTAATACCAAGCTTCATGACAACTGGATGAGTGGATCACCAGAGATATGGAGTACATCCTTACAACTGCCAATATGTAAAGCAGATGATGTTTACCACAGGTAATACTATAGTCCATTAAACACAGACAGTCTCAAACTGCACTAAAACACATTATTTACATAAAGACCAGTATTTCAGTCTTCGGGTTATGCCCTGTCCATTTAACTGAATGTATGTCACACATTTTTACATATTCGATTTTGAAGAACATTATTTAGCAAACGTTATTGAGAGTATGAGAACCTAGGGGTACATGCAGGTCTGTGTCTATATGTCAAACTTAGATTTTTACAAGGAGACTTTTTTCATATAACTGATAGCTCTGATTTTGTATTTACAGCAGTGGTAGGGGATGAATGTCACTGTTTTTTTTTTTTTTGTGATTATAAGACTCAATTCACTTTGCTAATCTATTTCACCATGCCCCGATTATTAATCACATTCCAGTATGACGCAATGTGGTCTCAAAGGGGCTTTTATCAGCCGGTGTTTAATTTTCTAGAATTTCATTCTGCCCAAGAACAGAAAGGGCTTCCGCTCTGAGCACAGCTAAGCACGGAGCCCGCTCATTCACACAGCACACCAAAGACTTTGAATAGCATGGAAATAAATTTCCCTATAGGGCCAGAACCCTAGCCACAGTTTACATAGTGCAAAGTGCACCTTTTACAAATGTCATTACACTGCAGTCACATTTAAACTGAAATGAGTGAGAAATCTCTAATTATCCTAAAATGTGCACATGGCAGCTGTGTGTGTGAGCCTGCATCCCGATACAAAATACCCAGGCTTTACACGTAACCTGCAAAACTCACATGCCCTGCCACGAATGTGAAAACAAAATTAGAGCTATCCACTGTATCCACATGTAGGTGTGACTCACACAGACAGACAGACCTTTCGATCCAGGGTTCTGTTATATTTTGAATCGTTTTTTTGATCCAGGCTTCTGTTATATTTTGAATCATTCTTTTGATCCAGGGTTCTGTTATATTTTGAATATGCTGTATTACATAAAACTGGATCAATTTCTAACAGATGTGACAGAGGTCGTCATGGAAACTGAATCATTCCTATGATCCAGGGTTCTGTTACATTTTGAATTGTTCTTATGATCCAGGGTTCTGTTATATTTTGAATCGTTCTTATGATCCAGGGTTTTGTTACATTTTGAATCATTCTTTCGATACAGGGTTCTGTTATATTTTGAATCGTTCTTATGATCCAGGGTTCTGTTATATTTTGAATCGTTCTTATGATCCAGGGTTCTGTTACATTTTGAATCATTCTTATGATCCAGGGTTCTGTTATATTTGGAATTATTCTAAAGCTGTTTCGGTATAGAATATACCGGTACGAAACCACTTTCTGTCCTAACTCACTTTTCAATACAGGTACAGTACCGATACAGTTGCGATATACCTGTCCGCATTCATGTATGTTCAAATCGACAGTGTTCGGGTTCTGAACTCGTTTCCATGACGACCTCTGTCACATCTGTTAGAAATGGATCCATTGTTATGTAATACAGCATGTTTTGCCGTTCTGTCCATGTACGTATTTTGTTTTGGTGTTCAATCATTATTAAGAGACGAGCAGAATGCGGAAGAATGAGATGAACAAAAAGGCGAAAACAATTAGCCGTCTTTAAAAGCATGAGGTTGCGAAGACAACAGGCTTGCATCACGGCTTTGGAAATGCATGTTGTTTTTTTTTGTTTTTTTATATATTCCCTCACAAGGGATTTTATTTTAGAGTGAAACTGCTCTGCAGTATGCTTTACCTCATAGTCATCACTAATTCTGTCACTTATTTTTGGCAGTTTTGGTGTAGCCATGATAAAGGTACTGCAGCTCACCGTTAAATGAAAAGCTCTTTAACATATTTAAACTGTAAAGCAAGACGTGCGCGTGCTTCAGAATATCGACTTAACTGTATCGATACCATGTCGGTTTACCTGTCCACACTTAACTGTATCGATACCGTGTCGGTTTACCTGTCCACACTTAACTGTATCGATACCGTGTCGGGTTTACCTGTCCACACTTAACTGTATCGATACCGTGTCGGGTTTACCTGTCCACACTTAACTGTATCGATACCGTGTCGGGTTTACCTGTCCACACTTAACTGTATCGATACCGTGGTCGGTTTTTCCACACTTAACTGTATCGATACCGTGTCGGGTTTCTGTCCACACTTAACTGTATCGATACCGCGGTCGGGTTTACCTGTCCACACTTAACTGTATCGACACCGTGGTCGGGTTTACCTGTCCACACTTAACTGTATTACCCGTCGGGTTTACCTGTCCACACTTAACTGTATCGATACCGTGTCGGGTTTACCTGTCCACACTTAACTGTATCGATACCCGTCGGGTTTACCTGTCCACACTTAACTGTATCGATACCGTCGGTTTACCTGTCCACACTTAACTGTTTTACCGTCGGGTTTACCTGTCCATTTAACTGTATCGATACCGTGTCGGGTTTACCTGTCCACACTTAACTGTATCGATACCGTGTCGGGTTTACCTGTCCACACTTAACTGTATCGATACCGTGTCGGTTTACCTGTCCACACTTAACTGTATCGATACCGTGTCGGGTTTACCTGTCCACACTTAACTGTATCGATACCGTGTCGGGTTTACCTGTCCACACTTAACTGTATCGATACCGTGTCGGGTTTACCTGTCCACACTTAACTGTATCGATACCGTGGTCGGGTTTACCTGTCCACACTTAACTTAACTGTATCGATACCTGTATCGTCGGGTTTACCTGTCCACACTTAACTGTATCGATACGCGGTCGGGTTTACCTGTCCACACTTAACTGTATCGATACCGCGGTCGGGTTTACCTGTCCACACTTAACTGTATCGATACCGTGTCGGGTTTACCTGTCCACACTTAACTGTATCGATACCGTGTCGGGTTTACCTGTCCACACTTAACTGTATCGATACCGTGTCGGGTTTACCTGTCCACTTAACTGTATCGATACCGTGTCGGGTTTACCTTAACTGTATCGATACCGTGTCGGGTTTACCTGTCCACACTTAACTGTATCGATACCGTGTCGGTTTACCTGTCCACACTTAACTGTATCGATACCGTGTTGGTTTACCTGTCCACACTTAACTGTATCGATACTGTGTTGGTTTACCTGTCCACACTTTACTGTGTCGGTTTACCTGTCCACACTTAAGCTGTTCCAAATCGTATTGAATCAGTACCAGTACGAAACCTGCTCTTTTTTGAGCTTCGTACCGATTCAGTTACATCGGTACGACACCGATGAGAACTCCAGTCTGGACAGATGTTTCGGTCCGGTTCCGCAATGATACCGGTATAAAAATGCGAGTGTGAACAGGGCATTAGTGATCCAGGATTCTGCTGCTCCAATATCATTCTACCTTTACCTGCCTTTGAGCTTGTCTGGAGAACCCTATGTGCCGGTACTGATCAGACTTTCCATTCAAGCCACGTGACAACTAAATGTAGATTTTTAATGAACTGATAACACAATATCAGTGCACACCAGGAATGACTGCAAACACCATAAAAAGTAAGCAATTAAAAAGTGAAAAAGCTAAAATGGCATTTGAAGTCACTCTTTAAAACACATTTCATCACACTTGAATATTCTCTGGATGCTATTTCAAAATGTAAGTGTGGCTTACAGACCAACAGGGCACCTTCACATTCTGTTGCTCTCAATAACTTTTAAGTTTAATCATAATTGCATACACTTGCTGAACAAGCGTATCTGTCTTTTTCAGTTACATTATTTTAATTAATTTATGAAGTGGTAAAATGCTTAAACAAAGATTGTAATATAACAGTGAAATATAATCGCTTGACTTTCTACACTCACACAACACTGACTGATTGATACAATCCAAGAGACTGGTACAGTGATTCAAATATAGATTTGAGGCTGTGAAAAGTTTAAACAGTACATGTAAATACACTATTTCTTTATATCAGTAAAAATATGTACAACACACCAGGTGAAGTTGTAATTGTAATTAAGATTTAGACATTTAGATCCATTGATAGACCTCTGTGTTTCTTAATGAGCTGAGATGATACTGATTGTACCAGAAGCGAACAGCGTATAGTATTTTCCATGTTAGTTTTTAATCCTGGTATGCAGATATCATTGTGCTCAGTTTGCACACAGATGTATTTTCCATGTTAGTTTTTAATCCTGGTAATCATTATGCTCAGTTTGCATGCAGATTTAAAGGCCTCAGCTAGATATATTCTGGAAAGCTTTCGCTCTCCAGATCCCCCTGTGTCCTTGCTTTGCCAAATCCACAAAGGTTATTGCTGCAGCTCCATATAATGCTCTTTAAATCAGCTGCCAGTTGTGCTACAAAACATTCGAAAATGCCATCCCTGGATTTGCTGTGCAAACCTGTCCAAATGCCAGAATGCAGTGGATGTGGAGAGGCTTATCATAGCTTACACATCTGGGACGTTTTCAGATCCAGTCAAAGCTATTTCTGTCTGCTTCTATCCAATCGAGATCCAAAGTTTAACGGTTAAGAGAAAACTGGATAACAGTGGAACTGCAATGTGACCAACACAGATCTGTGTTTAAAAAAATCTACAGAAGAAAATGTGCAAATGAGAGGAGGCTGCGCTTTAACACTTGAGCTCCAATGGAATTTAACAGGAAGCAGATCATACTTAGTAATTAGTTTTAATTAATATTTAGTTTTGGAATGCATTTGTAGTTTGGTCACTAACAGGGATAAATAATGAAACACAAGGTAAAAAAACATTAAGAAAGATTTTTGTTCTTATTTTTTATTAATCCAAAGCAGAAATATACTTGTTTCTTATTATTAAGCAGACAACACATTAAAGACAGATTCAAAATCTGTTTTTTTTTATGGTACTAATTTGTTTATATATCATAGAGTTAATAAACATATTTGAATGTAAACATGCATTTATATTGTGTGTTTGTAATAACACAAAGACAGAAGAAATCACACCCATCACACAGCTATATTTATGAATGATCCTTGGAATGCTTTAAATAATTATAAATGGCCAGTTTACATAAATAAAATATAATGTAAAAATTAGACTCTCTTTTTTTAATTTATTAAGGCATTTTTGATTTACAAGCCGAGCCCAGATAAAGTGTGCCAATCATCTACCCATTTCTGAGTACATGTAATACTTTGATTGATTTATAAAAATATATATTTTTAATATGTGAAATATATTTTAAATAGTTCAAATAAGCAGAGATACCCCCTAAAGTACAATTAGTCAGAACTAAATGCTTCTTTACTGGTAAGGCTCCTTCATAACGGTTCATAACTACATTCATTTTTATAACGGATGAAAACTCCATTAAAAAATAACCACAGTCAAAATGCAATACGATACAACAGCGTGATTCTGCAGTTCAAAAATGAATATGTTAAACCTTTATTTTGAGAAGTTGGACAGAGTCACTCAGTATTTAAAATAGTCTATCATAAGTTAAATATTAATTTTCTTACCTCTTATTAGCACCAGCAACATGATCCTTTCTGTTGGGTCTTTTTTGTGCAGAAAATGATAGACACTCGGTTCAGTGTGCTGTGCGCAATACTATATTGGGTTAAAAAAAATTAAAAACGAAAAAAGAGGCATAAACAGATTTGGTGTTGCAATTTCCAGGAAGGACGAAAGGAAGGAAGAAGAGGAGGGAGGCAGAGAGGCAGACAGACGGAGACATTGTTCCGAAATTAAATTCCATTTAAATGTAATGCCATTTAAAAACTCTATCAGCCTGCGCATTATTGTGACTATGAGAAATCTATCTCAATTGTTACTTTAGAGAAATCAATGGCGTAATATTATCTCCTGTAAATAAGGGCCGGACAGTGGCAAGCCAAGTCGGGTTTGCTGACAATAGCACATGGTTATTCTGCCACGGGCACACCAACAGACCTCTCACCTGACAGGATAGATGTACAGCGTCATTTAAACAGTAAACAGCTTCAAAAGGACAAGTGTCTAGAAAACTGGACATCCAAACATAAAATATTTACTATGGAAGTTGTTTTACCTTTAATGGAACTACCACATATTCTTTTTTTTCCCTGTGTGCTCATTTTACTACTTTTTTCTACTTTGCATCAATTTTTTAATGTTCATCTCATCTGAAAACAATTTTAGTATTCAGTATGTTGTTTACCATTATGAGATGTGATCAATATTAAAAGATAATATTGTTTAAAGCTAGAATTCACATTCAAAATTACCTTCAAATGAGCAAAATTGCATAAGAAATCTAATAAAGTAATAAATACTGGTTCCCAGTAGACTAAAAGCGAGACCAGTAATAAGGCTAACAAAGTGAAATTGCTAGGGAAATTAATGTTTCAGCATTGTTTCAAGCCTAAATCTTTTCTATACACTGCGCCACTGATTAATCCTTTTTGATACCTGTTTTGCCAAGACTGGTGTTTGGTTACAGCCGTCGGTAATTTTCCTGTTGTTCTGTGCGTGACAGGAGAGAGCCCCAGACAAAAACGGAAACAAGACATGATTTCAGACAAGAGCATCGTATTGATTGAAGTACAGTGTCTCCGTGCTGCTGCCGCACCTGATTACGAAAAGACTCAACAGGAGTATCTGAGCGTGCAGATACTCTGCATTTGATTAGCCCACTGCTGTTGAAAGAATAAACTGAAAAACACATGAAAAGAGGTACAAATGTGCTTTTTAACCACCTTCAGATGCTCTCTCACCACGGCAGGCAAGAATTAGACAGCTCTTTGCAGGCATACGACCCTGACACTATTTTCTTTATCACGTGTAGTTTATTAACAAATATTAACAAATGGAGGGGAAATATCCATTTGATGGGAACGACCTAACATGATGAAACTCCGAGCAGAGCTCTCAGCATACCCTATATGGGTTTGGAACGGGATAAACCAAGGCTTGCAAATCACACTACCCTGCTGCTCCCAGTTCTGCATTTCAGAACTCCCCTTTGAACAGCTATTCAAGAAATCCACATCTATGAGTGTTTGATTTGAATATGAATTCTAACCCACAGATTCCTTATCTATAAACAGCTATACAATACAATAACTATCTATTTCCAAGGGACATCTTGCACTTTCCACACTTTCCCTGAAATACACACTGTAACAAAGGTAAGGGCACAGAGAAAGACAGACTTGGTCCAAACCAAGTTTGATCACAATTGGATCAACACTTAGGTATATGTAAAAATGTTACTGTGACATAGGTACATAAGACACAGAAGCTTGTCCCTCATATCCCATGATACTCTCAATAACTTGCTAACACATGTCCAAACCAAGTTTCACTACAATTGAGTGTGATACTTTCAATAACCCCAAGTTTCTAACAATTGGATCTTTTGATATATATATATATATATATATATATATATATATATATATATTAAGAAAGAAGTAACGTCGCCTTTAAGGAATGGCGGCGTTACTACAGAGAAAAAGAAGCAAACAGCACCCAGGAACCGGAGCACTAATTGGTAGGGCGGGGTTCCTGGGGTATATAAGGAAGTAGGGTAGGACAGGACGGGGGTGATCGTGGGGAGCACCGCCGGATTGTCCTGCAGGAAATACCCAGAGAGCAGAGAGTGTTGTTAAAACTTCGCAAGGTAAAGTTTAACGGGTTTTGTTTTTTGTGAACAAGAGTTTTGTTTTGTGTAAATTGTGAGCGGTTTCCCTCTTGGTGAGGTAGCCTTTTGTTTTGCTAGTATAATTTGTTTTATTTACACGTTTGTGTGGACGCCGCTCGTCAGTATTAAGTAAAACAGTTCCGCAGCTTCCGTGTCGGTTGAGAACCGTCACGGCGGCCGACTGTGTGTCTGTGTGAGGTATCCGGGACCTGAAAAGAGACTGAGGAGTACGCTGCTGCAGGAGCAGCGGTAGAAATAAAAAGGAAAAGAAAGCAGAAAAAACAACAGTTTGGTTTGCTGAACACGTTTTATTGTAACAGGAAAATAAGCACGTTGTACACAGGGGTGCTCTGGAACCACCCAGGACACTGGCTGCCGGGGTTCGTCCCCACAGTCTGGATACAGTCATCAACGCCGTTGGGCACGGCTTGCTCGGGAGGCGGGGCACAGGAGTGTTCATCCAGGAGCTCTTATTCAGGGCCCCATTACATACTCCAGCCAAGAGTCTTCCTGATACTTGTGACCTGTGTGGCAGCCTGACTCCAGCAGAGGGAGTCGGCGCTGTACTTACCTGTCCTTGCCTGTGTTGCAGCGAGATTCCAGCAGAGGGAGTCGGCGCTGTACTTACCTGTCCTGCCTGTGTTGCAGCGAGATTCCAGCAGAGGGAGTCGGCGCTGTACTTACCTGTTACCTGTGTTACAGCGAGATTCCAGCAGAGGGGAGTCTGCTGTCCTTACCTGTTCCTGTGTTGCAGCGAGGCTCCAGCAGAGGGAGTCGGCGCTGTCCTTGCCTGTGCTGCAGCGAGACTCCAGCAGAGGGAGTCGGTGCAGTTCTACCTCTGGGCCAGAGAGCCTGCAGCGAGCAAGGAGTCCGTGGATACTACACCCGTGTTGCAGGTTTTACCTCAGCAGAGGTAGCGGGTGGACTACGTGGATTACCAAGCTCATACCACAGGGAGAGTCTACACGGACCCTTCCTCGGGAGCGGACTTCTACAGGCTCCGACCTGTAGGGATTTGGTATTCTATACTAGATAGAGGGGGCGAAGAAGTGAGACAGTTAGTGTCCCGTACAGGGCATTCAGTGATTTAAAGAGTCTCTTGTGTTTGAATATTGTAAATAAAAGTTACTTGCCTGCAATCTCTACGTGTCTGTGCTCGTCGGTGGAAGCCGTGGAGAGGAGTATCCCGCAGGGTACCCCTCCAGTTTGTTACATATGGTGTCAGAAGTGGGATCTTAACGACCGAAAAAACACACTTCAGTCGACCCTACGAAACGTAACAAGATGGAGAACACCGACGACTACTGCGCGCTGTTACATGCAACTGCCGCACAATACGACACTAACAATAAAAAATGCAGGAGCTACACCAGTCTGCTATTCAAGTACAGCAGGAAACCAACCGGCTGCACGCCCAACAGTTGGAGGTAACCGGCAAGAGATGGCCGTGTTAAAAGGGCGATGGAACAGTCGGCAACCCTACCACCGGTGACTTCAATTCGACCCTCCCACGTCTTGCAGAAGATGACGCGGGAGGATGATGTGGAGGCATTTTTACTGGCGTTTGAACGCACCGCCACCCGGGAGGGGTGGCCATCAGAAAAATGGGCGGGAATCTTGGCCCCATTTTTAGTTGGAGAGGCCCAAAAGGCCTACCATGATCTGGCCCCGCAGGAAGCTGAGAGTTACCCACATCTGAAAGCGGAGATCCTTGCTCGGGAAGGGTGACCTCAGCTGTGCGGGCCCAGAAATATCATGCCTGGGGCTATGTGCCGGGAATTCCACCCAGGTCACAGATGTATGACCTGATTCACTTAGCCACTAGGTGGCTCAAGCCGGAGATCAATAATGCGGAAAAGGTCATCGAGATCCTCGTTATGGACCGGTATCTACGGTCATTACCGGCCCCATTAAGGAAGTGGGTCGGTTAAGGAGACCCTCGGTCCATTAATGAGTTTGTGGACCTCGTGGAGCGGCAGTTAGCCGCAGAAGAACTCTCTCGTCAGCCCCAGAACCCGGCGGTGAGGACCTCGAGACCACCCACGTGGAAGACTCGATCGGACTTGGGTTCGGGTAAGCGACCGGCGATGCCGGAAAGGGGTGAAGAGCGGTCAGAGGCCGTGAAGGGACTGGGGACAGACAAGGGGGTAAGGGCTGAGGCCCCGGGTTATGGAAACTATAGGTGTTTTAAATGCAATCAGTTGGGCCATATTGCCAAATACTGCAGGAATGAGGAAAGGATGGAGTGTAATGTGATTAAACCCAGTATTGCAGAGAGCTCATTCTGTGGAAACATCATTGTTCCACGTCACCCTGTCGGGGCATACCCTTATTTGGTTTTGGTGTCGGTCAATGGGAAAAGGGCGGAGGCTCTCGCTGATTCGGGAAGTGCAATTACGTTAATTACGCCCGATTTATTATTAGATCGCGCATTAGATCAGGAATTCAAAACAGGGATTACTTGTATTCATGGGGATGTTAAGCACTATCCAACAGCCGTAGTTACTATTGAAGTGGGGTCTCAGGTCTTAGACTTACGGGTTGGAGTAGTTCCCCATCTTCCCCACCAAGTAATTCTTGGTAGAAATATTCCGGGGTTTGACACCTTGGTGAAATTTAATAGGCAATTGGCCAAGCCTAGAATAACTATGGAGGAGGAAAGTAAGCCTTCAGAGAGCCCCCAGGCTATTTTCCCATTTACAGACCCGGACCTATTTATTGAAAGTCATTGTGTAAAAGAAAGGAAGTCCCGCCGACAGCGGAGACAGGAACGTGACACTAAGATACAGAGTTTAGTTGGGGTCTTGACAAAACGCAACAGCAAGGGGGTATCTACTCAATGCACTGAGGCAGAAATACTTGCAGAGTCGGGGGAAGTAGTTATAGACAACCCAAGGGAAGGTTCTTGGGAGGAGTGTCTTCAACTTCCCAGTGAGAGTTTTGCGAGGGAACAGGAACAAGACCCCACGCTAGTAAATGTTAGGAAAAAGGTGGTGTCGATAAATGGCAGCAGGGTTGAAAATACTGTGGTTAACCCGCTTGAGCATTTTATAATAAAAAACGATCTACTGTATCGCTGTACTCGGCTTAATCAAGAACCAGTAGAACAGTTGTTGGTTCCGCAGGCTTTCCAATCTCAGGTGTTATATTTGGCCCATTCACATCTGTTTGGGGGACATTTAGGATCTGAGAAAACCCTGCAACGAATATTGAGAAGGTTCTATTGGTTAGGCATTAGAAAGGCAGTGGATCGATACTGTAGGTCATGCCCAGAATGTCAGTTAGCGAGTCCAAATCCAGGTTTCCCGAGAGCACCGTTACAACCCCTCCCGATTATTGAAGTCCCATTTGAAAGAATAGCGATGGATTTGGTGGGGCCCTTGAATAAGTCGGCTAGGGGTCATGAATATATCCTAGTCATATTAGACTATGCTACCAGATATCCAGAAGCCATCCCTTTACGAAACACAGCATCTAAAACTATTTCTAAGGAATTAATACACTTGTTCTCTCGAGTAGGTATCCCGAAGGAGGTGTTGACGGACCAGGGTACTCCTTTTATGAGCCAGTTGATGAGAGATTTCTGTACTACCCTTAAGGTTAACCCTATTAGAACGTCAGTGTACCATCCTCAAACGGATGGACTTGTGGAGAGGTTTAATAAGACCCTGAAGTCGATGCTAAGGAAAGTGGCCTCCAAAGACGGGAGGGACTGGGACCTCCTATTGCCCTATTTGATGTTTGCTGTTCGGGAGGTACCACAGTCCTCAACCGGGTTCTCTCCGTTTGAATTATTATATGGGAGACAGCCCAGGGGCATTCTGGATATAGCTAAGGAAACGTGGGAAGCTCAAACTTCGTCAGGACGTAATGTGGTAGATTATATCCTACAGGTTCGAGATCGAATTGCAAAAATAACACCCATAGTAAAGGCCCATATGGAGGAAGCACAGGCCCGACAAGCAGGTCAGTATAACAGGTCGGCAGTACGCGGAAATTTTCACCCGGAGACCGGGTTATGGTATTAGTACCAACCCCAGAGAGTAAACTGTTCACTAAGTGGCAAGGCCCGTATGAAATAATAGCTCCAGTGGGAGAAGTTAATTATAAAGTAAGGCAGACGGATAAACGAAAGAAAGAACAAGTGTACCACATTAACCTTCTTAAACCGTGGGTAGACCGGGAGGAGTTGGTCGCATTGGTAGCCTTGGAAAAAAGACGGAAGGGACTGGAAGGAGATCAGTTAATATAGGTCCCTCCCTTACGCCCCAACAAGTCCAGGAGGTACAGCGATGTGTGAAAGCTAATCACGATGTGTTTTCTTCCATGCCAGGAAGAACAACGGTTATCCAACATGAGGTCCACACACCCCCGGGGGTGTGTGTCCGGGTTAGGTCCTATAGGATCCCGGAGGCCCAACGGAACGAAGTCGTTCGCGAGGTCGAAGCGATGAAAAGGCTGGACGTCATCGAGGAGTCCTCGAGTCCGTGGAACAGTCCAATTGTGATGGTGGCCAAACCCAACGGAACTTGGCGGTTTTGTAATGACTTTCGTCAGCTCAACCAGGTATCGAAATTTGATTCATATCCTATGCCTAGAGTCGATGAGTTGATTGAAAGATTAGGTTCGGCAAAGTACTTAACTACTTTAGACCTCACAAAGGGGTATTGGCAAATCCCCCTCAGCCCTAAGTCTAGGGAAAAAACTGCATTTGCCACACCCCTAGGACTGTTCCAATATAAAGTAATGCCATTTGATTGCATGGCGCACCCGCCACCTTCCAACGGCTTATGGACATCATATTAAGACCTCATGCACAGTATGCTTCGCTTACATCGATGACATTGTGATATTTACCGATTCGTGGGAGACGATCTTGAAAAAGTGAACGCCAGATTACAGTCTTTACGGAAGCAGCATTAACTGCAAACCCGGAGAAATGTTTTGTGGGCTTACAGGAAGCGCAATACTTGGGGTTTGTCGTGGGGGGTGGTAAAGTCAAACCACAAACAAGCAAGGTAGAGGCAATTACAAATTGGCCGATACCAAGAGATAAGAAACAGGTACGAGCATTCTTAGGGTTAGCAGGATATTATAGACGGTTTGTGCCGGAGTTTTCCTCCATTGCCACACCCCTTACAGATTTAATAAAAAAATCGGCCCCGGTCCGTGTTAAGTGGAGCCCCGAGGCTGATAAAGCGTTTAAAGCTATTAAACAGATACTGTGTGACAGCCCGGTGTTGAAGGTACCCGATTTTTCCCAGCCTTTCATATTACAGACAGATGCATCGGAAGTAGGTTTAGGGGCAGTGTTGTCGCAGATAGTTGAGGGGGAGGAACACCCCATAGGGTACTTAAGCCGAAAACTTCTACCACGAGAAAGAAGATATGCCGTGGTTGAAAAAGAATGCTTGGCAGTGAAGTGGGCAATTGAGGCCTTGAAATATTATCTGTTAGGCAGAGAATTTACCCTAGTGACAGATCATGCACCCCTAAAATTCATGAAAGAGAATAAGGAGAAAAATGCTAGGGTAACCCGCTGGTTTTTAGCTTTGCAGCCATATAAGTTCAGGGTTGAACATAGACGGGGGATTCAAAATGCAAACGCGGATGGACTGTCGAGAAAACACGGGGTTAGTTGGGCCGCTCTAACCGATAGGTTGGAGCTGGGGAAGAGGATATGTAAGAAAGAAGTAACGTCGCCTTTAAGGAATGGCGGCGTTACTACAGAAAATGAAGCAAACAGCACCCAGGAACCGGAGCACTAATTGGTAGGGCGGGGTTCCTGGGGTATATAAGGAAGTAGGGTAGGACAGGACGGGGGTTGATCGTGGGGAGCACCGCCGGATTGTCCTGCAGGAAATACCCAGAGAGCAGAGAGTGTTGTTAAAACTTCGCAAGGTAAAGCGAACGGGTTTTGTTTTGTGAACAAGAGTTTTGTTTTGTGTAAATTGTGAGCGGTTTCCCTCTTGGTGAGGTAGCCTTTTGTTTTGCTAGTATAATTTGTTTTATTTACACGTTTGTGTGGACGCCGCTCGTCAGTATTAAGTAAAACAGTTCCGCAGCTTCCGTGTCGGTTGAGAACCGTCACGGCGGCCGACTGTGTGTCTGTGTGAGGTATCCGGGACCTGAAAAGAGACTGTATGAGTACGCGCTGCAGGAGCAGCGGGTAGAAATAAAAAGGGAAAAGAAAGCAGACGAAAACAACAGTTTGGTTTGCTGAACACGTTTTATTGTAACAGGAAAATAAGCACGTTGTACACAGGGGTGCTCTGGAACCACCCAGGACACTGGCTGCCGGGGTTCGTCCCCACAGTCTGGATACAGTCATCAACGCCGTTGGGCACGTCTTGCTCGGGAGGCGGGCACAGGAGTGTTCATCCAGGAGCTCTTATTCAGGGCCCCATTACATACTCCAGCCAAGAGTCTTCCTGATACTTGTGACCTGTGTGGCAGCCTGACTCCAGCAGAGGGAGTCGGCGCTGTACTTACCTGTCCTTGCCTGTGTTGCAGCGAGATTCCAGCAGAGGGAGTCGGCGCTGTACTTACCTGTCCTTGCCTGTGTTGCAGCGAGATTCCAGCAGAGGGAGTCGGCGCTGTACTTACCTGTTACCTGTGTTACAGCGAGATTCCAGCAGAGGGAGTCGGCGCTGTCCTTACCTGTTCCTGTGTTGCAGCGAGGCTCCAGCAGAGGGAGTCGGCGCTGTCCTTGCCTGTGCTGCAGCGAGACTCCAGCAGAGGGAGTCGGTGCAGTTCTACCTCTGGGCCAGAGAGCCTGCAGCGAGCAAGGAGTCCGTGGATACTTACCCGTGTTGCAGGTTTTACCTCAGCAGAGGTAGCGGGTGGACTACGTGGATTACCAAGCTCATACCACAGGGAGAGTCTACACGGACCCTTCCTCGGGAGCGGACTTCTACAGGCTCCGACCTGTAGGGATTTGGTATTCTATACTAGATAGAGAGGGGCGAAGAAGTGAGACAGTTAGTGTCCCGTACAGGGCATTCAGTGATTTAAAGAGTCTCTTGTGTTTGAATATTGTAAATAAAAGTTACTTGCCTGCAATCTCTACGTGTCTGTGCTCGTCGGTGGAAGCCGTGGAGAGGAGTTAGGGTACCCTCCCAATATATATATATATATATATATATATATATATATATATATATATATATAAGATTTCACAATTTCAGTGTTTCGTTATTAGGCTCAGTTCTAACAAACAGTATCCGCTTGGACAGACTGGAAATGCTGATCAGACCCCCGTATTTTTCGACATGCCAACAATACCACAGTTCACAAAACGGGAGAAAAACAGGTGTGAGTAATCACAACTGGAAATGAGAAGCAGCTCATAACTGTAATGCTCTGTGTGACAGCAGACTGGAAATGAGAAGCAGCTCATAACTGTAATGATCTGTGTGACAGCAGAGTTGAAATGAGAAGCAGCATATAACTGTAATGCTGTGTGTGACAGCAGACGGCTGCAAACTGCCTCCATACATTGTTATTCTTATATGCATAATTCAGGTTGTATCTTTCTAAATGCAGCTTTATCAATGTTTTTTTTTTCCTCAAATTGAGGGTGGGAAATTTGGTCTGCGTCTTAAATTCAAAGGGCGTCTTAAATTCGAAAGAATAATTTTTACATAAATATATATATTAGGGGTAGTTATATACTTTACAATATATATGATACAAGCTTGAAATGAGTATTTCGTGAAACAACGGACAGTGTGAAACGAAATTTTTGACTTAACAATAATAAAAAGTTAAACGAAATTTTTAGAAAAACAAAACTTTGGTAAAATAATAATAATAATAATAATAATAATAATAATAATAATAATAATAACAACAAGAAAGTTTTTTCTGTGTTTCATTGCTAGTAAGCAGGGAATACTGACACTACTAAAGACTTCACAACAGGCTACAGAAACGCTACCTGGCCAATGGTAGTTGAGACAGCAGTGATTCTGGCCAATGGGAGTGTAGAGGAGGTGGAGACAGACAGGAATCAGGAAGCGAGCAGTGTCTGTAGAAACTCACGGCTATGACTGTAATTTTACTAGTTTTTGTATTCAAATGCTATATATTTCTTTGTCTCCCTTTGTGAGAGGGCATTTTATTTTCGTTTTACCAGTTTTAATGTATTGCTCTTCTTTTAATGCATCCTAATCATAATCCGGTGTAAATGATTCTTTAATATATACGAGGAAAGTCTGTCATTTGTGAGGCAGGACAGGCTATAAGAATGGACTTGTTTTCATAAAAAGAACATTTCCTGGTTCCTATAAAGCTATTTATTATAGATCACAAAACAAATTGCATTTCTTACGAGTTTTATTTCATATTTGCTCACCTTTCAGTGCGCCCTGATAATGTTTTTATTTAGTTGAATAACCCTTAAACTTTGATTTGGTTGAATATGTTACTTTCTTTAAAGAAATGTTGAATATTGAATCCTGATGAAAATGACTAATTGTATCATTAATTTTAATCTAATAAATACAATTATTTCTAACCACATTTAAAAACAGCACAGTGTAGAATAGTATACACAATAAAATAATATACTCAACATTAACTTCAAAAATACAATACTTAGTTATGAAATGCATGAAATAATAATGATGATAATAATAATAATAATAATAATAATAATAATAATAATAATACAAGTCTTATAATAATCTATTGAGTTAAAGTTAAGTATGATGCAAGCAAAAACGCTGATGTACTTTTTAAAAAAGATGTAAATTGTTATTGATTAGACATCACAACTTGATGCTGAGAAATTTCATATTTAGATTTTTCTAAAGAAACACATGAACAAAGTTTGTACTTTAATAGTTACCACATTGCTTAGTATTTTTTTCCTCTCTCAGGAATGTGGTAAAGAGATTTGGTTAATTCAGCTAAAATGGATATCCCAGGAACTCTAGTTGACATACTGCTTTGTCTTCAAATTCAAACTAGTGGTTTACTACTTTGTGGGAAATATAATTTATTTTGAACTGAATCTGTAAATAACTGAATAATATTTTCAAGTCCGGTAGAGATGAGTTTTTCATCGTATGGTTTCATCATGGTGTGTATCGCGATCGCCTCTCACCCCTAATATATATATATATATACACACACACACACACACACACACACACATATATATATATACAGTCACAGACAAAACCTGATGATAATTATAGAATAAATAAATACATAATGATCAAGTGCTGAAAACTAATTTGGACATTTGTGATTCAAAAAAGCAACAAAAATGGTTAAAACTAAAGAGTACAGCAACGATCTCAAAATGGCAGTGATACAACTAAACGAAAAAGGAGAAACAACCAGAATAATAGCAAAAAGACGTGTTTTACCGAAAGCACTGTGTGGGCTATTATTGACAAACACAGGAGAACAGCAACTACTGCAACTAGCTCCAGGTGTGGAAGACCAAGAAAGATCTGGAAGAATCGTTTGAGCAGCCCGGCAAAATCCTCGGATTACTGCAAAAGATTTGACACAAGAATTGAGAGAAGATGGTCCAGAAATTCACGAGTGAGCAACTCAGGATGTCCATGGGTAAAAAAACCAAGATGCAACCCTTGTTAAAAACAATGCGCAAAAGAAAGCGATTGGAGTTTTCCATTGAATACTTGAAGAGGCCTGATGATTTCTTCAAACAAATTTTATAGTCAGACAAATCCAAAATATAACTTTTTTCACCAAGAAAGCAACAATATGTTTGGAGGAAGAGAGGAGAAGAATTTAAAGAAAAGTTCATCATGCCCAGTGTTAAACATGGTGGAGGTTGTGTGATGGTATGGGCTTGTTTTTCTTCCTCATGCACTGGCGACCTTTGTATTGTTATCCAGTGCTAGCATTATTGGAGGAAGGTTGAATTCCAGCAGGATAATGACCCTAAACATTCTCCAAAGTCTACAAAAGAATTTCTGAAAAAAAGGAAGATTACAGTTACGGATTGGTCATCTCAGTCCCCAGACTTGAATCCCATCAAGATGATGTGGATTGACTTGAAGGCTGCTGTTGCAAAAAGGGAACCAAAGTTGATTGCAGAACTCAAAGCTGTATGTGTTGAAGAATGGGCACAAATATCTCTGGAAAGATGCCAGGAACTGGTTTCAAAATACAAAAAAGACTGCAAGCCTTAAAGTAAGCAAAGGGTTGGCACACAAAATACTAATGTAAGGGTGCCAAAATACAAAATGAAATTAGTTTTTGCATGTTATTTTTCATTTTATGCATGTATGTAATAATTTGTTGTTTTATTATAAAGCTGAATCTCTACTTTCTATCTTTCAATAGAACAATTAGTAATTATAGAAATCACTTTCTTTGTTGTTTTTCTCATTTTTTGTAACTACCCAAATACCTTTGTCTGCGACTGTATATATATGTAAATATATGTAAAATGTGATGTCCCTAAGTATGCCACCACTATATCACCGGGATAACAGAAGAGGATACTAAATTTTAAAAATAAATAAATAAATAAATAAATAAATAAACCTTCTGTGAAAATGTCAGTGTTGCAAATTCAAGCCCCTCGATTGGTGACACTTTCATCTATAATCTCGGGGATTATCATCATCTACCCAAAGTATCCATCATTTTCTCCATCCATAACCTGTCCATCCACTCTCCAGATCTATAGACGAGTATTAATATCCTATCCATTTGAGCCTCATCCATCATGCGACTGTCTATGGCAGGATCTGAATCACTCGCCTCTCTCCCTTTCTGTCAATACCAATCTGGCAGACGAGCTGACAATGAAGACACTAGCATTGCTTATCTTTTTTCAATAAAAAAAGTGTGTCTATTAAATCTAGATTGTCAACATTTTCCTAATACTGTTGGAGCCGCTTTATCGGGACACCTCGGGAGAAGGAAAAATATCCTGAATAAGCAGCTGTCTCAATTAAACGATTCCACTTTTTGATTCTTAATAAAAAGAAAAAAGAATGAAATCACATCACATTACGACTGAATTTTAAACACATAATTTAAAATACAAGTCACTGTTTTTTTTTTAATCCTAAACTAAATTAAATCACACCAGCGATGTTGACATGCCAACTTCCTGAGAAACCACAGGAGACTCCTCCTTCTTCAAGAGTTCAACATGGTTTACGCAATGTATGCAAGTCACAGTGTAATCGTGTACTCACTGCACTGCGCTACTCTACGCGACCTGTCTTGCTCTGAAAAGCGATCTCCTTTCACCATTTGAAAATACTGTATCCCATTTAAACAAAGTGACGTCCCAATTAAACATAAATAGCATTGGGAAGAACTGTCTCCCAGAGTTGTATCCCATTTAAGCAGCAATCCCGATTATCAGTATCCCGATTAGGCGACGCTGACTGTACGATTAACCCTTTTAAAAACACGATTAAAGGGAATGTGCAAAAGTGTTGACAATAAGTAGACTACATTAAAACACAGTGTCTCCTCCAGTCTTTACACTTATTTTTTGAAAGGAGAAAAATTAATCTTAATTTTACAAAATGAGAAACACCTTGAGGACTTTATATTACTTAGTAGTAAAAAAAAAATCTACTTTTGTAAAATTAACAGGTATTTTACCTCTTTCCAAAAATAGGAGTTAAGGACTGAAGTAAACGCTTTGAAAATACGGCCCAATTAGTTGTCAGTCCTCCCGCATTTCTGAAAGGAGAAAACCACATTTGAAAAACAGACACTTAGTAAAAAAAAAAAATAGTAAAATTACACAACCTCTTTCCAAAAATAATAAGGATACTTTGAAAATACATTACAAGAACAGTGGCACTCTAAAATATACAATACTTATTGATGGAAATGCAGGACTATGTGTTTATGCAATAAAAATCGCATAATCAATGATCCCTCGCATAATTTGTTGTACTGTGCTTAATTTTGAAAATTGTAATCATTAATCTGTAAGACCATAATATTGGATTGCAAAAATCACAATAATACAAATGAAACAAACATTGTAAATTTATAGGATTGTACTCTTTATTTAGTGGTAGTAATGAGAAAATGGAAGCAGATAAGCTCGGTTGAAGCCTTGAGAAAATAGTTACATTGTATCAGTGTCGCTGTGTTCACACTGGGTCCGTTTAGACTCGGGTTTGGTCTGCACTTGGTTCGGTACTGCATCCTCCTACTGTAGGCATTCAAGAAATGTATTTATTAAATTAGCGAAGTGCTCCCCCAGTGCTTTCTTCCACAGCAATATGTAAGAATCTAAAACATGCTATATAAAAACTGGAGTAATACATTAATAGCTGTCATCTTTCAATATGCCTTGCAGGATATTGTAAACATCTGGTTTTTCTAAAGAAACAAACTGCATTGTGAACACAAACAGACTCGGTCCTGAAAAAATAAAAACATCTAGCTCGCATTCAAACAAACTGGGTCTCTTTGCTCGCAGGTAAGTGTGAACAGCAAGCACATTGATCCAGTGGGAATGCAAAAATACATTTCCTAATCATTGACACAGAATTGCCAAGTTGTGTTATTATTATTATTATTATTATTATTATTATTGATTTAATTTTTGAACTGCCTGTTTTGTCACAATGTGTAAGATACAAAATAAGTTTATGTTTATATGCCATGCTTAGGGGGTGAGTAATGATTACATTAGTTGTAGTGATTGTGAGAGCAATGATTAGAAATGGAACCAGCATAACAGATTAGGTCTGTATTTCAAATAGGAACTTTTATTATTGTTTGTGGTCTATGTGGCTGTCACTGTAGTAGCTGTTCTGCCTCAATGGCAGTGCGCTGTGTTTACTGATTTTTAGAAACAATGATGCAATTTGATTACAGTTTTCTAATGTGACACTGTAGGTGCTGTGAAATCAAACTGTTTTATTGTCTTGGTTCAGTTTTGAGTAAAGGCTCTGCTGTGTATTACACCCACGCTTCAGTATTGTGATTCAAACTCTCGTGACCTGTTTCTGTGTCAAACACCGTTCTGCACCGGACTGCGTGAGCCGAGCACTGAATGAGTGACAACAATCTGAAAAAAAACACATCTTGAGAAAAACCGTGTTTGAAATGAGTCACAAAACAGCATTTCTGACTAAAAAACTTTTTTCTTCCAAAAATACATACAATTGCAAACAAAAACAAATTTATAGTTACATTATTCAATTTATTTAAATCATTGGGTTTTTTACTGGAGCAATCTAGGTAAATAACATGGATGTGCGTGGGATTCTCTGTACACATTACACCCCTATTCTAGACTTGTTTGCCTTTAAAGGCTTTTTAAAATCAATTCCCAATTCCAACACATCATTGATCAAAACTGAAGGAAACTTTTCCATTTGCAGACAGACCAAAATGGGAACATTCAATAAAAACAAAAATACAAAGGAAAATAAATACAATTGCAAACAAAAACAAATTTATAGTGCTCAATTTATTTAAACAATATATATATATATATATATATATACACTTTTTAAAATCAATTCCAATTCCAACACATCATTGTGTTGATATGGTTATATAAATAAATAGCATTACACTTGCCATTGCAATGAAAGTCCATATGCTGTGGAGCTTTTTAACACTGAAACGTCTTTATGCAGTTGCAGCTGCATCAGGATACAGGAGTCCCAGGTTGTGTTCTTTACAGACCTTCATGAGTTCTGGCAAAGACATTGAAATTCTTGATTCAGCTTCACAAGTGCTTTCCCTTTAGTCTATTAACAGTTTTCAGGTTTTCAGTTTAGCATAAAATAGCATACTTTAAAAAATGTGTGGTTTTTCCACTAATTGTACTACTGCAGCTGGACTCAAACATTAAGGGGACACACGCGGTAGTCCTTAACTGCATGTTATGGGGGAAGCGTATGCAAACCGAGTACATGCGCGTCCATAACTGCATGTTATGAGGAAATACGTTCAGTTTGTGAATGTCAATGACAGAAAGGGCAAATGCAATACATTGAAATCAATACTTTGGAAATGATTATTGGAGGGGCCAGTGCCCCTGCTTGCTCTTCCTTGTGCACGCCCCTGGGAACATTTTATAACAAGGTCAATTACATTACACCCACAAAAGAATTACCTATTTGACAGTGCTGTAACTATGTGGGTAGTAGAGTGGATAGGGTTATAAAGGAATGAGCAATATTTTAAAGTTCTTATTAGCAACATTATCACTGGTCCTCTTTTATAAAAGTGCTACAAAATGTTTTAAAATCTCTGGCACGCACTTGCCGATTCTTCCTGAGCAACATACGAAGAATCCGACCCTTCCTCACCAACTACGCTACCCAGCTCCTGGTCCAGGCCCTGGTACTCTCCCGCCTAGACTACTGCAACTCCCTCCTGGCTGGCCTCCCTGCGTCTGCCACCCGTCCGCTCCAGCTCATCCAGAACTCTGCTGCCCGCCTGGTGTTCTCTCTGCCCGCCCGCCCACGCTACTCCACTACTCCGCTCGCTCCACTGGCTCCCGATCACCGCTCGCATCCAGTTCAAGACTCTTGTACTAGCCTACAGATGCCTTGACCAGACTGCACCCAGCTACCTCCAGACCCTCATCTCTCCCTACACCCCCACTCGACCTCTCCGCTCCGCCTGCACTAGAAGACTGGCTCTACCTCCTCCACGCCCCCCCTGCCTCCAGAGCCCGCTCCTTCTCCACCCTTGCTCCACAGTGGTGGAACGACCTTCCTACAGATGTCAGGACTGCCCAGTCCCTGACCACATTCCGGCGCCTCCTTAAGACTCACCTCTTCAAACAGCACCTGTAGAACTCCTCTGTTGTATCCTGGGACACTATCACCCTTCATTTAAATGTGCTTTATTTTGCTCTTATCTGCCTCCTATTTTACTGCATTTAATCCTGTACTTCAGAATATTGTAATCTGCCAAGTGTTTAACCTGTAGTATTTTGTACTTAATCATATCCTGATGTAACTATCACTATTATCTGCTGTATTATTGAATTGTGGTTTGTCACACTTGAACAAAAATTATTGTATTTCTTGCTCTTATTGTATTACTTGTATTGTAACACTTGAAATGTATTTGCTTGCGATTGTAAGTCGCCCTGGATAAGGGCGTCTGCTAAGAAATAAATAATAATAATAATAATAATTGTCTTACCTCGTACATTATCACTGTTCCTCAATTCTCATGTTATGTATATCGGTTTTGGCATGTTTTTAAACATGAAATCAGTATATGTATGTATCTAAAATACAATTCAAAATGAAGTGCCAGTCAGGTGATGACTTTTGTATATAGAAAGCAATCCCAATATTCATAGGTAATTAAAATGGACCACCGTAGGATACAGGTATTACACTGGAGTCAGTATTAATTTCTATAAAAATGTATAATTCCAAAATATGAAACAGCTAATATAAAATAATGATATGATGATGTTTTTTGGCTGATTTTCACTGCCAAATAAATAGATTTAATGAAATGTTATTTAGGAAGACTGGAAATCAAAGGGGAGGGTTTGTGTTTCCTGTGCTGTAGGTCTGATAAAAAAAACAACAACAAAAACAACCTGCATATTGTAATGAATCTGCTCCTTGCAGCTGAAGAGGTAATAATACTGACGACAGCATGACCTGCAGAGCTGGCTCTTTAGTTGAACAGCAAGACCTTCGACTTCGAGCTGTAGGGTTAGTGGTTCGCGTCCAGCCCTCGCCTTTCCATTCAATTCAATGGGCTGAGATGCCAATTAATTACAGTGGTATCCTATGGGAAGAATCCTGACCCCTGTGGTTGAAACGGGTAATTAAATATCCGTGTTCTTTGCATCATTAGAATGTCTGCTGCCTTGAAAGACACGTGATTCTGTGAAATCACTCCAGATGCTGGGGAACAGCGAGTGGTAACGGGTACGAGCCTGACGTTGAAACTCCCTGAGCCTCGTGGACGCACAATCGTGTTCACACTTGAGGACAAGCTCTGATCAGGCAGGGGAGAGTGAAATGGGTCCCCTCCTAGTGGCTGATGAGTTACGGAGCCTGATCTTCAGTTGAAAGTTACGTTTGCAATTTGCATCCAATACTTGCCACTCTATTCAATTCAATAGGCTGAGATTCCAGTTCATATCAATACCTTGAAAAAAACAAGTGCAACCAAAAGATTGTTAGGACAAAATAAGTCAGTGATAATATTGCTGGTGGTAATAAAGATTTGAAAACCTTGCTTCTTTAAACCATAAAATAAAAACAAAAACATTTTCTGCATTATAAAAACGCAAAAAAGTCACATCAAATAATCTTTGCTGAGCTATTACCCCCGAGGTTGTGTAGATCCTGTACAAACTCCTTTAGAATTTCATTTGTGCATTTTAAAATGTCTAATGAGCCTCAAGCTACAACAAGCCACACATTTAAGAGAGACTCAAAACTGAATTAGCGCTGCTTTGCGGCCTGGAATTCAACAGTCACACTACAAAAAGCTCTGGGCTACAATACAAAAATCATTTATACGCTATCGTCAAAGCCTCATGTGAAATTAAACTAACCTTAAAGGAGGGCTAACTCATGCTTAAAATCAATTTTCTTATTAGCTTTATTAACATTGACTGGCTTACATTTTATTGTGATGATGATTTTTCTCAGTTGTTTTTCATTAACAACAAATTCAAAACTGAAAAACCAAGCAAAGAACCAAAAAGGTCTCTAACAGAAGCCCCAAGTGGTTCTTTGTAAGTGCTAGCAAGAGGTAATAAATATTAACCTTGGTTAGTGCTGGGGAGTAACACATTACAAGGCATGCATTACTGTTATCTGATTGCATTTTTCAGTAACTTAACTATAATAGTTCCTTTTTCTGACAGGTAACGGATTACATTTTACGTGAAAAAAACCATGAATAGCTTGGCATTGAAATCAGAAAGCAATTCCACAGTCACATGAACGCACTTTTCATCTTGCTAGAAAATGGTGTCAGAGGAATAACAAGTGGGTTCAATAGCGGAATCTTCACCGGAAAAAAACAGCTGTCTGAGAAGTAACTACAACTGTAACTAGTTACATGACGTGTAACTGTCATGGACTACTTTTAAAATGCTGCTTGGTTACCACCCCTTTAAAGACATATACATGAACTGTAATAGTTTTTATTACAAAGCTGAAATCTATATTGTATGTACTCAGGGGTGGGGTTCTGTATCTTTACAAACACTGGCAAGCCTAATGTACCACCAAAATCTCTTGGAATTTAGACTGTTTTTCTCTGTGTTTTGTGTTTGAAACTAGAGGAAGACTGGATATTTTTGTAATATTTTCCAAGACTTCAGCAAGACTACTCATATATTCATAGTAAATGTAATTAGGAAATGATGTTTGTTTAATGCAAAACTGTTTTATTATTCTTAGTAAATGAAGTCAATTGATTACCTGCAACAATGCTCATTTTCTGTTCCCACATTACACCACCTATTTCAGTCAGAGCACTAGGATTATTCAGCATGATCTGATACAATGCTTACAGACACATTCTCCTGTGAACACTCTTGTAAAAGTACAGAAGGCTGGCTGATTAATGACCCATGATTATGGCTGTATTATTTTCATGGTAAAAAACTGTCTAATAATAATAGGCATTTCAAGATATTTCACGTTTAAGCATCATATTTATTAAAGCAGAAAAATGTCTTTGTTACATTCAAACTGTATAAGTTTCTCTACAGTTATTATATAACAAATGTTCCTAGTTCAATGAAAAACAGTACTTGCTAAATTGTAGAATATTTCGTTTTTATGTCCACCTTTTAAGACATGCTATTCTCACCATCAGTGAATTATCAAACGAAATAAAAACAAAAATACATGTAAAAATAACAACAGGCATGTGAAATGTTCCCTTCTTCTACTGGACAGAGCGATCTTTAGCAGAAATGTTTCCAATCTTTGATGCAGCTGGTGTCTTTTTCGTTTAAAGAAATCGTGCAGCTCTCTGCAGTGTGCTAAATCATTTACCGCAAGCAAACAAACCAGCTGCCAGGTTCCTGAATGCAGCATACAGTGACAGGTAGTGTGTCATTGCTGTGTTTATTTTTAAGTAATAAAAAATATGTATATATTTACATTATTCTACATATTACACAGTAATGGGTAAATGTCACGGAAATTGTGAAATCCGTGATAACCGTAAAAAATACAGCCTTGTCCATGATATGTGAATAAAACATATGAATACAATCAGGATGATGTTTCTAAATAAAATCGCTGGGATACAGCCAAGGTGAATGAATGTGTTTCTTGTAGGGGGGTAACACTTTATAGTTACCCTGGAGCAACGAGAACGCCTCTTGATCTAGTAGGAGCTTTCGCCCGTGCTGCACACCATGCACAATAAGGACACTTACATGTTATGGCATTTTACCTAAATAGAATAACCAGCACATGTCTATTTTCTCTCTTGCAAAAACAACAGCATCTTGTCTTTAACCGATTCAATGCCAAAAGCTTCTGCCACTTGCATTCAGAATGGTCTTCAATTCTTACTTCTGAATACAGTGATAATGTTGCTTTAAGACCTTAACATTAAGGGCACTCTTTTGTATACAGTCCCAATGGAATAAGGAAGACTGTGCAGTCCCAGCACTTTCTCCAGATAAGCTCAAAGCAGCTCAAAGCCGGGTAACGACAGATTCAAAAATCAATATTGGAGAACCCAGAATCCTTCAGAATTGTTGCAAACACCAAATAGGAAGAGAAAAGTAAAGAACCAATTAAAATGATATGTGAAGCTACTGTAATTATTAGGAAACTGTAAATAAAGTCTAAAGTTATTCATGGATTGAGGTTTTCAAACCTGGTATGTTCCTCTTTTGGGAACAGTGTTTGAAATCATGCTCCAATTCCGTCAGTATTTCAGTGTTTAACTTTCTCTATACTGTTGAAGAAGAAGAAAAACAGTAACTGGGTTGGTTCAAACTTGCTTCTCTGTCCAAATGTGCTTCAATTCACATTTCACTTGAAATAGGTTCAGTATAGCATGCTTCATTATCAAAATATAGCAAACTTGAAATAGGTTCAGTATAGCATGCTTCCTTATCAAAATATAGCAAATAAAAGGTATTACTGTATTTGCCCTTGTTTTGCTTGCTTCAAAATGGTCACTCGTTATTTTATATGAAAATCCAGTTACTTGTCCTATTGTAATATTACTTCATTGCTCGGTGAAAGCCCACATTTCACCAAACACTTTCTATAAACCCATCTAAGGTTAGTTCAACAATTAAGTGATACAAATAAATAGATACATAAATAAATGCACTTTACAATCGCTGAGTTTGCAACCTAAAAGTAGAATTGACTATGTATTCAGGCTAAATGCAATTTTAAGAATGACCTCTAATAGTAATAATATCACTTATGTGTATAAAAGATACATTATACCCAAATTTAAAGGGGGAAAAGTCTCATTGAGGCATTAATCTGAATTATAAGCAATGACTTACTAAGGGCTGTATACCCCCACTCAAACTGGAAATGTGAGAGGGGTATCAGAATAGTTAAACAGGGGAGCAGAATTTAGGTAAGATCAATTTGTTTTGTACTTGTCCTGTAAGCAAAAAAAATAATAATAATCTGCATTCTAATAGAAAATACGCTTAAACCTGTTTTTGCATTCATTCAAATCCAAGGACAGAATGGCCGTGCTGTTCCACATGTGCTGTGTTTATTTCAGTCATGGGGATGGCTGAATAACTGACAAGCCCTGTGGAATATCTACAGTTACAAGACTGAACAAACCCCAACAGAACCATTAGCAAACTGTTACCAGCAGTGGCAAGACACTGGATTTGAACCAAATATTGTACAGTACATTGGTCCTGATATGGTACTGCACTGGATTACCAGGAGTGTAAACTCACCATTCCTATGTCAAAATATGATCTCAGTGCCATTGTGCCAAAGGCAGCCTCATCCCATTGTAGCTACCCTTAGACAGTACACGACCATTGAGATCATTTGGCAGGGAAATAGCTTGAATTGAAAATACAGTCTGAAGAAATAAATTACATTTTAGTTTAAACTAGATTAGGATGCATATTGGCCTTAAAAATATGTACAAGTCCACGTTTTAAATGACAAACAGATTAATCCATTTATGAAATAATCTATTTTTGCTTTCTTCTGGTAAGCAAGGTTAGTACATACCTGCTATAGATACAAAAAAGTATGTAACCCCAAAATACAGTTGTTCCATTTTAAAATGTTTTATTTTATTTGTGATAATTTGTTCAAGAGAAGCCATTAACATATTTTGTATATTGCCTTCTGTTATGAAGTGCCAATAAGTAACGCAGTCTCCATCTAGACTGTATCAAGAGAAGTTAGAATTAGAGGATTTTGCCTACTGTACATACAGTACATAACAACCTTTAAATAGAAAAATGTGCTCAAGGAAGAGTTTCAAAAGCATTAACCACTGGTCTAATATTCAAGACCTTGTTAAAATGACCTTCACAATACTAACCGTGGAAAAAATAAAACACTAGAAATATGTCCATAATCACTTTCTATTTCTTTATTTGATCTTACAGTTACTGGGCTGCAGAATGCATTATATTGTGCGCTAGAACACAAGCTGTTAACTTAATTCCTAGACACACTGAAGACGAAGAGTCACTGAGAAACTATTTTAACAATTCGCTGCAACATTTCAGCCCACAGAATTCAGCTCTACAGTGAGCTCCTTATACGTAAATAAGAAAAATGAAACAGTATAAGAACATAAGAACATAAGAAAGTTTACAAACGAGAGGAGGCCATTCAGCCCATCTTCCTCGATTGGTTGTTAGTAGCTTATTGATCCCAGAATCTCATCAAGCAGCTTTTTGAAGGATCCCAGGGTGTCAGCTTCAACAACATTACTGGGGAGCTGGTTGCAGACCCTCACAATTCTCTGTGTAAAAAAGTGCCTCCTATTTTCTGCTCTGAATGCCCCTTTATCTAATCTCCAATGCCCCTGGTCCTTTTTTTTTTTCTAATCTCCATTTGTCTGACCTTTTGAATGTTTCCTTGTCTTTTGTTTTTTCAGGTCTGCAAGCCTTTTAAACCCGGGATAATTCTGGTTGCTCTTCTTTGCACTCTTTCTAGAGGCAATATCCTTTTTTTGTAACATTGTCTATAGGTGAGGTCTTTTGCATTGGATTTTGAATCCCTTGATTTAAATCAGATCACAATATATCCAAGCATCTTGTTCTTTGTTCCCCCATTATTTGAAGACTGAATAGATTCAAGTTCCCTTCTTCAATCTCCCATATGATATTTTCTTTTAGCCTGTCTGCAATTTTGAATGCCATTTTAAACCCGGGATAATTCCTATTTTTGGTTGCAAATTTAACGAGTTTTTGCTATATCAGAGTTTCATTAGAGTAGAGCAATATTCTTTTTACCTAACGAGAGGTTTGACCTAAGAACTGAACACAATAATCGTAATGCAATTTTCATCTGATACAAAGAGATGTCAAAATCTGGAAATCTAAATAGAGGCTTTCTAATGTTATCAAAAATCAAGTAGGTTAGGACATGATCTCCTTTCCTAAAACCCTGGCTGTCACCCAGGATATTGTTACCATATAGGTAATTTTCCCATTTTGATATATTATAGTTTCCATAAGTTTGTAGTTACCTGGTGGTGATGTCAAGAGACTGTTGCATGATCTTGGTTAGCGGCTTGTAAATAACTTCTTTCATTTCTTTGAGTACTATTGGGAGGATCTCATCCGGCCCAGGGATTTGTTTATTTTAAGAGCTCCTAGTCCCTTTCACTTCTGCCTCTTTGCTAAAGTTATTTAAAACTGGATAGGAACAGGTCGACATGTGGGGCATGTTGTCCGTGTCCTCCTTTGTAAAAATCTGTGAAAAGTAATCATTTAATATATTTGCTATTTTTTTTCTTCATCTATGATTTTGCCATTTGTGTCTCTTAGACATTTAACCTCGAATGTTCTCTTGTTGTTATAATAATTTGGAATTGGTGGTGCCTGGCAATTGTCTTGGCCTTCCTAACTTTGACTTGTGTTTGCAGTTCCAAGTACTCTTTCTGTGTGCTTTGTTTTTGGTCCCTTTTAAAAGTTTTCCTGACAGACATTAAAATATGTTAGATTTGATTTGGTTTTAAACTCTAGCATTTTTGTCAGCAGAGATGTTAAAACTAAAATTTTTACATTACTTTTGGGGTTTTAAAATATTTCAAATGAGATTTAGTCCAGTTCCTCTGTTTTATAAATTTGGAGACTGAATACATGGTCCCCAGCTGAACTTGACAAATTGCACTGGCATAACATTATTTGTTTTCTTCTATTTCATTGGGCTGTTCCCATTTCATCTACTGTTAGTATGTCTTCTCCTTTTACAGTTGTCATGGTGCAACAGATTATTTTTTATTGGCGGGTCTATAGCATGCTCCTATTATTATGCCCTTTTTTTTCAGGTGGACTGCATTGTTTTCTTTGTCCTGATTTAACACCTGGGAAATTTTGGTGTTGTACCCCTCCAGTTATCTGCCTGTCTTTTTCATACCCCTGAAATATATTAAAGGAATGTCACTCAGTTTTTTGGCAGTGGTTTTGTAACTAGTAAAACAAATAAAATGGCAGTTTTTTGTCTGTTTTTTTTTGTTTTTCCCCCTTCCTTTCTAGTTTAAATGCTTCTGTATGGAATTTAGAATGCAGTGGTGCGTCCCACTATTGATATATTCAGAGTGATGTTCAAGGCTCATTAGTATGCAAGCCATGGTCCATATATACACTATATATATATATATATCTTGTCTTTTAATTTCCTTCCTAGCTCGGTCATGTGATACTGTTTAACCAATCAGAGGTTGTTATTTTTCTCAGTGATGTGCTTGACCAGCCATTAGTGACTGCCCATAACACAATCATGACCTCCTTCTTTTTTTGCTGGACAACACTGTTTGTGGTCCTGGGTGTTGTTTACAATTCCCATGTTGGTTTTGGTCATCTAAAGACTCTGATGTCAAAGTTCTTTTTCCTGCTTCTGCCTAAAGCTCTCTTCCATCTCCCTGGTGGCTTTCAGTACCAGGAACTCTTCCATGAACACGATGCAGTCAGAGCAGGGTTCACCACAAGAGTCAAATCACCAGCCAGTTGTCACAGAAAAGGACGCAGTTTGTCATGCATCAACCTGCTTTCAAACTGCTTCTAAACAGTGATGAGTGCAGTTGGAGGCTGCATTCTCATGCCTGCCTTTTGTTTAAAAAGTCTGTGTCCCAGAACGCCGTTGGGATTTGGGCTGCTCCGAAGTTTCAGCTTATCAGAAAAATACACGCAGGCAAGGCTTTTAAGCTGCAATCCTGATTAAAGCAACTCCAGATTTAAAGATGGCGGTCCTTTCTGCTTCTGGAGTGCAGGATGAGCTCTATAGCCTGGACGCGTCGCCGGTTTGTTTAGCTGTCCAGGCTGTTCCACAGCCAGTTGCTGGTGCACTTATTTTTGGATTTTTTTTCAGGTGGGGCTCCACTCAGAAAGTTGGTGGGTTATCTGGAGTTTCATCCCCAAATATATTGAAGTCACTCATTTTTTGGCAGTGGTTTTGTAACTAGTAACAAATAAAATGGCAGTTTGTCATGGAATTTAGAATGCAGTGGTGCGTAGTGATATATTCAGAGTGAAGCGGCTCATTAGTATGCAAGCCATGGTATACACTATATATATATATGCACGGTCATGTGATACTGTTTAACCAATCAGAGGTTGTTATTTTTCCGCGCCAGCCATTAGTGTCGCCCCAGGCGACAACCTGTGCTGAACTCACCCAGAAGCACCAGTTCACAAAACCCCAGGTAGCCTGGTCCAGGGTGCCTGCAGGCTTGTCCTGTAAACAGTGATGCCTGAGAGGCTGCATTGTCCTCCTAAAAAGTCTGTGTTGTGGGCTCTTGGGTGCCTGTAATGGTGAGTCCGTGGAGTGTGAAAAAAGTGGGCTATTCTGACGGGGCTCCACGGGTGGAGGACAACGTCCGGGGGGTTTAGGTCGGCCAGGGCGCCCTCGGCCCGAGTCAGCGACCCCTGTAGCCTGGGTGGTGCAGGCTTGGTGAGCCTGAGCCTAAAAATAATTGCCCATTCCAAATTGGGAGAAAATAATCGGAGGAAAAATAACTCCCGAGGCAAGGGGTGGTAGCGTGAGTTGGGAGAAAATAATAAAAATAACTGGCAACGACTAAATTTAAAAAAAAAATCTGCGGTCTGTATAGACGGAGCTAGGGCAGCTTTGGGAGGTTTCCAATGTTGCCAGATCAGAGGTTTTCCCTCCAGATTTAGAGGTTTTTCTCCCTTGCTCAGTTTTTTCTAGAGGTAACAATTTAACAAAGTTTAAATATAAATCTGGATTTTAAGAGTTTCTAAGGTTTTTTTTCATAATTAAAAATGCTCAAATTTAAGATGAATTCAACCCCTCCCAAGCATTCCCTTTACAAATATATGGCAGACGTAGTGGTAGAAGTATCACGTGCCAATATGAGAAAACGGTTCAATCCCAGCTAAGGAGAAAGATACAATGTTGCAATCTGCGATGCTCAGGCTTGTCTGTCTAGTTCAGGGGTGTCAAACTCCAGTCCTCGAAGGCCACAGGGTCTTCTGGTTTTCATTCCAACTTAAGCTCTCAATTAACATAAGTGATCTAATTATTTGTTCATTTGGACATATTTCATATTTTTCAAGGTCTTTTACAGTTGATGATTTAAAAACTGCACTTCATTCAAGGTACACGACCTATGAAACATTTTGAGACCTGGAGAGAAGTGTTACATTTGTCCAATTAATCAAATCATTAGACCAATTAAGTAATTGAGAGCTCGGGTGGAATGGAAACCAGAAGACACTGCGGCCCTCCAGGAACTGAGTTTGACACCCCTGGTCTAGTTCTTTTCTGCTTGTGCTTCCACCCTCCATACAAACTGAGTTTGACATCAAGTCTCTAGATCCAGACTATTCTATGTATAGCTGTTTGTTTGTACCTTATTCCAAATGAAAATTTTATCTGTTCTATTTGAATTAATGTTGGAACTGTGATTATTAATTATGTTCTTCCACTGGAAAAAAAATCCTGTTTGTTTTTAACTTTCATACTATAGTCTGGTTGTGTAACGGCTCATCCACCATACAAACAGAAATATACAAAAGCTTGGGAAGCTGAAGAAGCTTTCAAAGGTGAATTAAAAGCATTGACATCAAGTCTCTAGATCCAGACTATTCTATGTATAGCTGTTTGTTTGTACCTTATTCCAAATGAAAATCTTATCTGCGCCAAAATTATGTCCTTGAAAATTAAAGATTAAAGATATTTAGATGGACACAAACAAAGATTTAGGTTTCCTTTTCTATTTGAATTAATGTTTTTGGAACTGTGATTATTAATTATGTTCATGATACAAATGTAAGATTTAGGCTTTGGATTTTTTTTAACTTAACTTTAAAAAAAAAAATCCTGTTTATTTTTAACTTTCATACGCGTTTATAGTCTGGTTATTTATTTGTTTATTTTTTTTTCAATTCTGTTTATTCATTTTGGGTTTTCACAAATGCATGGAACCAGGCCACAGAAGCCTTTAATAATCATGTTTTGTCGTATGCAGACCTAAAAGAATTGAACATGGTTTACAGAAAAATGTAATGTTAATGCAATAATTAGGCCTACTGAAATAATAACAACAATAATATGGGTAGTTTTATTGCAGTTCTAACACGTTTATGAAAATGATAACCTCATGTAAATCTGGTCATCTTAGAGATAAATCATTAATAAAACTTTCAAGACAAACCCATGTAAAGTAGATTACTGTGAAATACTGTAATGTTTATTCGACTTCGCAACTGAAAAGCATATATCGCAGAGGAATTTATTTTGTTGTGGGAAAGGGATATCTAGTCCTAAGGATAAATATTTATATAATTCCCTACCAGCTAACTGTATATGTGGCGTTCAAAAATTATGTCCTTGTGTTTTTAGTAGACAGTAGATACACTTTGATTTGAAAATTAAAGATTAAAGATATCCCACTGCTAGACGTGGGATACAAATGTAAGATTTAGGTTTCCCTTTAGTACTTAATAGATTTTTTTAACTTAACTTTAAAAAAGGATAGTGTAATTATTGACCTGTACATACAACTATTATAATGTAATGATAACTACACAACGCGTTTAACTAGTATCGGTACTTATTTATTTGTTTATTTTTTTTTTCAATTCTGTTTATTCATTTTGAGGTTTTCACAAATGCACTGAATCATATGCACAGAATGAAATGTACATATAATCATGTTTAAAAGGCATGTCGTATGCAGACAGGCTAAAAGAATTGAATCTATTCAGTCTTGAACAAAGAAGACTACAGTGTCTGGGTGGTGTGATGATCTGATTATTGATCCAAAAATTCAAAAGGTGATAATTTTCCTCCAGCAGTGGGGTTTATCCAAAACAGTGTCTTCACCTGAAAAAAAGAAAGAAGGACCAGGGTTCATTTTCCTTCAAATGGACCATTGATAAAACAGAAAATGTGGCAACTTTAATGGTTCACAGGTGGACATGGTAAGAATTGTGAGGGTCTGTTAACCTCTTTCATCTGTGTAAATGTTGTTGAAGGGGGTTTGCAAGCAAATATTTGAGTTTTTATTTTTCTTAAAAATATTTCCCAACATAAAACAATGTCAAGAATAATTGAATGAGTTTCAGTGTTTTAAAATAAAATATCAAACAGAACGAAATTTCAATGTACCATTTCTAATTCAGTTAATTGAGAGAATTTATATATTTAGGCACTGTATATATATATATATATATATATATATATATATATCTGTTCAATGTTCTAACTATTCGTTGAAATACAACGTAGAAGCAGAGTGAAAGAAAGTAATCATAGTGGATCTTTTTTTTTTTTTTTTTTTAAATGATTTGCTTAATGGAACTTTAAAATACACTGAACATGACACTACCTCTTTGAAGTTGAAATGTTTAAAATGCCCATCCCTAATAACTACAGTAATTTAACCTCTTTTTATATCAAGCTATTTCTGAATGGAATAATTTAATACTTATATATTTATTCAAAATACTATTGCATTTTTTTAATGATGGCATATTTACTAATTAACTTAATTATTAAACACTACAAATGTAGCTAACTAAGAAAAATAACCAAATAAATAAATCTTGCTAGTGCTTCAGTAAAGTGCATGTAACTGTATTTTCTTTTTATTTATTTCAGGTTGGTTACAAGCTGTACCAGGAGGGCCATTACAGGCGTTTTGCAAGGCTTGTAAAGTTTCTCTCCGTGCCCGAAGAAAAGACCTGCTTGAACATACAAAAACTAAAAAGCATCTGTCATCCCTGAGTGCACAACAAAAAAGTCTTACCAGAGACAACTACCTCATCTGCTGCTGTCAAAACTGCTTAATTACAGCTAGCAGTTCATGTGGCTGAACATTCTGCCATCCAAACTATTGACCATTTATCACAACTGGTGCCACGACTTGACAAGAATGCAACAGTTCTAGCAAAAATGAGACTGCATCGCACAAAGTGCACAGGCCTGATAAAAAATGTCTTGGCTCCAAATTTTCACAAAGAGCTTATCGCTGATGTTGGGACAAGCGCATTTAGTCTCATCATTGATGAGTCAACTGACATCACCATGAAGAAGTGCCTGGACATGATGATTAAATATTTCAGTGAATCAGAACAAACAATTGAAACCACCTTCTACCAGATGATTGAGATCCAGGATGGGACAGCCATAACAATCACTGACGCAGTGAAGAATGCCTTAAATGAAGACAAATTGCCACTTTTGAATCTGATGGGCATTGGTGTTGATGGGACCAACAGTATGGTTGATGTCATAATTCAGTGGCAAAACATCTGAAAGATTGTGTGCCACACTTAATTGTGGTAAAATGCATTTGCCACTCCCTTCACCTAGTAGCCAGCAAAGCCACAGATGTCCTGCCTCGTCACCTTGATTTCATGGTACGAGAGGTGCATAACTGGTTTACACACAGCACAAAGTGTCAGCTTGATTATTCAGATCTGGACCATACAATCAATGATGAGAACCCCCTGAAACTAACTCGACCATGTGACACAAGGTGGCTAAGTCGTGAAGATGCCATCACAAGAGTTCCAGATAGCTGAACAATTATGGAACATGTTATCTGACCCCAGCAGCCGTCTCTGCCTTACCTTTCTCCTTCACAAACTGAAAGCTATCTGCACCATCAACCGCATGTTTCAAGCTGATGTTTCTGATCCATCCAAACTCAGTAAGGACTTTGTCATTTACTATCGACCCCTTCTTCAGCAGATTGTTCTACCTGCTCAGCTGCAGTGTGTCGTCAAAGATGATGAGCTTCTTGAATTTGAAGTTGAAAACCACCATGCCAGTTTCTGCAATGTACTTTGTGTATGATGCAGAAATCTTCTCGTAGCCCTGGTTGCTGAAGTGAAGGCATGTCTCCCAGAGAATGTGAGCACAATGCTAATGATGCAAACCCTGATGCCACTGAATGCCTTGGCAGATGCAAAGCCCTGAATTACTGCTTTAGCATACCGGTTCAAGAATGTCTTTCCTGGCACCATAGATGATGTTCAGAGGGAATGGCAGGCCTTGTGCTACAGTAAGAAGCTCAAACCTGATCTCAGTCCCTTGGAGTTTTGGGCAAACACAATGAATGAAACTAATGTTTTGGGGGAACCAAAGTATTCAAATGTTTCTCGACTTGCATTGGCTTTGCTGAGCCTCCCCTTTTCCAATGCAGTAGTTGAACATGCATTCTCACAGTTGGCCATTGTGAAAACAAAGCACCGAAATAAGCTACATGTGCCCACAAAAGCAGCAATCATGACCATACATTTTGGTCTCTTGCGACGAAACTAGGACTGCAGCACTTTCATCCCATCAAAGGAAATGCTCCAGAGCTTCAGGTCAGATGTTGTCTACCCTCAAGATACAGAGGAAGACTGGCCAGTCTTGTTTTGTTTTGTTTTGCTATGCTTGCTATGTTTTCAGAACACCAAACTTTAATGATGTTAAAACAAAATACCTTTATGCATTGCACATTCATGTTTATGCTGGATAATATATTCTTCTCAAACACCAGTGATGAAACAATGAACATTGTTACAGCCAATCACAGGTAAGCTCATTTGCATATTATTGAAATGTGTTCAAAAATGCTGAATACTTGTTGTTTTCCATCATTTTATCGCAATATTGTAAAATTAAAAATCTGGAGGGTTCCAGTCCAAATCTAAGGTATTTTTCTACCTTGGACAGAGGTTTTTTTTGTTTGTGATCTGGCAATGCTGGAGGTTTCCCAGCACAGTTGATTGAGCCAACATGGAGACCAACTTGATTGATTATCTGATTGCAGAAGACTATAGTATTTTTTTTCACTGTTCCCATACAGCTCCATCATAACTAGACTGGTAAATACGGTAAGTAAAACCTCCATGCAATAAAAGCGTGTTTCCACAAGCATTTTTTATGTAGTTGGGCTGCATATCAGTTTTTTTGGTTTTTCACTTGTTGCAGAATGATATTCAGCACGTGCTTATATATATTTGTATATGATTACTCCTCCACAGGACATCCGGGATTGGGGACCGATACAAGGACATGACGTGTTTGGATATTTTTTTAATGTATATTTTGTCCAGATTTGTTTTTTAAACAAAGAGTTTATCTTTATATTGTTGTCCTTGCTTCTCTGCCCTGTCGAATCCCTACTGAACCCACTGTTTTCTTTCTAGCATGACAGTTTTATCCAAAGAGAGTTCGCTTTTGTTGTTTGAAATTAAAATGTTATAGTCAGATAATTCCCCTTTATGTACTTGCTTGGCAAGTACTTTTTATTATTATTATTATTATTATTATTATTATTATTATTATTTATTTATTTATTTTTTAATAGTACAACTGTTAATCAGGGTCTGTACACTATGTCTAATAAAATGCTCTATTAAAAGACCCTTACAAATACATCACAGAGATATTTACATCCGCTAATATTTTTGAATTGTCAAAGGCGCAAGCTTGATCCAATTCTTCCAGTGACAGCGTGAGACTTGCAGCTCTTCCCCATTCCCCTGTTATGAGTTCTGAGCAGAAGCTTTTATTATTATTATTATTATTATTATTATTATTATTTAATTGTGCATTCATATCTTTATTTGAGTGAGCCTTCCACCCTCAAGGGCTCAGCATATATTGCAATTGGCCAATATCCACAGTAGTTTGTCAAAAGTATCCCAATGTATGCTTCTGTTGCACACATTAAATGGTGATTTATTGTTTCTTTGAAAATATATTTATTCAGGGCTACAAGAGCACAACACAAACAAAGCAGTACGTAACTGTAATAAGATGAACTGACAGTGTTTTGTTTTGGAACTTTTTTTAATATTAGAAAACAAAAGAATAGGATGATTTTAGGAATGTACCATCTACATATATTCAACATTATTTTTAGGGTGTTACACTTCCATAAATTAGGTTTTGTAAACTTTGGACGACCACTGTATACACACACACACGGTATAAATCTATTCTCTAGCAGCTTATAGGATTACATTTTTAGGTGCCCTGCCAAACGGGAAAATGAACGTTTCTACATATAGTGGTGGCGACGGACAAAAGAAACACACCAAAGGCAGTTTTGGGGCCAAAATAGCGGAACAACCACTGTTTATATTGAGAAATGGACACTCTGGGAAATGGGATGGGGGGCTGGTAATAAAACCTGGAATGCAACTGCTTTGCAATTGTACAATACGAGTCATAGCGCTGTTATGGGCAGTCACTGTAATGGCCTGCGTGGTGATGTCGGCGCGGTCTTGGACTCGCAGTGATGTCGTGATACGATATATATATATATATATATATATATATATATATATATATATATATATATACAATGAATTTGTTCTGTGGTACTCTTGAGTATTGCTCTGATTGTGGATTTTGGTATTCCAGATTTCTTTGATACTGTTCTGTAGCTATTTCCTTTGTTTGCTATGAGTGCTTTTCTCAGACTTGAATCCAACTCCTTTGTCTTGACCATCATCTGCTGTGTTGCCAAAACGTTCTTCTTCAACAGATGTTGGAAATAATTACTTGCTTTTCTGGCTATTGACTTTATAATGCAGCCTAATTACTTTGTAATGGGTTTCAATCAATTAATATATTTTTTAATTAGTTCTATTAAATTTTTACAGACTTTTAATGTAAAGGTGCCAATACGTTTGTCATAAACAAATATTTGAAATTGTTTAAGTGCTGTTGTTGTTTTTAAACATAATTAATATATTTTATTTCACATCATGTAATCAAAGAAACTACTAAATGATATCGCAAAAGTCTATGTAGTACAGTATTTCATGTTAGATTTCAAAATGTCACATTTTTCATTTTTTGTTAGTTTTTCATTAAGAAAACTACAAAGCGGTATGTTATTCAATATGTTAACAATACATATTTCAGCAGATTTCATTCAACTTTATGAAGTAACATTTATTAATTATATAGGGTGAAGCAAAACTTTGGCCATAGCTGTAAAGCCTGGCCTCCTCTCGTTTGTAAACTTTCTTATGTTCTTATGTTCTTATTATTGTGGGTTGTAAAGAGAATATCAACACTTTAAAAAAATAAAAATGTCTTTCTTTATTTGTTTATTGGAAAAATGTAAAATATGCCTATCGTTTTGAGTGATGTTTTTTTGTTTGTTTGTTTGATTAAATATTTTTTACTAATGGGAAAGTGCATTATTATTATTATTTGTTTTGTTTATTTATTTATTTATTTATCTTAGTTAGCATTAGTAATGTAAATTACCCATAAAAAGATGTGTAGAATACACACACACACACACACACAGTCAAATTGGGTACTGTAGCATACGCGAGTGTGTGCTGGGAGGGAATTAATTTAACCCTTTAAGGACCGTGATCGTGTTTACACGATCATACTGAAGTGTCATTCTGGGCCCATGATCGGTAAACACGATAAAAAACACACTTCATTTCTTTGACTTACTGGGCCACCATACTTTGCCATACTTTTCCATATCATTGGATAGAGGAGGGATTGAATTTCACTGCCTGATGGTTTTTTGGGGTTTTTTTGTGACGTCACTGAGACGGGAATTTCATTTTGAAAGGGCGGAGACATTTTACAGCAGCACGCAGAAACAAAACACCACAAAGCCACTGAACAAAACTGTAACCCCTGTATATGATGGAAGTCACGCATTCGGTTGCTGTAATGTTAAACATGTTAATAAAACAAAGCCAGCATCAACATCTGTTTATTTAAGCAATGGTTTAACCACAGTCCTCGCTACAATGTTTACAACATGCTTACCATAAAACGTTTTGAGCAAACAACTCAAAAAGTAGCGTATACTGTCATGATCCACTTAAATACTGGAATTTAGAAATGTTTACTTGTAAAAACAGGTTGATCCGTTGCATTTTATTTCCAGTAATAATGATTTGAATACTTCTTACTCCCCCCCAAAAAATCCTACACCTGCTAAATGTTCTAATGCGTTTTCTCTTTCTTTGTCCAGCTTCTTTGTCCAGGAGGTGGGTCTGGGTTTGTATTTTAAAGAGCAAGGAAATGTTATATAAAGATAAGCTGGCCATGTCTCTTCAAACCTCTACAGTGTGTAAACAGCAACAGTCCCTATATATGCACAGCAGTGGTGTCATAGTGTATTATGCCTTACTATTTACACTAATGTTAACACACCCCTAACAAATCATTTTACAACCCAAATCCTAGCCCTGACCTTCAGTATTAATAGTTACTGGGCAATCAAAAAGCTCAACTTGACTGTTATTGACAGTTATTACTGGCAAACCAACAGAATTACAGACTGATTTATAGTGCTGTAAATATGGGAGGGATGCATTAATTTGCACAGCACAGTAGGGCCATTGATATATTAAATTGAGAATCACAGGCAGCCATATAGGCAATCTGTACAGAATTCACAGCAGACTATGTATATAAATATGGTTATATGTTTTATTGATTTTTTTTATGTAGCACACCTGTGAATATTACACTACAATGACTACCACCACAAATATCCATATTACTCCTACTCCTGCTACTCTTAGTCGTCGTAATAAATAATAATAATAATAATAATAATAATAATAATAATAATAATAATAATAATAATACAATCCTGATGGGACCATTAAACCATAGCAGTACAAGCAATATCAATCAAGGAAATTACTTGTATTTTCAATGTTAATGCTTTATACAAGGCTTTAACATATCAATGTGCAAATGATGTATATTCCAATAGGTAACACATTTTGATATACCAGTACCTGCATTCTACCTTACCTGAAATGTAATCAAAAACATCTGCGGTATATTAATTTAAAATATGTATTTTCCATAAGGGAATCTGTACAGAAATTGGAACAATTAGAATGTAAATATTTGATACAGTCTTTGCTTGCCTGACACTTAGGCTATGGCGATGTGGGCAGGGTTTGTTTTTGGTACGCAGTGTCACTGCTGGAAAAGAAGGGGAGGGGGCAACATATACAACCCAAAGCCAGCAATACCTCCCGGCCGCCTCAGCGCCGCCTGAGTACCTTATTATAGAAGTCCATTACCTGCTCATTAATAAAAACCAGGGTGCTCGCTGCTTGTCACTTGTCATCTGTATACACATCTCCCCGCGATCAATGGCGCAATCGGGTTCTGATTACAGTAGGACACTACAGTGAAGCGCCGCGGCCAAGATAAAATATGCAGAACTCAACCCATGCCTCATTTCGGCGTTTTACTGTGGTGTAGTTGCTTTAGTAAATCTGCATGCATACGCATTGTATCATGTATGTAAAGCAAACACAAAAAATACCGGCAGATGTAGCCTGCACAAATAATAATACAAAAAATAGCTGTACAATTTAAAAACTATCAGTTAAAATGGCGTATTGCAATTTATAGAGCCATGGAATGCTGTATTAAATTAATAAATAATATTAATCATAATAATTCAGGCAGGTTACACCTATGCGTGCCAACACACGTACGCTTGTGTTTTCCTATCGTGTGTGCCATATACAGATACAATATATATAGTTATACAACATATTTATGTATAAAAACGTTCACTATCCCTGTCACACATCACCATAAACCACGATGACAGCCAATTGTATTCAATAGTGGATTTCTTTGAAAGAAAAAAATTATACATTTCCTACCCGGTTGCCTCCGCTCTTCCTCCTCTGTCCTTTCTTCAATGTCTCTCGTCCATTATTTCTGCGCTCCCCGCTTTTTATTTCTGTTATTTTTGCTACCTTCTTTCTGCTTCTTGCGGATGCATAAAGATTAAAAATTAATAAGAAGATCTCTTCCAGTCAGCCACCAGCTCCACGCGCCTGTGTGTGGGGGGCTTGTTTTTAATGTGGAAAAAAATATTCCTCCCCCAAAAATAAAAATATATTAATATAAATATGGACAAATACCAAAACCAAAATTAAACCAAAAATAAAGGTCAGTTTCTGTTTCCCCTTTGCAGATGTCGGTGTTCTGTTTGTTTTTTAAGTAAAAAATTTCGCCCGCAGTCAATAATATGATGCTGAAAATGGCTTTGATTTTGCAAACTACTCTGTGCTTCCTCTGGTTTTATTAAGACCGCCAAGGAACCAGACCATTTTGATCATAAAGAGCACACACATATACCATAAGACAACTTGAACACAGCGATTCAATACGTTAAAAGGATTTCTGTGAGAACACAACATGCCCCATCAATGCTGGATATCTGGCAGATGAGCAAAAGGAGACGGTTTTTTCAGCAACGCTCGGTGAGGATTCCATTCCATGGCTTTTCGATATAGAAACATCTTATTCCAGAGGAAAGATGTTCAAATCCAGTTATTATTATTATTATTATTATTATTATTATTATTATTATTATTATTATTATTATTACTAAGAGGTAATATTGGGGGTTATAAAAAAAAAAGTCTTCTTGTCAAGTAATTCAAAATCCGTGGTCCGAATCTCAATCAAAATACTGAGAAAAAAATAATCCGTTTATTTATTTAAAATGTTATCCTAGAAATAAATAGCCATTTTACTGAGGTTGTGTTTTTTGTTTAGATTTTAGAATGAATCCCTTAAATCCAGTAGGCAAGCTGTAGATGTATTTTAATAATGTAATGTTCTATGTCGTCTTTTGCCGCGGTTGATTCACGTGCACCTATCTTCACGTTCGTCGTTAGTCATATAAACATATGCATCTATATATCTTTATTGGAGAGAAAACGCCTGACTGGATTTGGAGCCTATTTTAGACAGGCGCTGGAATAATTAGAGCTATTGTCGTTGTCCCCACAGACAGGTGCACACAAAAGACAGCATCTCGTTTTAGAACCGGTTGGCAACAAATGACAAGAACAAAAAAATCCTAAAATGTGCTTGTTCTTGCCGTTTCTTCTCGGGCTAAGTCTGCATTTCTCCAGGTGAAGCAGTGAAATTGAGAAGGGAGGCTTTTTCTACTTTCGCTCCCCCAACAGTCATCCAAAAATCACACAGCGAGGCGTGTTTTTCCCTCCTAGGTTGAATTTATACAGCAAGCATAGAGGATACAGTCCTCTTAAACCCTAGCACTGAGTTCTAATGATGGCAAACTAAACCTGCTCGTTCAACACCGCCTCCACCCCTCTCTCTCTCTCTCTCTCTCTCTCTCTCTCTCTCTCAGCGCTGCGAGTTAGGTACCGATGGGTCAAGCAAACTAAGGCGTGGATTTACCAAAAGAGATCAGGAGTTAATATATGTCTTTATGTCTTTATAAACAGTGGAATATAAGAATCACCTGTGACATGTAGCACATCCTTGTGTAAAGGTGCTGACCCTCACATGACTGTAAGTTGTTACCCATCCCTGGTATGTGTATATAAAAAGGATAATCTCCCTGGTGCAAGTCAGTTTACAAATTACACAGACTCAAAAGTGATGACTAAATTATGGGTCATTCAAGAAAAGAGTCTTTGCTGCAGATTTCTACCCCAATTTCCCAGAGACTTTGACAAACATGACCATGGATTTTTTAAACCATTTTAAACCTTCTCCTGGCCCTTGACAGGGCAGGTGTTTCTCATTTTAAACCTTCTCCTGGCCCTTGACAGGGCAGGTGTTTCTCATTTTAAACCTTCTCCTGGCCCTTGACAGGGCAGGTGTTTCTCATTTTAAACCTTCTCCTGGCCCTTGACAGGGCAGGTGTTTCTCATTTTAAACCTTCTCCTGGCCCTTGACAGGGCAGGTGTTTCTCATTTTAAACCTTCTCCTGGCCCTTGACAGGGCAGGTGTTTCTCATTTTTTTCCTTTTTTAGATCAGTGTCTTCAACCATTTTTAAAAACTGTACCCCTTGTGTCTCCCCTTGTGGGCTCAAGTACCCCATTTAGGTAGAAAAATCTCATGACTTTTTTATTTTCATTTATTTAATATATAATTTATGTCACAGCAGTTTGGGGCCAATAAACTGCTGGTTTAGGAATCTCTTTGGAAACACACATAGTTGCATTCAGCTCAGAAAAAATATTATAAATAATCCAGAATAACCTGCATGTAAATGTTTATGACGTTACCATTTACTTCCCATCCCAGCATAATTATGTGTGCCATTTAAAATGCTTACGACATCAAAAACATTAACCTCAAGATAAAGACTTTTTATTAAAGCCAACATAAAAATGATCCAAAGGGACTCTGTATAACTTTCTGTCACTTTGCACTTTCTGTGTTTTCTTCCTCAGTTTTTCTTTTGCAAGTAAGTATATGTGTGTGTATGTGTGTATACACACACACACACACACACACACACACGCATTGATGCACAAAAGAAATGCAACACTCAGGTTTAATGGATTTAATAAAATATTTTAGACATAGGTATGAAACAAAATCACAGAAAATGTGAACAAAAATACAGATCAAAGAATCATACGTTTTCAGTATGAAACGTGACACACTGTCAAAATGAAAACTCAGGTCAGGAGAAAAAGCTTGCCACAGCAAGATCTCAACATTGTTTTCTTTTTTTATATAAATTTAGTCGTTGCCAATTTTTTTTATTATTATTATTTTCTCCCAATTTGGAATCGCCAATTATTTTATTATGCTCAGCTCACCGCTACCACCCCTGCGCTGACTTGGGAGGGCGAAGACGAACACACGCTGTCCTCCGAAGCGTGTGCCATCAGCAGACCGCTTTTTTTCACACCGCGGACTCACCATGCAGCCACCCAAGAGCTATGGCGTCAGAGGACAACGCAGCTCTCGGGCAGCTTACAGGCAAGCCCGCAGGCGCCCGGCCAGACTACAGGGGTCGCTGGTGTGCGGTGAGCCCTCCCTAGCCCTCCCTCCCCCCGGGCGGCACTCGGCCAATTGAGCGCCGCCCCCAGGAAGCTCCCGTCCTCGGTCGGCAAAGAAATAGCCTGGACTCGAACTCGTGACATCCAGACTATAGAGCGCATCCTGCACTCCACATGGAGCGCCTTTACTGGATGCGCCACTCGGGAGCCCCCTGACATTGTTTTCTTGAAGTCGTGCAATTGTAATCCTAGCACTACGTGGTCTTGCATTGTCCTGCTGGAAACTAGACACTTCTGGATTGGCTTACAGGACTTTGTCAATGTATCAGCAGTAAGGTTGCCCTCAAACTGCACCAATGGCATTCTTGTGTTAAAGGAGATTCCTCCCCATATCATCACACTTCCACTGCCACGCTGGTTGGCTTAAACAATGCAACAGTCAGCATAACGCTCACCACAACGTCTCAACACACGTTGTCTTCTGTCAGGTCTGTCAAGGGCAAAACGGCATTCATCTGTGAATAAAACACTTCACCACTCTCTCTGCCACTACCTCAGATGTTCTCTGGCCCATAGAAGATGGTGATTTCAATGAAATTACACTAATACCAGTTTTTGAGATACCAGTGGCTCAAAGATGTTCTTTGCAGGAAGCAGGCACAAGCAGAAGTTTCAAGTTTCAACATATTTTATTTTGAAAAACACCAATAACAAGAAAACATGCTAAAAACTATTCCCTATTAAAAGAATATAACAATTCCTGAAGCAGATAAGTTAATTGTGTGTATCTCGTGAGCGCCCCTCAACAATATGGCCTCCCTTTGACTTCCTGTTCCTTGCTCCCACCCCAAGCATGGATGCAGCGCAACACCAACTCCAGAGCCCCTGACTCACACACATTATTATTATTATTTATTTCAGAGCCCCAATTGTTACAAGATATCACATTATACATTATTTCACATTATACAGATATCACATTATTTTTACAAACACAGTTGGGTTTTTAGAGCAAAGGTTTTCTTACAACAGCAGTGTCCCCACTGGGGATTTGTTCCAGAGCCCTAACCACTACTCCACACTGCTGCCCTACACATACACACAGAGTAAGTTTTCTTACAAGTTGTTACAAACGTTAAGACAGTCAATAGTTTCACAAATAAAGCAATACGCATTATTACAAGCTGCAGACTTTGGTTATTTTTTCTACTTATGTGTTTTAGTTTTCCCTTTTGACTGTTGTGGCAACATCTGGGTATCACCCAGGAAATGAGCACCTTTCCCTGATGATTGATGTCTTTCTGTACGGACATCCACTACTTTTAATTCATTTACATCACACATTTCTATCTCCAGGATTTACCCTGCTGTCCCGCTTCCCTCCACAGGTAAGTAATTACAATTGTTTAATATTTCTTCTCTCGTTTACACACAATCAACAACACAAAACAGCCCAAATGTCCGTGAATTGTTTTACTGGGGAGGAACATTGTCCCTTCACAAAGCATAATAGCAAAACTATCAAAAGGCAAAGAAAAATCATAGGAAAAATATGAAATGACAATTGAATAATTATAGCACATATATTGCCTCTGGCTTTATTAGAATTGCGCCACATACACTCGCAGGGGAAACATTGTGCCAAGACAAAGCGGCACAGACATTAATGCTGCATTTGCATTGCTCCACCTGAGTTTAGATGTTGCATCTGTATCTCACCACACTGTATCACAATAAGCTATTCTTATTCTTATCAATAACAGCTACATTTCAGTTTGTTGCATGTACAATATGTAAATATTATCATAATCACCTGGTAAGGGATGATTGTCTCTGGTTGAAAGACACTGGTCACGACATGATAATGCACACCGCTGTATTTGCCTTCGCTTCAAACATCTTAACACCAGGGGCCAATTGCAATGCACTCACAGTTGCGTAGTAACTGAATTGCAATGAACTAACCCTCTCCAGATAGTCTGCAGGTGGGTGTTAAAGATTATCTCAATTGCAATGAACACAATGTAACAGCCATGTGCCCCCCAGAGGTGTGTAAAACAGGTAGAAAGTTAGTCCAGCAATTCTTTAGACCTAGTTCAGTACAAAGTCCAATGAGCAGCACTGCTGTATCCATTCCCCAAGTACCCATAATTCAAGTAAATGTAATAAATATCTGTCTATAAAAAATCAATGTATCGTAAAAATTAAGTGACTACATTTGTAAATATAACGCTAAAACCTTTTTATTATGTTCTTCGTGTGTGTGTGTGTATGTTGCTCTACCAGGCAGGAATATTAGTTTAACTTGTTTAATAGTAACATTCAGGAACACAGAACAAAAGCATGTGTAAACAGTTGTGGCTCTCTAGCATGGCACGTCCTGACATGTCCTAGTGACTTTGCATGCTAATTCTCAAGACATATCCCACATATGCTAACAGCACATTCAATACCCCACACCCCTTTCCCCCAGTTCACAGTCCTCTAGTCGTTTAGGACGCATTCGGCAATGACGGGGTTGCTTCACTGGGGTCGCAGTGTTGTCTGGCTCGGTTCTTGAAATGGGAGTCTTGGGCATCAATACAGGAGGGTTTGGGGCTCCCCCTGATGGTAACAGCCTCGGCAGTGTTGATCCCACAACAGGTGATTTTTGGCCTGAACCCTCAAGTGACTGCTGTGCTGGTGATTGCTCGTCAGCCTTGGGTCCATCCTCTCAACTGATCCAGTGGCGGTGATGGACTTGACCATCAGCTTTGTACAACACTGATCCAGCTACTTCCACAATGGTTGTAGGTATCCGTTTTGGGCCGGCCACATAATTTGTTTTGTGTTGCGCAAGCAAGAATCTAGCCAAGCGAGTAGCCCAATTTCCCGCTGTAATTCTCTTCAGCGACTCCTTTGTTGTCTGCACCATTCGTTCGGCATGTCCATTTGAGGAGGGGTGATATGGTGCAGCAGTCATATGCTGGATTGAGTTGCACTGCACACATTCTTGGAATTCAGCTGATATGAACACGGCACCATTGTCTGACACAATTACATCTGGCAATCCATGTGTCACAAACTGAGACGATTGTGCTTGACGACATGGAACTCATGATAACTTACTCCACCACATAGGAAGATCTTGTCTTGAAACGGACCAGCGAAGTTGATGTGCAGTCATGACCATTGCTTGGTGGTCCACTCCCAAGGATGCAATGGATTCTTTGGATGGAGCATGATGTGTCTCTTGACATTTTGCACAACTCCTGACGACCTCCTCCATTCCTGACCACCACACGTAGCTTCTTGCTAGTGCTTTCATGTGCATAATCCCTGAATGTTCCAGAATGATCACGTGACTTCCCCACAGAACACAATTGTTGTGTGCTGACAGCTCACCTCGGCATCGAATGAAGGGTGTAAAGGCTGTGCTGGCTGTCTTTGGGACAACCATGCAAAATCCAGTGCAGGACTCATGACAGGACAGGGTCTTTCACGGTTAGTGCAGCAATTCATTCTACACACAGTGGCTCCTCTGGCACAACTTCCAACAGCAAGACTTCGAGGTATGGTGGTGCTTCCGAAACAGGAGTTTGCAATGGCAGACGGCTTAGGGCGTCAGCATTGGCTAACAGTTTTCCTGGTCTGTAACACAGTTCATAGTCGTAGGCTCCAAGCATCAAACTCCATCTCAACATGCAGGGCGACAGGACCCAAGCTGTGGTTTGTGATCTCTGTAGATCACAGAATGACATCCCAGCATGACCCAAGCCGTGGTTTATGATCTGTGTAGATCACAGAATGACATCCCAGCAGATATTGGTGGAACTTCTTCCTGCCAAAAATAACAGCAAGGGCCTCTTTGTCAATTTGGGCATAGTTTCTTTCAGTCATCAATAGTGTTCGAGAGACAAAGCTGATTTGCACCTCCTGCCTATCTGGCTCCTCGTGACTCAGCAAGGCTCCTACTCCGTAAAGTGAAGCATTGCACACGAGCACCAGAGGTTTATTCTCATTGTAGTAGGCCAAAACATTATCTGCTAGCAGTAATTTGCTTTGGCATATGCAGCTTCTTGTTTGGCATTCCACTCCCACTTTGCAGACTGGTCAAGGAGACGATGCAGTGGTTCTAGAACTGTCGCTTTATTGTGCAGGACACAATTGTAATAATTGAACAGTCCCAGAAATGTCTGTAGCCCAGTCTTGTGGTTTTGTGGTGTGGGAGCATCCTGGATCACTCACCTCTTGTTGGTCTGTCGGATTCCTTGTTGGTCCACACGAAAACCAAGAAATTCTACTTGCTTTGCATTAAAGATACATTTTTCTTTCTGCAGCCGAAGTCTGGCTTGCATGAATCGTCGCAAAACCTCCTGGAGTCGCTCATAGTGCTCCGCTTGTGTCATCTAGATAAGGTTTACACCGGGAATCCCTGCGAGCAGTGTGTCTTTCAATCACTGGAATATGGCCACGTGGTTGAGACTCCAAAATCGTAGGGTGCGGAAAAGCCCTTTGTGTGTTGATCGTCAGTAGCTCAGCTGATTTTTTGAACTAACTGTTGATTAGCCTGCTTGAGGTCCAGATTCTTGAAGTTTAGCCTCCGGTTAATGATGTAAAAAGTTCAGATACTGTGGGTAATGGGTAGATCTCAGACTTGACTGCTGTGTTGACAGTGCAACGATAATCCCCACAGAGCTTCAGGCTACTGTCCTTGATGACGGGAACTATCGGGATCATCCATCTTGAATAGTGTACTAGCTGGAAAACAGTTTATTCAACAATACAGCTTTACAGTCTTCTGCTTCTCTGCTCCCTGGTGGACTCTCTATAAACCTGCAGTCTCCTCTATTTATTGTACATGCTCAAAGTATTACATATCCAACAGGAGGCCATGCAAATGGAACAGGACATGCCTTCAGGAATTTTGGAGTGACTGCAGGGTCCACTTCAATGGTGACTGGCAGGCTGTGGCAGGGTCCCAGTTCCTCCTTGAAAACCTTCTCCAACATTAATGCAACAGACTGCTGATGGACTTGGTGCACTCCTGTGAGAGTAATGTCTAGGGCGTTGAACCAGTCACTTCCCAGCAGACTTGCTACTTGTCCTTTGATCACTAGCAGTGGCAATCTGTTCTTTGTTGTATTCATCTTCCTGCCCAATTCTTGAGTGGTGCTTGGGACCATTGTCACAGTGGAGAGTTGTCTTGGTTGAGTTATGGCGGCTTTTGTGGCCATAACTGGCGATATGTGTCATCACTAATAAGTGAACAAGCTGAGCCAGAGTCAACTTTCAACTTTATGACGACCTCGGCATGAAATGACGCCTTTCTTTTCAGTGTCATTCCCTCATTTAAAGTGTGAATCACATGCTCTTGATTTTAGAACATTAGAAACGTACTTCAACACCATCTCCCTGAGTACTACGTGTCTTGTAACGTACTGCCTTGTCTGATAAACCTCGGTCAGTGCAGGTGCAGTAGATGCTGTCGCAGGATGCAGAATGCATGCATTCCTTGACGCAGTTTCAACTACCAGGGCCTCTTCTTTAGCCACCTTGAAGGTCAAAGCAGGTTCAGCCAGCAGTCGGCGTTGTAGGGCTGCATCTTATCACACAGCATGTTCTCTAACTGGTCATCAAATTCACAACGTACCAACAGTTTTCTCAGTTGAGAGATGTAACTTGCAATGCTCTGATTTGACTGTTGCTTGCAGTGGTGACAATGGAATCACTGCACAATTGCTGATGGCTTAGGGTTAAAATGGCGTTGCAAAAAAATCACCAGCTCATCATAATGCACCTGCGCATTCGGGGCATTACACGAGATCACAGTGTGGAGTAGGCGGCAGGGCCACACACTCAGCAGCACAGAACGCTTCTTTTCTGGTTCAGCAAAGTTATTTGCGTGAAAAAAAAAAAAAAACTTTAAAGACTCTCAGTATATTCCTGCAATGAGCTTTTCATGTTAATAGTGAACTCTTCTATATGGCCTAACGTTGCCATGATCCACAGTCAATATGGCGTTTCTACACACCCAATGCAAACGAGAAATGAAAAAAAGTACTTCTATATACCAGCTAGCAGTTGTTTGCTGAACTCACAATTTTTTTAATCCCACAGGTGGTCTGAATTTTAGATGTGACAGTCTCTCTTCTTTTTTTTTTGTTTTAGTATTGGCATTGCTCGGCTACGTATGCAGCTCACCAAGTCTTCTCAGCTTGAATCCCACTTCGTCGCCAGTATTCTGTTCTTTGTGTGTGTACTGTAAAACTTCAAATAATCGCCGGTCTCCAATACTCGCCGGTCTCTAATAGGCGCCAGGACTGCTGGGAAATATGGTAAATAGATGCCAGGTCTCTTTTAAATGCCGGGTTATGAATAATAATATAATCACACTGAATGTTCCAGCCAATAGGCTGTACAGCGAGCTTACCAATTTGTTTGTCAACAGCGATGAGAATGAATGATAAGAAAACTGAATTTAATTTATTTTAGGGTACACGTCATGCATACAGTTTTTTTTAAAGATGTTATTCATTATAAAACCAGTTATGAAGCTTTTTTAAGCGTGCTGAAAGTAAGCCAAATACAAACCTGTTTTCTGATACTCAGGGTTGTCTTTTAATGTATTTGTGTGTTTTTTTGTTTTGTTTTGTTTTGTATTAACAGTATTTCATGCATGTGAGTCTTGCAATAAATATTCATATTTTGCTCCTTTTCCAGCGTTCTTATTTATCAATGTTCACATTATAAAAACAAATTAGTCACTTTTGCTTTGATTGTGTGATAAAACTGGTACTTGTATTGATTTTATTGTTAATCTTAAAAACAGTTTGAAGCATTTTTGAGTGTGTTGTGGGCCAACAGTATGAACTTATTTTTCGATATTTACAGGGTTGCATTTTTTTCGTATTAACACAGTATTTCATGAGGTTGTTTTGCAATGAAGGTTCGTTGCTGGTTAATTTTTCATCGATTGTCCATGCTTACCAATGTACACATTTTGAGGGTGAACAATAAAAATAATATGTGTTAATAAAGATGATACTTATTGCTTTTATTAATTTTAAAACCATGTTTTTTTTTGTTTTTTTTTTATTGTGCTGCAAGCCTACCTTAATACACGCTTGTGTGCCGATATTTACAAGGCTGTCTTTAGTGGATTTGACTGTTTTTATTATTATTATTATTATTATTATTATTATTATTATTAACAGTGGTAGATGCAATTGACATTTGCAATACAGTTTTGCATATACTTCTTTATCAATATATATACACAGTTTTGTTTATACTTGGGGGGTGTACAATACAAACTGTTATTACCCACTGACACAACCTTTAATGGCATTGCTGGAATGTTGTAATTTACTTATGTCGTTTCTATAAGGTTGTGTGCAGGCAGCTTTTTCATGATTGCATCTGAAGCATTTGCAGATGTTAGGCGCAGGGGCTACTGGCAAATATTGTAAATAAACACTGGGGCGTTTATTTCAAGTTTTACGGTATGTTGCTTTATAATTTTCAAGCAGGACTATTAGTGTTGTTTAACTTGTTTAATACGAACATTGAGGCACGCAGAACAAGAGCACATGTAAACACTTGCTTGCTCTCTTCTCTGGCGAGTCCTAGTGACGTTGCATGATAATTCTCTACACATATCCCAACAGCACATTCAACAGCACATTCAATACATGATGCCTTTATTGATGTATATGAAGTATTTCATTCCACATGAACTGATGAGATTCCATTTAACTTCATTCCAGTAATTACTCATAACATATGTGTGACAATACTATAACATACTGCTCTATTCGATTAAATACTGCTGGATTAAAGAGCGGCTGGAGTTATCACACCTTGTTATCTATCTCACAGTTTAGTGTTTCAATACTGCTGGATTAAAGAGCTGCTGGAGTTATCACACCTTGCTTTATCTATTCACAGTTTAGTGTTTCAATACTGCTGGATTAAGGAGCTGCTGGAGTTATCACACCTTGTTATCTATCTCACAGTTTAGTGTTTCAATACTGCTGGATTAAGGAGCTGCTGGAGTTATCACACCTTGTTATCTATCTCACAGTTTAGTGTTTCAATACTGCTGGATTAAGGAGCTGCTGGAGTTATCACACCTTGTTATCTATCTCACAGTTTAGTGTTTCAATACTGCTGGATTAAGGAGCTGCTGGAGTTATCACACCTTGTTATCTATCTCACAGTTGCCAATGCGTAAAGGGTCCATTTCATATAAACGTGATTACATTTAATTTCTTACGAGGTCTTTACAATCTAGATTTTGTAGAACTGTAAAGAAAACCTTGTATGTATATTGTGTAATTCAGGGGTTGATTTATAATTGCATTTGGTATGTGTGTGTGTGTGTGTGTGTGGATAATAACACCTGCAAGACAAAACTGTAGCGAATGAGATCTGGTGTGATCGGAACAAATGAACCCCCGTGTAATGTAATCCATCGGAGTGGGTCATTCTGCACAATTTGTAATTAACTCAATTTGTAATTAAAACTATTTATTAGTACAAATGTGATGTATTAATTATAACTGGTCTTGTCTACACAATTAGTTTAATTAATTTTCATTTTAGAATTCATGTTTCAGCAATAGTACACAATTTTGATTTCCTAAGGTTTATTAAAATAAAATAAAATATTGTAAGGCGAACACTGATAACAGTTCTTCTTCACAAGTAGGAGGTAGCATAGATGAAATACGGAATAATTAATTCTGCCCCCCTCTCCACACTTTACCAAACGAAGGGATGATCAGTTTAACCCTGAGGTCTGTGCAATAGTTCATGATTAGCTGATCCCGAAGTTAGCACTGTGCATTTTTACATTGCAATTGGTATAAGGATAGTACATGGTTTGGGATTGGAGATGATCACCAGATCTAAATTCAGCAGTACCCTAGATGTCACTTACGCAGTGTTCCTCCAAAAGAACAGTGTTGTTCCGACAATTACTTGACGTTCTTTCGGCATGTTACATTTGACGTTGTTGGTACCAAAGCGGTGGAAGCGGGAGCAGCAGGCAGTCTCCCTCTAGCGGTGGAGGTGGGAGCAGCAGGTAGTCTCCCTCTAGCGGTGGAGGTGGGAGCAGCAGGCAGTCTCCCTCTAGCGGTGGAGGTGGGAGCAGCAGGCAGTCTCCCTCTAGCGGTGGAGGTGGGAGCAGCAGGCAGTCTCCCTCTAGCGGTGGAGGTGGGAGCAGCAGGCAGTCTCCCTCTAGCGGTGGAGGTGGGAGCAGCAGGCAGTCTCCCTCTAGCGGTGGAGGTGGGAGCAGCAGGCAGTCTCCCTCTAGCGGTGGAGGTGGGAGCAGCAGGCAGTCTCCATCTAGCGGTGGAAGCGGGAGCAGCAGGTAGTCTCCCTCTAGCGGTGGAGGCTGGAGCAGCAGGTAGTCTCCCTCTAGCGGTGGAGGCTGGAGCAGCAGGTAGTCTCCCTCTAGCAGTGGAGGCTAGAACAGCAGGTAGTCTCCCTCTAGCGGTGAAGGCGGGAGCAGCAGGTAGTCTCCCTCTAGCGGTGGAGGTGGGAGCAGCAGGCAGTCTCCCTCTAGCGGTGGAGGTGGGAGCAGCAGGCAGTCTCCCTCTAGCGGTGGAGGTGGGAGCAGCAGGCAGTCTCCCTCTAGCGGTGGAGGTGGGAGCAGCAGGTAGTCTCCCTCTAGCAGAGGAGGCTGGAACAGCAGGTAGTCTCCCTCTAGCGGTGAAGGCGGGAGCAGCAGGTAGTCTATGTCTGGAGACTGGCACCGCTCTTCCTCGGTCACTGGAGACTGGTGCAGCTTTTTCTTGGGCTTTGGAAACACAGGCTTCCCTTATTGAGCTGTGGACGCTCACCCCCAACCCCCCCTTGGGTGCTGGAGATGTGGTCTAACCCCACTTGGGCTGTGGACGCCTGGCCTCCCCCCTCTTCGACTGTGGATGCTTCGGTTTCCCATTCTTGGGTGCTGGATGCTCTGGCTCCTTTTTTTTCAGAGACCCAGCTCAAATAAAACTAAAAAATTGCGACCGCAATACTTCTCCTGGCTTAAGTCTTGGAGGCGCTGTTATCCCACTTCTCACACCAAGTTTTCTTCTTTTATCTGCTCTCTCTACTCCCGTTCTCCACTCTGAACACCCAACCCCGATTGAGTGATTCGTGTATCTATATATACAGTTTTGCCACGATTCGATTAGAGGAGAAACCTCAAAATGGAGCGACGTAACCAGTGGTGTACCACAGGGATCAGTATCAGGTCCTCTGCTATTCCTAATCTACATTAATGATTTAGATTCTGGTATAGTAAGCAAACTTGTTAAATTTGCAGATGACACAAAAATAGGAGGAGTGGCAAACACTGTCGCAGCAGCAAAGGTCATTCAAAATGATCTAGACAGCATTCAGAACTGGGCAGACACATGGCAAATGACATTTAATAGAGAAAAGTGTAAGGTACTGCACGCAGGCAATACAAATGTGCATTATAAATATCATATGGGAGATACTGAAATTGAAGAAGGAATCTATGAAAAAGACCTAGGAGTTTATGTTGACTCAGAAATGTCTTCATCGAGACAATGTGGGGAAGTTATAAAAAAGCCCAACAAGATGCTCGGATATATTGTGAGAAGTGTTGAATTTAAATCAAGGGAAGTAATGTTAAAACTTTACAATGCATTAGTAAGACCTCACCTAGAATATTGTGTCCAGTTCTGGTTACCTTGTTACAAAAAGGATATTGCTGCTCTAGAAAGAGTGCAAAGAAGAGAAATCAGAATTAAAAGGCATGTTGTATGCAGACAGGCTAAAATAATTGAATCTATTCAGTCTTGAACAAAGAAGACTACGTGGTGATCTGATTCAAACATTCAAAATCCTAAAAGGTATAGACAATGTCGACCCAGGGGACTTTTTTGACCTGAAAAAAGAAACAAGGACCAGGGGTCACAAATGGAGATTAGATAAAGGGGCATTCAGAACAGAAAATAGGAGGCACTTTTTTACACAGAGAATTGTGAGGGTCTGGAACCAACTCCCCAGTAATGTTGTTGAAGCTGATACCCTGGGATCCTTCAAGAAGCTGCTTGATGAGATTCTGGGATCAATAGGCTACTAACAACCAAACATGCAAGATGGGCCGAATGGCCTCCTCTGGTTTATAAACTTTCTTATGTTCTTATGTTATTAACCGTCCTCACAATTCTTCTACTTGTTCTTGGTGAAAGAACCTTCTTTCTTCCAGACCGGGGGAGCTTTGTGACAGTAGCATGAGTACTTCTGATAATAGAAACAATAGTTGAAATTGGGATACTAAAATGCTTGGAAATCTTCTTGTATCGTTCTCCAGCTTTATGACAATAAATAATGTTCTGCCTAAGGTCTTCAGATAGCTCTTTACTTTTTCCCAAATTGACTTATTGGTAATGACAGCAATCATCCTATGCCTAACCCTTTTATACTCTATGTGGCAGGGTGGCTGGGCGGTGACGTCAGACAGAAGCAGGAAGGAAGAACTCTGACACCAGGCACTGCAGTTTTTAAAGAAAGACGCAGCTGGCCGCCGTTTTTATTAACAAATAACAAAAATAAATAAAAGGTTTGAACAAAAAAAAAACACTTGCTCACAGAGCAAAATAAAAGGTTTAAACAAAACAAATCACGAACACAAAATAATAAATACAGGTCAGGCTGGGCAGTCGCTGTCACTGTTCCTGTATATTTTTTAAATAAAGTTTCGTCTTTCTCTCGCTCCTCTCACTTAGCTCTCTCTCTCCTCTCTAACACCCACCACGAGTGCCGAGAGCTGCAGGCTTTTATATTAGTGACCGAGGGATTACATAACTTTTAGTTATTTAATAATCCCCCGGTCACATTCTGCACGGGTTTTCCATTTATTCCTGGCAGAGGCATCCCACTTCCCCTCTGCCAGAACACATTTTAAATTAAAACAACAACAAAACCCATGGCTGAGTCATAAATAATAAATACATAAACAAACAGGTCTTTTTCATAGTTCATACATTTAAATACAATAAAACAAATAAACAATACAAAATAACACAGGGGTAGAGGGGGAGACCCCTTCTAAAATAAACAAACCCTGTACAGGGCTGCTCGCCTTGTTACACTCTCTAAGAATGTTCACCTACAATCCAGCATTTTCTAGAATTAGGTTCTGCATTATCATATTGAAATTTCTAGCACCTTGTAGACAATACTATCGTAGCATCAAAGGGTATGAATACTTTTGAATGAGCTATTTTGGAGTTTTGAAAAAAAAATGTTGAAATAAATAATTGCAGACATCTATTTCTTGTAACTTTTTTTCCTCATTCCCAAAGGCAAAACTTTTGCTACAAAAGATTTTTTCCAAAAATTCTTTGTTTTGGAGAATTTTCTAGAAATTATAAATTTCCATTGGGATATGTAAACTTTTGACTCCAACTGTACATGTGTTAGTCAGCTCAAAGATTCAAAACGTATGCTTCATAACAAGCATTTTTAAATGAAAAATATGAGCAAGGAAAAGTTTTACTCGTTTTCAAAATCTCTAGCAAAACTAATTAAACTTTGAATGTAAGACTCTGTAAGTAAAACTTTGAATGTAAGACTCTGTAAGTAACACTTTGAATGTAAGACTCTGTAAGTCGCCTTGGATAAAGGCATCTGCTAAATAAACAAATAAATCCACTGTTTGAGTGTCATTAGACACATCGATTCATCAATAAAACATTTCCAATTCAACTGATAGTAATTCAACATGCCATTGCCAAATACCACTGATATATATATATATATATATATATATATAATGTATATATAAGGTCTTCAGATAGCTCAAATTTACTTTTCCCAAATTGACAAAAAAGCGAAGAACAGCAATCATCCCTATGCCTAACCCTTTGAACTCTACAATTGTAGGGGTGGCATGGGCCATTGTTTAGGAAGGAAGAACTCTGAAATCAGGCACTTTGCAGTTTTTTTTAAAGAAATTCAACATAATATTGTAAATTAACAAATAAATAAAAAATAAATAATGGACAAAAAAAAAAAAACTTGCTCACAACAAAATAAATTTTTAAACAAAACAAATCACACAAAATAATAAATACAGGTCAGGCTGGGCAGTCGCTGTCACTGTTCCTGTATATTTTTTAAATAAAGTTTCGTCTTTTCTGTCTCCTCTCACTTAGCTCTCTCTCTCCTCTCTAACACCCATAGATGTGCCGAGAGCTGCAGGCTTTATATTAGTGACCGAGGGAGTCCAATGTTTTTTAGTTATTTATTAATGGGTGTCACATTGTGTGTTTTTCCATTTATTCCTGGCAGAGGACCCATGTACCTCTCTGAGACCTCTGCCAGAACACATTTTAAATAAAACAACAACAAAACCCGCCAGGGCAGCAAAGCAGCCCATAAATAATAAATACATAAACAATGTTTCACTGACTTTATGGTGTCATACATTTAAATACAATAAAACAAATAAACAATACAAAATAACACAGGGGTAGAGGGAGACCCCTTCTAAAATAAACAAACCCTGTACAGGGCTGCTCGCCTTGTTACACTCTCTAAGAATTTTACAATCCAGCATTTTCTAGAATTAGGTTCTGCATTATCATATTGAAATTTAGCACCTTGTAGACAATACTATCACGGATAGCATCAAAGGGTATGAATACTTTTGAATTAGCTATTTTGGAGTTTTGAAAAAAAAAATGTTGAAATAAATAATTGCAGACATCTATTTCCTGTAACTTTTTTTTCCTCATTCCCAAAGGCAAAACTTTTTGCTACAAAGATTTTTTCCAAAATTCTTTGTTTTGGAGAATTTTCTAGAAATTATAAATTTCCATTGGGATATGTAAACTTTTGACTCCAACTGTACATGTGTTAGTCAGCTCAAAGATTCAAAACGTATGCTTCATAACAAGCATTTTTAAATGAAAAATATGAGCAAGGAAAAGTTTTACTCGTTTTCAAAATCTCTAGCAAAACTAATTAAACTTTGAATGTAAGACTCTGTAAGTAAAACTTTGAATGTAAGACTCTGTAAGTAACACTTTGAATGTAAGACTCTGTAAGTCGCCTTGGATAAAGGCATCTGCTAAATAAACAAATAAATCCACTGTTTGAGTGTCATTAGACACATCGATTCATCAATAAAAACATTTCCAATTCAACTGATAGTAATTCAACATGCCATTGCCAAATACCACTGATATATATATATATATATATATATATATATATATATATATATATATATATATATATAGGTGTTAGAATGACAGCTACTAGTCATACAAAACCACTCGAAATGCTGAATTTTCTATTTCAGTACTTTTGGTTGGTAAGAAGCGTTATAAAAACAGAAGATACTATATTTCAAAGTGATTGACTTTCAGAGGGGAAAACAAGCAATTGACTACTGTGAATTGTGTAACTGACAAATCCACAGCTTTCTAGCTACTGTACATTTTTTCTGCTGAATTCATAGTTTTGTGTGTTTTCTGTCACAAATTCAATTTTCTGTTGAATTGGAAAATTAATCTTTTTTTTTAAATACAACATTCAATACCATTCATAAATCATGTGGACAGAAATACAAGCCTTTAATTTGCCAAACTGATTTCATAGCCAGTCTATTTAGCTTTACTGCAAAAATGTTTTTCACCATTAATCTGCTATTCATAGGAACGTTCACCATGTTTTATGACATTGTATATATAATTGCACTGATTCATTATACAGTTCCAGAGCTAATTGGGCTATTAAGCAATACCATGGTTAGTTCAAATTACTCTTGAATCCTGTATAAATGGCAACTCCAGAAAGCTCAGAAGTGGACTAGCTAGTCTTTTCAGCCACATGAGTGCTAAAGAGCTAAGCTGTAGGTTTGATAAGAGGGGTACTTACTAAGTATAATGGCATGGTGGTGTTATTCAAACTACCTACATCTATATAGAGGTATATTGCTCACAATTATCCACTTCACACAGCTGCACAAGATCCCATTATAATCCCAATGCATTACCCTGAAAAAACCCTATGCAGGACCATTAGCAGACCACAGCAATAGCAACATAATGGAGTATCTGCCCAGTTCATTGGTCCTGTTCGAGAGGAACGGTAGTTCCTCGAGCCAAGTTACAGTGAAGCACGAGAACTGCCAGTGACTACCCATACAGCACGGATAGTTTACGTGTTTTCAGGGTATTGGCGCAGCAAAAGTAAATCAGCCAAAAGCACCATTCCACATTTAATTTGTAGTTCCAAACACTCTTACGTGAAATGTAGAAAAAAGTAAATACCTGTCATACAGTAAGAGAAATGAGTCGCCAAAGGAAGGTAAAAATGTTTATTAAACAATTTATTTATATTTTAAAATGGTCTAGTCACACGCATCGCAGGCAAAAAAAAAAAGAAAAAAATTGAAGACCCCATGCACTTTTATCTACGCATGTGTATGCTACAGGACATCCGAGTTTAATGACAATTAACTTGTTTTGTCAACATGGAAATATACCAGGGAAAGCACTTATTGTGACATCTATATAATTTATATTAAATAATTTATTTCTGTTTTAAAATGGAACATTTGCCTGCAAAAAAAATCTTTCATATATAAATAAGAAAAGGTGTGGTATACGTGGGAATTGAACCTACAACCTTCAGTTTGCAAGCATGTTGTGTTAATGCTACACGATTAGTTGAGACAAGCAGTATTTTGAAAGATGAAGTCAGTCAGCTGAGAATTCTCCAGACATATTTGAGATTTTTCGAGCCATCATTCATCATCATCCTTATTCTGAGATTTTGAGCTTGAGTTCTGTGAGAGTAACGCTCACTGTGGTCCCTATTGGCACAAGCAAGTACCGTTTCCTCTCTATATACTGGTCGATGAGAGTAACGCTAATTGTGGTCCCTGCTGGACAAAAAAGGAACATCATTTTGGAGAATTATCTAAGATCATAAGAAAGTTTACAAACGAGAGGAGACCATTCAGCCCATCTTGCTCGTTTTGGTTGTTAGTAGCTTATTGATCCCAGAATCTCATCCTTGTTTCTTTTTTCAGGTCGAAAAAGTCCTCTGGGTCGACATTGTCAATACCTTTTAGAATTTTGAATGCTTGAATCAGATCTTGTTTAATTGTATATTACTGAAGATTTTTGTAGATAAAGGTCGTCATGCGTTCATATATTTTTACTTTCAAATTGATTGAAACGACCCGGAAAATTGCTTTGTTGCAGGACTTGTTGTCTGTTCAGTTTGTCTCATCTGTCTATGTTACATGTATTGTAAGGGGAACGGGACGGGTCATGTCGTTAGTGAATGGGGGGAAAATGGTTTGTTGTTTACGGGGGTTGCAGAGCATTTGAGAATTCAACACCGTCTCCTTTTCTTTGACATACATTACTTGCTTAAACGATTTCCACTATCTTATTTAGAAAAATGTACTTTTTAGTACTGATCTGTACATTCTACTTTGTCCCCAGCATTTGAATAATGCTGAAGACAACAAACATATCCACTTGATGTAAACAATCCAAGTTGCAGTCACGTGACCCCAGCAGGCTACATAGCTGTCGGCATTTTGCAAACACAGAGTATTCTTCTTATACCTTCAGTCACAGGAATTAGAAAGATATCATTTATGACGTGCCAGATACTTGGAATGTGTGACCCCTGCTGTGCACCACCGGTCAGCGAGCACACTTTGATGTGATTTGACCAAGATTCTTTTTTCCTTTTAAGGAAACGTTCTTACTGGTACATGTTATTAAGAAAAAATACATTTTCAATAGTTTGTTACAAAATACATTACTAATATGAATTATATACAGAATGTTGCTCGTATATAAACGTTTAACATCTTTCTTTAAATAGACTCAATTAAAACAATGTATATGACATATTTGGTATAAGAGTATCATAACATTGTACAGGGATAAAAAAAATAATAATAATGTTGTTCTACGAAGTGTCAGTAACTAGAATCTGTATATTTCCTGTAAAATCAGCTTCACCGAGTGACAGCTAAACGGTTAAGCTAAGCCAAGGAGACTTCTGTTCAGTTTTCAAGTTGCCTAAAATTACAGGTAGATGGATGCTGTTTGCAATTATTGTACTTTTAAATATGTTATAAATGATGATGTTTCTGTGATTTCATATTAGTTCAGTAAAATAATACATGTAGCATAATGCACTCTGTTAATGGTAAAGGCATATTTTATGTAAGGACTGGGAATCACCAACCTGCTTAATTGTGTTAAACTGTATTACAGTATACTTCAGTTTTGATAGACCAAGGCTGACTGAGAATTATGTCCAGGTTTGGTCTCTGGAAAAAATGGCAGCCCTACCCTGAGTACTACTTCCTAAACATGAACACGTTTCAATTAGGGTTCCTGCCTCTGATTTACAAAAATCTGGGACACCAGAGTCATTTTGTACAAAAAAATAAAAAATCATATACTTTGTTGATATTTAATGTCCTGGGAAGTCTTATAGATTTCCCAGGACCGCTGCCTCAAAAAGAGAACAATCCAGGCAAAACCAGAACGGGTGGCAACCCTAGTTACAATATGCTAAATGAACAGATCAAGCTTATTATGATAATTTACAAAATTAGATGAAAACGTTCAATACAATCAGGTTAATACATAACCATTATTTACATTATCCCCTGGTGAAGGAATCTGTAGCTGGGGTGCTGGGGTTGACCCTCTTAGTGGCCGCTGCAAAAGTGCGGTTTTCCCCCGTGCTCCGCTCTGCAGCATATGCAGTGGCTGCTGAGGACCACTAGCATCCTGCCCTGGTCCCTCCAGTGGTGAAGGGAGAGGCAGCTCTTGCTCCTCTCCCTCGGGTGGAAGTGATGGAGGCAGAGGCAGCTCCTGCTGCTCTGCTCCTGCCGTTGGAGGTGGTGGAGACGGGACCAGCAGGCACTCTACCTCTGCTGGTGGGAATGGGCTCAGCAGGCGCCCCTCTGGCAGGAGGGGGCAGTTGAGTAGGGAATGCCCCCGCTCTCCGCAGATGGGGCACCAGCAGGTCGCCTCTACAGTGTGGAGGAGGGCCTCCCAGCTGATCTCCTCTGGTGATGGTGGTGGGACCAGCAGGCATTCTTCCCCTGCTGGTGCAGGCTTGGGCGGTGGACGTTCGGGCTCCTCACTCTTGGGCGTTGAGGACAACTGGGTCTGGTCTCCTGACCAGAACCATTCTGCGGCATCACAAACCAGGCCTTGGTTCCCGTAGGGGCAGTCATCCCTGTCATGCCCGAACTCGCCACAGGCGTTGCACATTGGGGCCCCTTCAGCCCTCCATTGTTCCTGCTCAGTCGTCCAGTCCGGGGGTCCAAACTGAGTTGGCACCCGGGACCACCACCTCTTGCTCTGCTGTGGTTGCTGTTGCAGCTGCTAGTTTAAAAACACATACATGACAAAATGGAGACCAAAAGCGCTGGCACGCCTAGAGATACGCCTTTTAAATCGGAGGCTCTTTCTTTCCTATTTGTCTTTCTACCACCTGCCGAATCAGAGAACCCTGCACTGGACGAGTGGGAGAGAGCACAGCTGGGTGGGGTGGCACCAGGAGAAGCCTCGGCGCTCAGAGAGGGAGTGGGATGAGGTCATCCAGGTGGTCGTCGAGTCGCTGCCGTAAAGACCGCAGCCGCTGTCAGAGAGTCCGGCGCTGGCGGAGGGACAGTACCCCGTGCCGCCATGGAGGGAGCATCCTATGCTGCCAGCGCTAGAGCCCCAGAGAGAGAGCCCAGCATCGCCAGAGTGCCCAGCACTACCGCCTGAGAAAGAGAACCCCGTGTTGCAGCTACCGCCAGAGAGCTCCGCTCCACAACTGCCGTCTGTGTCCCGCACCACCCAAGAGAAAGTGCCCCACACTGCCAATGAGAGCACACTGCGCTGCTGCCAGTGAGAGACTGCACAGCGACACCAGTGAAAGACTACCTCCCGCCTCCCAGAAGAGACTGTTCTGCGCTACCAGAGAGAGCCCCGCGCTGCCAAAGCCACAGAGAGAGAGACACAGTTTGTGTGGCCAGAGCCCAGTGGAAGAGAGAGAGCCCCCAGAGAAAGCCCATGTGGCCCAGTTTGGCTCCCGAGAGAGAGAGGCCCCCTGCCCCAGAGAAACAGCCCCCAGAGAGCCCCAGAGAGAGAGAGAGGCCAGAGAGGCCCGTGCTGCCAGAGCCCCAGAGAGAGAGGCCCGCATCACCAGAGCCCCAGAGAGAGAGCTCCATGTGGCCAAAGCCCCAGAGAGAGAGCCCCGTGCCACCAGAGCCCTAGAGAGAGAGGCCCGCATCGCCATTGCCCCAGAGAGACAGCCCCGCATCGCAAGAGCCCCAGAGAGAGAGCCATGCTCCACCGTGTGGGAATGTTAGTGTTAGTGTATTGCTGTGAGTAGAAGCGTGTTTTGTGTCTAGGCAGTGCTGGCGCGCTGTCTGAGGTGTCACGTGCACAGTGCAGCTGTATGTAGATGGGGTCTGTGTTGGCTGCACTGTGATTTGTGGTCGGTTCCGCCAACCAGCTTTTTGCGTGGGACCGAGGGTCTGAGCGATTAGACCTTGTGTATGTAAATTGTACCCCTGTGTGTGTGAGCCAATAGGGCTCAGGGGGGATCACTATTTAGGAGCTGCCTATCTGCGCTAAACCATTTAATAAGAGAGCTTTCATTTTTCTGCTGTTCCAATGCTTCAATAAAAATAGCAGTTTTCACTGCTTTAAACTGCATCCTGTGCCGTCTCCATTTCTTCCTGCTGCGGACCAGATACACTGCTGCTACAATATATAGCAGATTGTTAAGTATCTGGAATGTGAATTGAATGCATTGATTGCTAGAAGGGGATTGATTACTATTTCTAGTAATCGGATAATGGTGCTAAATGACAATGAGTACCAAACGAGTCCTGCTTTCAATACACTACCTGCTTTTACCTTGTTTTAATGAATAAAGTATGAATAATTGACACACTTTTGGGATGTAGACTTTTATTTAGCATCTACTATATATATATATATATATATATATATATATATATATATATATATATATATATATATATATATATATATATATAATACATATTGAAAACAGGGAGGGGGTTAAATTCCCCCTGCAGGAAAACATGTGCATAGGCACATTTTGGGTTTGTTTTGTTTAATTGTTTAATTGTTTTGTTAATTGTTTTATTGTTAATCATTACCTGCACCTAGCTATGATTGAAAATTAGAGCCAGGTGCAGGGTTTATAAGGAGAGCAGTCAGTCTGCTCTGGGCGGCTGCTGAAGAGTGTAGAAGCCCGACTGTGCTGGTGTGTGGGTACAGCTGTAATTTAAAAGGGAAAAGGTAGAGTGAATCCTTTTCTGTGTGTGCTGTTCTGTTTGTTTTTGTTACAGGTAAACAGCTTAGCTGTCCTGTTTTTAGTTTAGGTTTTTGTTTTGTTTTAGTTATTGCTCAAAGAAGAGCTAGGTGTTTGTTTTGTTTATTTTGTTTTTTTGTTTGGGACAAAAAAATTGCTGCGTTGGAAAAGGTTAAGTGGAACCGCTTCAAAAATCCATTTGGTTGTGTTGGGTCAGTGTTTTAAAGGGGCAACGAACCGTGGTGAGGGCGATTCTTTTACAATATATATATATTTTCTACTATATATATATATATATATATATATATATATATATATATATATATATATATATATACTAATGCATAAAAGAAATGCAGCACTCAGGTCTAATGGATTTAATCAAAACTACAGATCAAAGAATCATGATAAGTTTTCAGTATAAAACATGACACACTGTCAAAATGAAAACATCACAAAGTTAGTATCAGGTATGACCTCCCTGAGCATTAACACAATCCTGGCAGCGCTGACACATAGACCTGCCTGATCAGCCTCTGGATAGGCTGCTGTGGGATGTTCCGCCGCTCTTCCTGTGCAGCAGCAGCCACCTGGTGAAGGTTGGCTGGTCGAGGTTGCCGCACTGGTTGGCTTGAACAATGCAACGTTTTTTTGATGATGTCGGACCAGGACCGACAATGGACCGCAAAGGGTTAAAGAACTGCTTCATTGACACTTGAGTACAAAAAGCGGGCATTCCAGGTTTCCCAGGATGCTTAGAACACATCAATGTGATCTGGCAACAAATTCAATCAGCTAAAAAGGAGAGGAAGGAGCTCCTTGTGACATTCCTGGATTTGGCTAATGCATATGGTTCAGTTCCACATGAACTTCTTTGGGCAGCATTTGATTTTTTCAGTGTACCAATGACAATAACAAATTTAGTGAAAGCCTACTTTTGAGATTTGCAATTTAGTTTTTCAACTTCAGGATTCAGCACTACATGGCAATGCCTTGAAGTTGGAATAATGGCAGGTTGCACCATTTCTTCACTGGCTTTTACCATGGCAATGGAAGTAATCATTAGGGCATCAAAATGGGTAGTAGGAGGAGAGCGCTTGGCTTCTGGAATGCGGCTACCACCAATTTGAACATACATGGATGACATGACAACCATGACTACAACAGTAGCCTGCACTAATCGGTTATTGGGCAAATTAACCAATAACATTGAATGGGCACAAATGCAATTCAAGCCCACTAAATCAAGGAGCATCTCTATAATTAAAGGTAAAGTAGTAGATAAAACATTCTTCATTAATGGTAAGGCAATACCAACAGTGTCTGAGAAGCCAGTGAAAAGTCTTGGGAGATGGTACGACGGGGATCTAAAGGACACAGTTTGTGTAGGAGAAGTTAGACAACAAGCAGTGGAAGGGTTGAAGAGCAATGACAGCAGCGCTTTACCAGGCAAACTAAAACTCTGGAGCTTTCAGTTTGGTCTACTGCCGAGGTTGCTGTGGCCACTGACTGTGTACGAGGTGTCTTTGACAACAGTAGAGAAGCTTGAAGCTGTAATCAGTTCATACGTCAGGAAATGGTTGGGAGTTCCACGCTGCCTCAGCAGAGTAGGACTTTATGGTAAAGGAATACTGCAGCTACCAGTCTCTGCTCTAACTGAGGAGTTTAAGTGCGCCAAGGTCCGACTGGAAATGACATTAGTAGAATCACGCGACAAATGCGTAAGGGAGGCAGCACCTGTGTTGAAAACTGGAAGAAAGTGGGCGGCAAAGAAAGCTGTGGAGGATGAAAGGCTGCCTTTCGAACTGGTGATATCATGGGGCAAGTTCAGCATGGAAGAGGGGGTCTTGGTCTCAGTTCAGCTCTTCCTACATGGCACAAGGCAGCCCCAGCTCAAAGGAGGAAGCTGGTAGTCAAAGAGGTGCAAAAGCAGGAGGAGAGGATGAGGTGTATAAAGGCCATTTCCCAGGCCAAGCAGGAAGAATGGATGAGATGAGAGAGTGTGGAACAACGCAAGATTGGCTGGCAAGACCTATGGTCAATGGAACAGAGCAGGATCAGTTTCCTCATCAGGTCAACATATGATGTTCTCCCATCACCACAGAACCTAAACCTCTGGGTAGGAGAGGATCCCTCATGTCCTTTGTGTTCATCACCTGCAACATTAAGGCACATTTTGACAGGATGTAAGGTGGCTCTTAGCCAAGGACAGTTTACTTGGCTCCATGACCAGGTGCTGCGATGTTTGGCCTTAGCATTGGAAGACAAGCGTAACATGACCAATAAGTTGCCACCAGGTCCATCAAAACATTACACACAAAAGACAACATTCCTCCGCCCAGGAGAGCAACAACCAAGAAAAGGTGTTAAAACCAATCCTCGCCCAGGACAACTGGAAGCTGCTAGAGACTGGAAAATGCTGTCAGATGGTCAACGGCTTATTTTTCCACCTGAGATTGCCACCACTAACCTTCGACCAGAAATTGTCTTGCGGTCTGGATCAGCACGCCTTGTCCACCTAGTAGAGTTAACAGTGCCATGGGAGGATGCTGTAGATGAGGCGTATGAGAGGAAGAAACTGCGGTATGCTCAACTAGCCTCTGAAGCGGAACAGCGAGGATGTAGAGTCCGGGTTTACCCAGTGGAGGTGGGTTGTTGAGGATTCGTGGCACACTCTACAACCCGGTTTCTCAGAGACATTGGATTCAGTGGCCAAGAGTTGCGTCGCACAGTGAAGAACTTATCTGTAGCAGCAGAGAGGAGCAGCAACTGGCTGTGGTTGAGACAGAAAGATTCTGGCTAGTGATCTCAAGCACAATAGAAAGAAAAAAACGCTGATGTACGGGTAAGTAAGCTGGGCTGAGTTGAATAGGGGACGGAGGGGGGTGATGCTGGGATGCCAGAATCACCGTCGAGCCCTCTTGAGGTGTCGTGGGCTAGTCAACGAAACACCGAGGATGGAAGGTGCCCACTTGAAGACCCCAGAGATGTACCCTACTTCGCTCAATCCAGACGGTTGTCATGCTGATGCGCTGGGGAGACCGCACTGTGGTTGATCCCCGGAGCCAGCATCGCAGCCATTGTGTGTGCTGATGCACCAGGGAGGCAAATAAGCAGATCCCTGGAGCCAGCATTACACTTCATCCATCAACACCAGACAGAAGGAAATCTACATCATCATATGGAAGGAAACGCAAATGGACAGAGACACAGATGGATCACATTAATTTACTGTAAAGCTACGTCTTAGTTGGTGCTTATCTTGGCGAGAGCCGAGTTCAAATCAGCATGAAGTTTTAACATCTACTCTTGTGTAATGGAAATCATTGCATTTACCCTATCCAAACGGCAATACATTGCCTCAATATAGAGTGAACAATTTTGCTATTCCCGTAATGTGTGTGTGTGTTATAAAGTAAAAAAAAAAAAAAAAAGAAGTGATATCTGAAACAAAAACACATTGGAAATGTGAAAAAAACACCACATTATCAAAAGTGCACAGCCATTTAAAGTAGAGATATCAAAAACACAAGCCATGTTTCAAGAAACCATTGGGGCAACCTTGTCCAGCACAAAGCAAATAGGCACAACTGTAAAACTTCTGGGGGCCAATGTTGCCCAAATTGTTTCTTCTAAGTTGTATCAAAAACACAAGCTAAGTTAGAAGGAACAATTAGGGTAACCTTGGCCAGCACCAAGTGAATAGGCACAACTGTCAAAGCGGTGGGAGCCAAGCTTGCCCCAATTGTTTCTACTAACTTGGCTTGTGTTTTTCAGGCACAATAAATGTGGATCAAATGCATGAACTCTTGTACATTTATATAATTCTGTAAAGTTATAAAATAAAATAGCAGCCCCTGCCTTTACAATGTCAATAGTGAGTAGCCAGAATTTGATGTGACAAGTCTGAAAGTCATTTAAATTATTCTCGAGGGATACATAACCATTCCTCCAGACCCCAAGTCCTTCTTGGAAGTCCATCTTAGATATACAAGGAAGCACCTCTCCACCAAGTGCCAAATGTCAGCCAATCAAGTCGAAACTGACTTGAAGCAGGGAGATGCAGCTTTTATATATTTTTTTTTACATTATTATATACTATATTACCATTTTGTGAATTATACTTTGATATAGTGGTATGACATTGCTTTATTGAACATTTAGTTAACAATGGAATTGTTTATTTTATACAATTATGAACTATACTGTTTCTTGAATCTGTTAAGGTCTCTCAATAGCATATTTCTTCGCTGTATTGCACACTTCATGGACAGATTAAAAAAGGACAAATTGGGGTCAATAGGTGAATTGCCTGATTACCACAGAGTGTTTCTGTTATAATCTGTGCTAATATCACAAAACTCATGTTGCCACGGTAACAGGAACTGCTTGAAATGACATTCCACTGTGCTGTATGAGTCAGAGTGTATTCCACACAGAAATACGTGAAAAGAAATTACTAGGTGTGAATACATGATTTAATTCCAGTTGGAATCCATTTTGTTTACAGCAGCTTGTGCCAAAATGTTGTAATATATATTAACACCCTCCCTCTGCACTGCGCTGGTGGAGCAGAGAAAGAGAAAGGGAGGCTCTTATACTCTCTGAACAGCCTTCCTCTGTGCTGGTGGAGCAGAGAAAGAGCAGAGAAAGACAAAGGGAAACTCTTCTGAATAGCCTCCCTCTGCTCTGTGCTGGTGGAGCAGAGAAAGAGAAAGGGGGGCTCTTATAATCTTTGAACAGCCTCCTTCTGTGATGCTGAATCACAAAATGTAGGTTTGACAAAATACAACGCTTTAAAAAATCGACCTGAAAACTAAAAAGGGCAAAGAATGACAAGTTCTCAACACAGGAAAGGGTTGCATAATAATGTTGCTTGTGCTCATAGAAGTTAGGACATTTATTTTAGACCTTGGTTAGCACTCCAGGTGGTAAAAAAGCACAGACAATGTGTGTTCAATCACTCACCCACTTTTACTGAAAAGTGCAATCAAGACTGGAGTACTCCGAACATGGATTTTCTTTTTCTTTTTCTTTTTTTTAAGATACAGTTGCAGAAAAAAGTATTGGCACCCTATTCTTATTATACTATAATTCATGGTAACAGATTAATGACAACCATTTAGTAAACTGTAACCACTTTGTAATGAAACAAAAAGCAAAATACACAATCATGGGGTTTCCATGCAGGTCAATTTACACGTGAAATGGCAATGCGCGTGCATGTTTTGGAGAATTACTTGTGTAAATCAGGTTTGTGGTCGAAAAAAATGGCAAAGAGAGGGATAGGGTAAATCTCATGGCTGATGTGCGATTTTATGGTTAGCAGTGGTGTAGTTCACCGTAATGATAATGCGGGCGGCTTTTTTTATTATTGTTTTTGCTGTGTCTGGTCTGTCATGTTGTATATCTCTTGTGGGTTTACAGTTCTGTATAAAACCACTTACCATGAACTGCGTTATGCCCTTGTTATAGTATTAAAACAGCTGTTTGAGAATACCCTTGCTGTAAAAGCTATGCTAAAGTTAAACACGAAGAGCAAGTGAGCTGCTTAAATGTAATTGAATTAATTCTCGTCTTTTTTTGATCCAAGCTACGTCCAAAATCAATGCGCATCTGCCCTGCACGTTAATAAATATAGTTGGTGAAGTGGATGTCATGAGCCAGCTTGAGCGCCCAAAACAGTGCAACAACATCCAACGAGTTGTTGATGCCCTCTCAGAACTGACCAAATAAAATGGGAAATGGACGTATTGATTGTGTTTTATTTGTTTGCATCTTTTATATTTAATGTAGCGTGTTACTTGAATTTAATTATTAATAAACAAAAGATAAATCAAGAATTATAGATTAGTGACTACACCACCCTCAAGAAAGGTGAGGGACCTCCAATTATCTCCTGCACAGGCAATTAACTGGGCAGAGCATCAGTGACTGATAGAACGTACACAAAACAACAAAGAGACAGATATAGAAAAATTATTTTATTAATATTATTAATTTTATTGTTCAAATTCAATTAAAACAGAACTCAAAGACTCTACAGGATTCTAAAAGTTTTAGTCATCATTGTGTTATGTTTATAGTAATACGAGTCAATAATGGTAAGATTTTAGGATGTTAACACCAGGTTGCACAAGAGGGCCACAGACAATACAGTTCATAACTTAACCAAGTGTAACACACTAATAAGTGAAATTAATAAATAAATAATTAGATAATTACACACAACAAAGAAACAATTCACACAATCAAATTCAAACAAATAATCACAGCAAAAGTTCTTCTTTAAAACAAAAAAATGATTAACTGTATGACCTGGGCCCACTATATCAGACAGGTCCAAAGCTTTTAACTCTCAATCAGTTCTCAATTATTCCAAGAGACGCTAGATTCTTTACACTGGTTTAAGTTGAACAGATATATTATATTAAAAAATTGAATGCAAGAGACAAGGCTGTAAAATCCTAGCGTTAAAGTATCAGTACACAGAGTGCTATATTTGGCTATTATAATTTCAATACATCTTTGGTTCATTTAATTTAAAAACATTTCACATGCACGTGTAAAAATAAAAGAAAACAAACAAACACATACAACAGTATCTATCCAGAGAGCGCCTGAGGCGGGAGAACAACTTACTAGTAAAAATAACTACAAACAGGCATTTACCTAATTATACCTAAAAATAACTACAAACAGGCATTTACCTAATTATACCTAAAAATAACTACAAACAGGCATTTATTTTAACCCCCCCCCAAAAAAAGGTCTTCAAGCCAGTAATCTGTGACAACTGCATGATGTGGGAAGGGAAATCCGAGAAAACCCAACAGAGCTCAACCAAGTGTGTGTAAAGTGCTGCAAAATCCAGGACTTGCTTAAACTAGTAAGTCTGCTAGAAATGGAGCTGGAGGAAATGAGACAGCAACATGAGCATGTGATAGGTGTTACAGAAACTTGGTTGTCTGAGAGTGATGGAGACGAATATAATATTACTGGATTAGGCATAACAGGAAGGAAAGGCAGTACACCAGGAAGAGGCTAAGGGGTACTTTTTTTTTCACTAAACATAAAGAAATATTTCTTGAAGCCCAGGTGTTAAATCTGGACGAACAAAAATAAAAACAGGTCAGGCTGGGAATCAATATGGCTCAAAATAATGGACAAAAATTCTAAAAAGGGCATAATTTTTAATAGGATTTTCCATGCTATTGATTAGCCAAATTCAGACAATTAACTCAAAAATAATCTGTTATACAATGACATTGGAGAAAATATTAATTTTCCAAAGAAAAGGAGAAGCCATACTAATGGGGGATTAAAAATAAACTTCCCAATATAAAATGGGAAAACCCGGCCCAGGGGTAAAAATATTTAAAGGCAGGGCACCTGCCCTGGACGAAATTGAAATGGTGGAAATGACAAATGACTGCTTCCTAATGCAATTTGTCAAGGCAGGAACAAGGGAGGCATGCCTTGATTTAGTCTTTTCAAATAACAAAGACAGAATAACTAAAACAGAGATCAGAGAGCCACTGGCAAACTCAGACCACAACATGGTCTCATTTGAAGTGTTTTTAAAACCCCAAAAGTAATGACCTAAAGCTAAGGTTTACTGTGGTATTTTTTAGAAAAGCAAAAACCTATGGAAGGAAATGAAACAGAGACTAATCAGAAGTAGATTGGTTTTAAAATAGAAAACATCCACAGAAAAAAGGATGGCTGTTTTTAAAAATGTAGTAAAGAATCCTTCAGGGAGGAGGCATGAAAACTAAACAAAAAACAAAAACATCCCAAAATGAGACAAATCTAAATCAAAAACAAAATGGCCAAAATGGTTTAATATTAGATGAATTTAAAAAAACTGCACAAAAAAAGGCACTTCAACATTTTTAGAGCATTTGGTTTTAAGGGACCAAAACAAAGTACACAAAAGAGGCGGGGGGTTGGAACTGCAAACACAAGTCAAAAAGGAAGTTAGAAAGGCCAATCAATATTGCTAAGGAGGCTAAAACCAAATACAAAATGTTTTTTCCAATATTATAACAGCAAGAGAAAATTCAAAGAGGAGGTTAAATGTCTAAGAGACACAAATGGCAAAATCATAGACAAAGAAAAAAAAATAGCAAATATATTAAATGATTACTTTTCACATGTTTTTACAAAGGAGCACACGGACAACATGCCCCACATGTCGACCTGTTCCTATCCAATTTTAAATAACTTTAGCATAACAGAGACAGAAATGTTAAAGGGACTAGGAGCTCTTAAAATAAACAAATCCCCTGGGCCGGATCAGATCCTCCCAATAGTACTCAAAGAAATGGAAGAAGTTATTTACAAACCGCTAACCAAGATCATGCAACAGTCTCTTGACACAGGGGTTTTACCGACAGACTGGAAAATTGCAAACGTAATACTGATCCACAAAAAGGGAGACAAAACCGAACCAGGTAACTACAGACCAATAAGCCTGACTTCTATTATATGTAATCTTATGGAAACTATAATAAGATCTAAAATGGAAAATTACACTCAGCGTGGTTTTAGGAAAGAGAGATTGTGTCTAACTAACCTACTTGACTTTTTTGAGGATGCAACATCGACAATGGATAATTGCAAAGCATACAACATGGTCTATTTAGATTTCCAGAAAGCTTTTGACAAAGTCCCGCATAAAAGATTAATTCTCAAACTGAACGCAGTAGGGATTCAAGGAAATGCATGCACATGGAAAGGGAGTGGTTAACAGGTAGAAAACAGAAAGTACTGATTAGAGTGAGGAGAAACCTGGAAATAAAAATGGAGTGAGGTAACCAGTGGTGTACCACAGGGATCAGTATTAGGTCCTCTGCTATTCCTAATCTACATTAATGATTTAGACTCTGGTATAGTAAGCAAACTTGTTAAATTTGCAGATGACACAAAAAATAGGAGGAAGTGGCAAACACTGTTGCAGCAGCAAAGGTCATTCAAAATGATCTAGACAGCATTCAAAATTGGGCAGACACATGGCAAATGAAATTTAATAGAGAAAAGTGTAAAGTATTGCATGCGGGCAATAAAAATGTGCATTATAAATATCATATGGGAGATACTGAAATTGAAGAAGGAATCTATGAAAAAGACCTAGGATTTTATGTTGACTCAGAAATGTCTTCATCTAGACAATGTGGGGAAGCTATAAAAAAGGCCAACAAGATGCTCGGATATATTGTGAGAAGTGTTGAATTTAAATCAAGGGAAGTAATGTTGAAACTTTACAATACATTAGTAAGACCTCACCTAGAATATTGTGTTCAGTTCTGGTCACCTCGTTACAAAAAAGATATTGCTGCTCTAGAACGAGTGCAAAGAAGAGCAACCAGAATTATCCCAGGTTTAAAAGGCATGTCGTATGCCGACAGGCTAAAAGAACTGAATCTATTCAGTCTTGAACAAAGAAGACTACGAGGTGATCTGATTCAAGCATTCAAAATCCTAAAAGGTATAGACAATGTCGACCCAGGGGACTTTTTTGACCTGAAAATAGAAACAAGGACCAGGGGTCACAAATGGAGATTAGATAAAGGGGCATTCAGAACAGAAAATAGGAGGCACTTTTTTACACAGAGAATTTTGAGGGTCTGGAACCAACTCCCCAGTAATGTTGTTGAAGCTGACACCCTGGGATCCTTCAAGAAGCTGCTTGATGAGATTCTGGGATCAATAAGCTACTAACAACCAAACGAGCAAGATGGGCTGAATGGCCTCCTCTCGTTTGTAAACTTTCTTATGTTCTTAATACAGTTTATTACACAGCGTCACACACACTCACCAACCCGATAACCTTCGCAGCATAAGTATACCCTGCTGCGAAGGTTCTTACTCTCTCGGTCAGCGGACAAAATAGAAAGACTACAGTCTTAGTTTCCAAAACAACAAGAAAGGTGCATTCTCCCAAATCAGGAACAAAATAGCAAAAAAAACCTTCCTCCACTGTAGAACAGAGCCCCTTTTCAAAGATGTCACGCTTGCATTTCTGCAACAGGTGAGGGAAACAGAGCCAATAGACACAGAGTGCGTTGGGTCTCCATGGCAACAGATCAGCAGCAATTTAACATGCAAAACAAAGCAATGAAAGAGAAGGTTACGTTGTGAAAAAAAAGAAAACACTACACGCAATACATAAATAATATAAAGATTACACACTAATTAAGCAATATAAAATAGAAAAATGCACACCATCACACTCGAAGGGAGAAATAAATATATATGTACAAATTAACTAACACCTTATTACATTTAACACAACAGTAAATTCAACACAACTTAAAAGAAAGGAGAGAATCTCTGACAGCACGAGCCTCCTCAGCTCCCTGCTGTCCAATTGAAACTGGCGACTGAGGTAACCTTCACAGTTTCCAAAATCCACTTATAATAAGCAGGATTGTTTTATTGGTGACGACAATTTGTGCAGGATACAGCAGGCAGTGGCAATTTTTGGAACAAATTAATGCACTTCAGTCCATTTCACCAGTATCTGCCACCTCCCTTTTAAGTGCCCACTAGCCATATTTGGCCAAGTGTGGTGTTGAATGCTTCCTCAGCAGCTGTCAGCCGTCCGGACAGGTAGAGTTTCTAAGCCAGGGCAGTATACGCAGCATCACCTGATCCCCTATATGCTGTATTGCCTGAATTGCCCAAAATTAATATATATAGAATATATATATATATATATATATATATATATATATATATATATATATATATATATATATATATATATATATATATATATATATATATATTGAACCAACAGGGAGGGGTTAAAGCTTCCCTTCCCCAAATGCAAATGCACATTTTGTTTAAATTAATTGTTTTATTTGTTTTTAATTATCACCCGCACCTGGTAGTTATTATCAATTAGTACTAGGTGCAGGGTAATTTAAGATGTGCAGTCAGTCAAAACGGGGCTGCTGAGTAGAAGGAAGCAGAAGAGAGGTGCTCTGCTTCGAGCAGTCATAAAAGAAATTCGTGCTGTGTTAAACCTGTGTGGTTTTGGTTTATGTTCCGTGGTGCCAGGTGTGGTGCATTTTGGCTTGTTGAATCTTCAAGTTAGTCAGGAATAACCCGTTTAGTAAGTACTCAAAAACGGAGTTAGGTTTTTGTTTTGTGTTTGTGTTTATTTTTGTGTTTATTAAAAAATAAGCAATAAGAGAATCTTGAAACTCCATTTCCTGTGTCCTGGGTCTGCTTTGAAAGGGGCAAACGAGTCCGACCAGTATGTAGTGCCATGCCCAAGTGTATGTTGAATATATATATATATATATATATATATATATATATATATATAACGTCTCTGCCGTTTTTCAGCCATGGTGATCTGCAATACCTGTTGGTCAGTTTCATTTTATACCTCCGAGTTCATTTTTACTACTAACGACATGACACTCCACTAATGACATTTGAAAAACAATTTGGGCAAGAGCAGTAAAACACATTATTAACCAGCCAGGCACAAGGTATTTTGCTTTATTACAGCCAGGGCTGGTGTTAGGGGGGGCAAGCAGGGCAATTGCCCGGGGCTCCCGGCCTCGGGGGGGGGGCAATTGCCCTGCTTGCCCTAATGATAATAGTAGATAATGATGCAGTTTTTATCTGTAGTTTAGTGGTAGTAATAGCAGTAGTAATATTACCCCCGTACGTTTTTTTTTTTTTTGGGGGGGAGCATTCTTTAGCTTTTGCCCTGGGCACCCGTTAGTCTAACGCCAGCCCTGATTACAGCAGCTTAGTTTCACTCGTGTACCCAGGGCCGACGCAACCATTTAGGCAGAACAGGCGGCCGCCTAGGGCGGCACATTGAAGGGGGCGGCAAAAACGGTACATAATTACATTTCATACTTCACATTTCTTTAGTTGTAAAATGTTCAACATCTTAGATCACTGTTTCTTGTTCTGCAATGACTCATTGAAGATCCTTGCGTATTCAAATGGGGCGGGGCATTATTGGATTTCATTTAATTACCCTGACAATGATTCTTATAAAAGGACTTTGCTAATTCAGGATAATCGAAACGTGTTACCGATTTTTTATCTCTGAAATTCTCTGACGACTGTCCTGGAAATCGATAGATTTGTAGCTAGTTGCTTTTGACAACAAATCTTGCCGTCAGCCCTTAAAGTCACTAGATTTGGTGAGAAATTCGCTAAATTGGCAACACTGCTTGAAGGTGCAGAAAAAAATATTTGATTTACCCACGGCTTATTATTGCCTTGACACAACAAGGAAAAGAGATTGGTTCATCCGTGCCCAGGCATTGAAATTAGAGCAGTTTAAGCATTAGTGCCATTTTAAGCATTTTCATAACACATCAATAAAGATTATTTAACACTACCATGGTGGTCATTTGGACGGTTAACCCTTATGGAAAAACCATATATTTTTTATATATGGTAGAAAAGTATTATCCTTATATTTTTCATATATAGAAATTGGCCCCTTTTTTATATATTTAAAATATATGGGATATATTTAAAATATATTTTAGTCTGTAATCCATATAAAATAAATATTGATCCATTGATCATAAATATTGTCATTGTAGAGTTGACAGTAGATGTCACTACTGTTTGTAACCAGAGTGATGATTGTATGTAGCTGTATATCGTTTTGTGACAATGTAAACAAAAACAAGAAAAAACCTAATCTGGTGTACAATAATTTGTTTATACATTGATATATAAAATTTAAAGTAATTTTCAAAAACAGCACGAGTACTTTACGCATAGCTAATTTTGGGGAAAAAGTTATATTTTAGTCTCATTGGACCAGAGAAAAATGCTTCAGATTCCTGTTCATATTTCTTAGTACATTTTAGACTGACTCAATTGTTTGGTCAGTATTACCCTCGGCAGCGGTCATTACCTGAGTTTGCTTTATAATAGCAGTAATACCCTCGGCAGGGTCATTGAGTTTGGTTTATAATAGCAATAATACCCTCGGCAGGGTCATTACCTGAGTTTGGTTTAAAAGCAGAAAAACCCTAATCTGGGGTCATTCTGAGTTTATTTTATAATAGCAGTAATACCCTCGGCAGGGTCATTTTACCTGAGTTTAGTTTATAATAGCAGTGGACCTCGGCAGGGTCATTACCTGAGTTTGGTTTATAATGGCAATAATACCCTCGGCAGGGTCATTACCTGAGTTTGGTTTATAACGGCAGTAATACCCTCGGCAGGGTCATTACCTGAGTTTAGTTTATAATAGCAGTAATACCCTCGGCAGGGTCATTACCTGATTTTGTTTTATAATATCAGTAATACCCTTGGCGGGGTCATTACCTGAGTTTGGTTTATAATAGCAGTAATACCCTCGGCAGGGTCATTACCTGAGTTTGGTTTATAACGGCAGTAATACCCTCGGCAGGGTCATTACCTGAGTTTCACCACGTACATGTTAACCAGTACCTTATCAGATATCAGTCACCTCTAATATATATTCGGCCAAACATCATATTGCTAGTATGCCCAGAGTGGGGGCATCTCTGCCGGGACCACCAGAGGTTTCCTGCCCGCAAGGGGAGAAGGGGGTTTCCTCTCTACTGAGGAAGGGCATGGGAGGGAAGGGCGTGGCTTCGTCACGGTCCACCCTGCTGCCCTGGCATCGCCAGATCAGTTCCTCTTTCAGAGGGCAGTGGCTTCTTCGTCTCCCCTTAACAGCCAGGACCAGCGACCAAATAGTCCATAATCATCACTCTCACCATTCCCATACAAGCAGTCATGATCCCAACATTGAATTGGACGTCCACATCTTTCAAACGTTTCAATTTAATTTGTTCTGTGGTACTTCTTGATTATTGTCCTGATTGTGGATTTTGGTATTCCGTATTACTTTGATACTGTTCTGTAGCCATTTCCTTTGTTGTAGTTTGTAGGGATGGGAATTTTACCCCTTGGGCAAATTTTACCCCTTGGTAAACGATTGCAGCTGACTCTATTGCCTACAGCTGCTACCTCGTTTACCTTCCAGGTCAATACGTTCCTGCAACGGAGTCTTGTCTTTTTCCATGCTGACTGACCTCCCGACCCAGGGAATGAACTGTCAGGCCAACCTGTCCAAAGCCTTTCCCTTTCGCTACTTAGTGCCCTCACAGGTCGAGAGGGAGATTTACAACCAGAACTCATTATATTTCCGTCACATAGCCCACCGCTCAGAGTGGAGCCGAAGGAACACTGCTGAATCTATCTTTCCCATTACTCCCCCCTCCCGGGAAAAATAATCTGCATTTTGATGGTCTTTCCCTGCACGGTGTACCATATGGTACATGAAGGGCTGCAACGCCAGATACCACCGAGTTATCCGGGCATTGCTGTCCTTCATTGTGCTTAACCACTTAAGTGGGGCGTGGTCTGTGACAAGATCAAATGAGTGTCCCAGCAGGTAGTATCGTGTTATTTATTTCTTAGCAGTAAAAAGTGAGTAGCCCATTTAATGGCCAAACACTCTTTTTCGACTACGGAGTAGTTGCGTTCCCAAGGTAGCATTTTTTTTACTGATGTACAGTATTGGGTGTTCTACTCCATCTACCTTTTGAGACAAGACAGCACCCAAACCCACATCTGAAGCGTCGGTGTGGAGGATGAATCTTTTGGTGAAATCTGGTGTGATAAGAGTGGGGGCCTGGCAAAGTTTACGCTTAATAGTATCAAACGCCCCCTGACACTCAGCTGACCACTTAATTAAATTTGGAGCACTCTTTTTGGTGAGGTCAACTAAAGGGTTAACCACTGTGGCATACTGGGATAAAGTGGGGGTAATAACCAGCTAATCCCAGTAGTGACCTCACCTGAGTGTTGGTTTTGGGGATCGCAGCCTGGATTTTAGTGACTACAGGTCTCACCCTTCCATTCCCCATTAAAAATCCCAAATATTGAGTCTCTGTCTTGGCAAACGCACATTTTCTCAAGTTAGCTGTCAGCCGGGCTACCCTTAGAGACTGAAGGACGGCTGCAATCCTAGCCAAATGCTCTCACCAGGTGGAGCTGTAAATGACCACGTCATCAAATATACGCTGCTGCATATTCATGATGTGGGCGTAAAACCTGGTCCATCAGTCTCTGAAAGGCAGCGGGCCCACCATGTGGCCCAAACGGCATGGTTTTAAAGTGAAACAGCCACTCTGGTGTTGAAAATGCGGTTTTCTCTCTAGAACTGTGGGTTAAAGGGATCTGCCAGTATCCCTTCGTCAGGTCCAAAGTGGTGATAAACCTCGCCTTACCCAGTCTAAAAGTTCGTCAACCGGAGGCATAGGGTACGCATCGAACTTGGCAATTGCGTTTACCTTCCTGAAATCCATGCAGAAGCGGTTGGTGCCGTCTTTCTTAGCCACTATGACAATAGGACTGCACCACTTGCTCCTGGAAGGTTCAATCACCCCAAGCTTGAGCATGTCCCATACCTCTTTGCGAACGCCACTTCGTCGACTTTCTGGGATCTGGTAAGGTCTCTCCCGCACGATGACACCTGGTGGAGAGATAATGTCATATTCAACCAAATTAGTTCTGCCGGGCAAGTCAGAAAAAACATCGCTGAATTCCTCAATAAGCTTACGCAGCTCCCGTTGCTCGTCTGGAACCAATTGTTCCCCCATCGGAATGATTTTTGTGCAAGGAGTCTCTGGACAGGGGCCGAAATCATCCTCTATGTTGCCTGGGGCTATATACAAGACCTCCCTTGCCTGCCAGGGCTTTAATAAATTGACATGATAAATTTCACGTTCATTACGGTGATCGGGCTGTCTAATTTCATAATTCACCTTTCCTATAGCCCGAATAACTTCATATGGCACCTGCCATTTAGCACATAACTTGGATTCTGATGAGGGAAGTAGCAGCATTACCTTGTCTCCTGGTCGAAAAGTTCGAATTAGTGCATTTTTGTTGTAATGCTGCTGTTGTCAGTGCTGAGCCGATCTGAGGTTGTCCTGGGCCAAACGACCGACCAAATCTAGGCGATCTCTTAGTAGGAGCACATGCTTCACTACATTTTTGGATGAGCCTTTGTGCTCTTCCCACCCCTCTCTCAACAGATTGAGGATGCTGCGAGGCTGTCGGCCGTACAAGAGCTCGAAGGGGGAGAACCCTGTCGAACTCTGCGGCACCTCTCTCACTGCAAAAAGGAGGTAGGGAAGGAGCGATGCCCAATGTTTTTGCTCTTGTGTTACAAACCGTCTCAGCATCGACTTCAAGGTCTGATTAAAACGTTCCACTAACCCGTCCGTCTGTGGATGATAAACAGACGTCCTGATGAGACGTATTTTTAATATTTTATATACCTGCTGTAATGTTTTAGACAGAAAGTTGGTTCCATGATCAGTCAAGATCTCCTTGGAGATCCCTACTCTAGCCATAATCTGTACTAACTCGGTGGCTATTGCAGCGGCACTAGTGGACCTCAATGGAACTGCCTCTGGATATCGCGTTGCATAATCTACCACTACTAATATATGTGTATACCCAGAGTCAGAAGGTAGGAAAGGGCCCACTATGTCCATTGAAATGCGTTCAAAAGGAGTGGAAATAATCAGCAGTGGAACCAAAGGGGCGGGGCGCACTCAACCCTGCACTACTCACTGGCAGTCTGGGCATGTGACTACATATTTCGACACATCAGTATGAAGACCTACCCAATAGAATCAAGCCAATATCCGCTCCCTTGTCTTGTCAGCTCTGAGGTGCCCCGCAAAAGGGATATCATGCGCCAGCCTCATGACCTCGGTCCGACAAGATGGGGGAACCAATAATTGTGTTACAGGCTGTCCTGTGCCCGCGGTTAGATTTACCCTATATAGTATTTGCCCCTTGATACTGAAGTGTGGATCTACTAGCGCCCCAGCGCCATCAACATCCTTACCTTCAATAGACCAGACCTGCCCCCAAGCGTGCACTAGTGACGGGTCATTATGTTGGCCCCACACTATGTCCGCGCTTGAGTACCACATGTCCGGTATATTGAGAGGGGCCAGAGTAGCATCTGCCCTGGATGGCCCAGTAACCTTGCCCTCTCGGTCACAGTGCATTCCGACTCCCTTTGACTGGAGTTTGTTACCATTCAAGCACTCTCCCACCAGACCGTCTTAGTGATGCTCCCTCCCATTTTGCGGTCTTTCTCTCTATTTGTTTTTCTAGGACGGAAAATGGGAGAAAACATTTCGGCTTGAAAAGGAAACACATCACCAATTTGTTCCTTTTTTTTCTGCCACGTTTACGTGTGCGGCTGAGACTGCCATTATTTACATTAATTCTTAAAATTTTGGCCAGTCTCGACCCAGAATAACTGGATGTGGCAACCTTTCCGCCACCCCTACTACCAGATGACGTTTTATCGGTCCTACCGATAAATATACTTTTAGTGTGGGGTATGCCGCCGTGTCTCCATGGATACAGGAGATGGCCACCTGACCTTGTGGCTGCCACGACACACCGCCCAAGAGAGCTGTTCTAATTAAGGTTTGCTCACATCCTGTGTCCACTAATGCGTGGGTTTTCACATTGCCTAAAACCACATCAATCATACAAGGCCCCTCCCAACCATTTTCCCCGCGCTTACCTACCCAATTACACGCGGCCATGTCACACTCCATGGCAGTGGGGCATGACCTGGCCAGATGTCCCTGTTGGTTGCACCTAAAACACGTTGGGGGGACAGAGGGAACATTGGTTATGTAGTTGTCCCGTTGCTGGTAGGGCAACGGGGCAGGGGCAGCACCTGTACCTCAGCTGGGGGCCAACCTTGGTCTCCATGAAGAGGAGGCAAGTGGGCCCATTGGGGTCGGCGGTCTCGGAGGTCTGGTCCCGGGACTGATGGTAGGGGTGGTGTTGGAGGAGAGAGAGGTAGAGGTCGGCTGCTCCGATGGGACGGGAACCGACAGTATCCAAATCCGAGCGGAGACCAGGGAGTCTTCGTAATCCTCCGCCAGTTTTATGGCGGCTTCCAGTGTGTCGGGGTTGTGGCGCCGTATCCAGACCTGAGTATCGGCACCGACCGCATGGCAGAATTGCTCCACCACCACTGCTTCCCCCATTTCCAGGTTGGTTTTCTTCTCGGGGGTCAGCCAGTGGACCATGGAACCACCCTGGGGCGTGTCTCTGGGGATCTTCAGTACTCCCTGAACCGGATCCGGTGGGTCTCTGCCGTAATGTTGAGGTGGCGGAGAATGGCCAGCTTGACCAGGTCATAACTGGCAGCGCTGAGGTCGCTCATGGTCTGGTAGGCTGCCTGAGCCTCCCCGATCAGGCAGGGTCCCAGCTGGCTTGCCCAGAGCTCCTGCGGCCATGATGCGGTGGTAGCCATCCTCTCAAACGCCACCAAGTACGCCTCTGGGTCATCCTCCGCTGTCATCTTCATCGCCCGAGCCTTCGGAGCCGACATTGCTGGTGTTACGGTAGGGGCTGGTGCTGTGGAAAGTGCCAGCCCTACCTTTTCAATGAGCGCAGTGTAGCGCTCCTCCCTCCTTCTCTCCTCTGTGTCCCGTCTGCTATCCAGCGTCTCCAGCAGCTCCGCTAGTGCGTTGCGATCCATCCCGTGTTCTGACACCACATGTGGCAAAGTGGTTGCTGATTATGTACAGGTGCAGAGGTGATGCAGTGCAGGAATAAACAGACAGAGATTTGTAATCCGGTATGGAAAATAGACATTTTATTTTCATTATAATCCAGGTCTGGTGACCAAATAAAAAACTCTGGTTATACACAGCGATGCGTAAAACACGGAGAACAGTAACAGGGATTGCAGCCCTAAACAATAAACACAGTATCTCTCCCACAATATACAACCACGGTCACCAGTCCTGGGTGCGTGCTGTAGTGCTCGTGGTGGGTGATACAGTTTAAAGAGTGACAAATAGTGCAGTGCTGTTCCGGGTTCAGTGCTGGCTCTTAGCAACAGCTCCGGAACGTATTAGCCATCTATAAACACACAAGTAACAATTATAGACAAGACAAACAGAACAAACAAACACTCACGATACTTTTAATACACAGTGCACAGGTCCTTCCGGGTCTATTTTGAAACCAAAAGCGAAGGAAAAGATTTACAATTCTCCAGCCCCTTTTATGCGATTATGCATGACCCCTTGGTAAGATTGCAGCTGACTCTATTGCCTGCAGCTGCTACCTTGTTTACCTTCCAGGTCAATGGTCAACATTCCTGCAACTGGAGTCTTGTCTTTTTCCAGGCTGACTGACCTCCCAACCCAGGGAATGAACTGTCAGGCCAACCTGTTCAAAGCCTTTCCCTTTCACTACTTAGTGCCCTCACAGGTCGAGAGGGAGATTTACAACCAGACCTCATTATATTTCCGTCACAGTGCACCAAATCTTAATCCAACATGCAAGAATCCCAAACTGAGCTTTTATTCCAAATCAACCCAACATGAAAAGTTCACCAGATCCTCAAGTTTTGTTGTTTTTTCTTCAATCAAGTTTGCTTTGCCACATGGTTGCAGAACAAGGCAAAAAACTTTTTTTGTACTTTTTGAAAACCTATATTCACAACAGAGACTTTTTTCAAATGGTCAATTTAGTTTCCAGCTTTGTTGCAACATAAAATTATTTTTATTTATGTACAGTTACACATTGCGCACCTTTTATTAAGACAAAAAAGTTGACTTCATTGCAGAGGTGGCATCCCGTGTTTACAGACTGGGATGTTGACAGTGTGTGTTTATATTATCTTTTTTCATTTGGGGTCCAGGGGCCAGGTTCATTATAATGAAGGGCGTTATAGCGAGGGTGTACTGTTGTTTGTTCACAGCGCTGCATGCCATTTTATGCATTAATTGCCGCGTTCGTTTAGCTTCTTTCTTCAAAATCTCCAGTGTTCTGCCATCCTTAACAATTGAATGTCTCTCTTCTTGGGATCTTACTGTTAAACTTATTTTCTTCAGGTCGCATATAATATCAGATTCAACTAAAGACATTTTTGAAAAAAAATTAATTGCACAAATTCCAACTGCTCCAAATCGAGTAGGTGCCTCACTCACCAAGCTGTGGTTACCATAGCAATGCCTTCAGAAAGGGACTCCCCAGCGTGGTTAGTTGCCTTGGTAACAAGCAGCTTGGTGAGTCACTCAAGGGTTGTGCCTCACGCAGCAATGCGGCAGCACTACATTTTTCCAGCTTTCTGGCGTTGCACTTTCGCTACTGATGAAAGCGACTTGTGACTTCGGCTGATGAGCTGTCACTGCATATAACACGATTTTAAAATGACTTTACGTGTAAATAAATTATGTATAGGCTAATATATATATATATATATATATATATATATATATATATATATATATATATATATATATATGGATTTCCCATTTGTGGCACCGATCCCTGAACAGTAGCGTTAATATAACAATGTATTGCAATCTGTGCATTTGATAGATTCTGTAACATATGTAAGCTGTGTTATTATTATTATTATTATTATTATTATTATTATTATTATTATTATTATTATTGGTTTTGTTCTTTGAATGTAATATAATGTAAAAAAAATGTGTTCACATTAGTTTAGTTTCTAATGTGTTCACATTAGTTTAGTTTCTTTTATTCACTTTGTGCCCACAGGGCCAGCACAGGTACATCTCAATAGTGCAGCACTAATACAAAGAGAGACATTTACTGAGATAAAAATAATAAAACAAATGCTTTTAAAAAGACCAGATTCCCATTGGGATTATTTATTTATTTTTAGATTCTATTGATTTTTTTAGTATTATACGATCGTTACCTTTATAAAAAAATGTGCCCAGATGAATCTACCGCTTAATCAACTAATGCCCATAAATTAACCAATCAAAAATTTGAACCGAGTGACAGCCCTAATTTTAATATATTCTTTGGTGTGTACATGTGTTTTTTTTTTTTTTTTTAAATTATTACTTTGTAGTTAAGTCTTTATGATGTTAAAACATTATTTGCTTATTTAGGGTTTCTTTGCTTAGAAAATACTAACCAGGGTTGTCAGTATACATCATAATGTATTATAAAGAGAGTGTGTGTGTGTAGATATGGTTTAAACACCTGCATAGCATTTAAACATTCATAAAAATGTACCAAAAGCACATCCCTAGTAGTTTGCTACGAGTGCTTTTCTTAAACGTGAGTCCAACTCCTTTGTCTTGACCATCATCTGCTGTGTTGCCAATAGCAACTTAGTTACTATGTAATGGTTTTCAATCAAATAATATATATTTTTTTATGTAAAGGTGCCAATACTTTTGTCACAAATTAAAAAAAATGAAATTGCTAAGTGCTTTAAATTTCCAGAACCTGTGTATTTTGGTCTTTGTCATATTAATTAGTGGCTAATGTTCAGTAAATGCTTATGTTTAACACATTTTCTTGAATTACTCTAAGTGTGGGGGCACGGGTGCCAGTACGTTTGTCTACGACTGTACTGTGCATGTTTGATGTAATGCTGATTGCACAGTTCAATGTATGTAATGAATGGGTGTGACAGGTGGAATTATTTGGTCAGCTACAGCTATATTTAATGTTTTTGATTTGAAGAATAAAATGCTATAGTGAATGAGTTATTATTTTAATTTAAAATCAGTATTGGAACATTCTGTGGTTTGAATTTTGTCTATATTTCCATTCTCATTCAGTATTAGAAAGTTGCGTTTTTTTACCTGTTTAAAGCACGGCCGTGTAGTATGTCAATCCCCGGGGGGTAAAAAGGCGACTGGCTTGGCAGTGTCATCGGAGGATACTCACTGATCTTCAGGTCTCCTGAGCTGTTCTGGGGAGTTGCTGCGATGAGGGAACATTATTTGGCATTCTAAAATTGATGGGATACTAATAATACACCAACAACCTGGCAGAATAAGCATTAACACACAAACCAAAAAAAAAACTATTTGAACTAGAACTTGAAATATTATTCAGCCAAACCCTTTATTAAACCTGCAATTATTAAAACGTGCTCCCCTCTTTGTGTGATAATAACTTCCACTTGACTCCCATTGTACAGTATGTGTCCGAGGCATTCCAGAGGGGTGATAATAAGCTGAGGGGGGCATTAAGGATGATATTAAAACAGGACTGAGAGTACCAGCTGGACTGGAAGTTAGTCTACAAGTTGGTTTAATCAGCCCTTTGGGAGGTTGCAAACAGGGAGCCTTTTACACTTGTCTCATAGGGTAATAACCAAAGACTCACAAATATTTTACATGTTAGGGATGACATTTTCTTATCAAATTATGTGAATATCCCATACAGGTTTATTATTATTCATTTTTTTTGGAAACAAACAAGCAGACTTAAAAAAACAAACAAAAAAAATGGGTTGCTTGATTTAAGAATGGTTCCATCATGCACAGGTGCACAACAAGGTATTAAACGAGGTGCTTAACAAATAAAAATAACATATTGTGTAATATAACACTTAACATGATGGGCGCCATACTGTATAGCACACTGTATCACTCTTAAAAGCCTAAGAAAAAACTGTACCGATATGCAGTTAATATGATGGATAAAACTGTCCCAACCCCACTTAGTAAAACATTGAAAGCTATATTGTCAGAAACGTTTTCAGAGCAGACAGACTCCTTCTCCCTCTCTTTCTCGAGACTCCCGGCTAATGGATCGGTCGAGCTCTGAGCTTCCTAATCAAAAATCAATTAAAAACACCTCGCAGGCAGTCCCTGAGGCACGAGGCTGGAAGAAGCGTTCAGACCCTGACTCTCTCTCCAAGCCCATGCTGGAAGCTCTAAGCATGATTTACGAGAATCGAGGCTTTTTTAAACTTTTGTTTTCTCCCTGCGCCACGCTGGCAGACACTTATTAGATCTGTCCCTCGGAGAGTGCAATTAGACGCAGCAGAATCCACCTGAGTAGACTGCCTTGAACAATACGCGCCACCCGCAGGCCCAGCTAGGAGAGCGTAGAGAGAGGTCAACGTTTGTTAGAGCATTTTTATTTTGATCTTTTGTCTCGTTTTCAACAGGGTCCCAAATGACAAAGACACATAGAAACAATTTCACTGCTGCCAGTGGGGCTTGAAACCAAATGTAATATAGGAAGATGCTTTTGACACCATTGTGCTAACAGGGAGAAATTCTATAGACACCCATTTCAAAAGACAAGAATGCAGACAGAAAATAATCTTGTTAATAGCAGCTTTTATTTGTACAGCCATTTCTAAAAAAAAGTGCTTTTGGTGGCTTTTGGATGTCAATTCAAAAGTCATCTGCATTATACACCAAATAAAATGTTTCATGTTTTGACGTAGCTGAATATTTATATATATTTTTTTATTCAAACCTTATTTTTTGTTTTTGTTGTTTTTACATGTCTAGTCCCCTCTAATTATAGTGGAGTGAATATTTTAGGCATGGTTCTCAACTGAGCACCTTACACTTGTTCCCCATCACATGCACATAGTCCTCCATGTGAATCTTTATTTATTTTTTATTAGTTTTTTTAAACAGTGTCCAATCATTACCGGTATGTTCTACATTTGTTTAATTCTAACAAATAATAACATTAATAACTAAATAAACTTGATCTCTGTGTAGAATTGTAGAATTATTTTTTTTTTTTTTTTTTTTTTATAGTTTTACCTGATTTAAAATTGAGTGTTTAAAGTTTTGCTAGTTTTCATTTCTCTTCATACATGATCTTCTTCATTTTCATATAATAATAATAATAATAAATCAGATGGTTTGATCATTATATTTGAAAGCATAGGTCTGCAATTTATTTATTTAATTTATTTCCAAAGTAGCATAGTTTGACACATTTGAGGCTACTCTGAGAATATTTCAAACTAGCATATTGTTGGAATGTATTTTCTATTGTTTTGGCCAGGTTACAATATTTCAATCAATGTATTTTTATATAAAGCCTTTCATGGCAATGCCATCCCAAAGCGCTTTACAGAAAAATATATATAAATACAAAAAGTACATTAAAACTAAAATAAAAACATGATTACAAACATTACAAACGATTTACATAAAAAAATCTCTCTGTTACCAAAAGCTAGGAAAAACAAATGCGTTTTTAGCAGTGCTTTACATTTCTCAAGAGAATGAGAGCCTCTCATGAGTTCCAAAGTTTAGGAGCACTAGTGGAGAAACTCCCAGAGTTACACACCTGGTCCAGGGAACAGCCAGCAGCTCTGAGCTTGAACAACGTAGCTGACATGATAAATATTTAGGGCCAGTTCCCCAGACAGCCTTGAAGGTCAACAGAAGAATCTTAAAAATAACCTGATATTTGAAAGGTATCCAATGCGAAGTTTTCAAGACAATGTAATATGTCCAGTTAGTTTTTTACTTGTCAGTACTCTTGCAGCAGCAGCATTCAGCATCATTCTGAACCAGTTGCACTATCAGCTTATTTTATTAATGTTATTATTTGTTAGAATTAAACAAATGTAGAATATTTAGGTTGCTATTTGATGTGTTATTTTATTCTGTTGTGTACTGCGCAGCTAATGTGGTACTGTATTATTATTATTATTATTATTATTTATTTCTTAGCAGACGCCCTTATCCAGGGCGACTTACAATCGTAAGCAAATACATTTCAAGTGTTACAATACAAGTAATACAATAAGAGCAAGAAATACAATAACTTTTGTTCAAGTGTGACAAACCACAATTCAATAATACAGCAGATAATAGTGATAGTTACATCAGGATATCATTAATTAGGAGATGACGTACACTGTGACGTTGCTGCTCACTGTTTGTGTTTTCAAATGATCTTCTTCAGATCGGGTTCAGGTGAAGTGAATGTTCTGCATCGCAATGGGGTCATTCGCAACCTCCACTCCAAACACGAAAAGATTTTGGGGTTCTAAACATTTTAATTAACCCCAATTAATCTAGATGGGGGCATATTTTGGGTTGGGGTCCTAACATATATATATGAACAAATCATGCTTAGGATTAGTAAACCTTTATGCAGTGTGAGAACATAGCAGACCTGTTTGAGATAGTGCTGCAAAGGGTGAAAATAAAAAATGAAAACATGAAAATATGAATGAAAACTCTGAAACATGGGGCACTTCATTTAAGGAGTTCATTCCCTAACCAGACCAGAATGATGCATGTTAGATCCCTGTTTCACACTGCTAGGTTGCCAACCTAGCCAGGGGAGTCACAAGAAGAATTGCAAATTGGCAAGCCAACTATCTCACTTTAGACACCAACTGACTTTTGGAAGAGCACTTTGCATGAGACTGTTCGAAATAAAGAGAAAACTGCTTTGAATACGACCTGCAGGGAGCTTGTCTCTCACTGGTGCCTCTTAACCAGCGGAGGTGAGCCTTCGTGAAGGTAGTTCAGTCATATCCAAATTGGCAGGGAGAAAATATTTCATAAAAACTGTTTGTGAACAAAAACAAAGCATCCGCATGGTTAGTGAAGAAGTTTAATAACTTTAATTTATTTGAAACAATGCAAGGTTTTGAACAGATGTATAAAAAAGTAGAATGAAGCCAGCACTCCTTATAGAATAACTTTTTTTACTTAAAGAAAAATAATAATGGCAGAAACATAGACAACCTGTTGTGGCAACCAAGCCTTCATCAGTGCATACACATAATGAGCACTCTCTTTTATAAGCTTAACGACAAACAGGTGTTTGCAATATCAATTAAACTGTTAAAGAGTATTTAGTGAAAACACTTTCCTTAATAATATAATGACGACAACCTTAAATCACATTCAGCTAGCACTTTTGAAGATCTTTATATTTTTTTTTACAGATAAAACATATATTGGATAATTAGATAGAAAATTCAAACCATTGTTACAGAACATCCAATAGGAGAATCATTCATCAAAAATTAAAACAATCTCAATAACCATTATTACAGTGTCAGTAAATATCACACAAATCTATTTCATTACAAAACCAATTCAGAAACTTTACTATACATCTGCTTGTAAACATGTCAAAAATAAAAATAAAAAAATAAAATAAATTACAGAAACACTGATAAGAACAATTCTTCATTCATAGCAAATGGTGCCTCAGTTTTAAGTGTATGAATCCAATAAGCTTCTCTTTGTAGCAATAATTTCGATCAATCTCCACCCCTTCTAGGATTTTTAACCATTTCAATACCCAGAAATCTGAGAGAGCAAACTTCATAATTGTGTTTATTAAAGTGTCTTGCAACAGGTGAACGTTGATCTCCATTACGTACTGCACTCTTATGTTCATAAATTCTAGTTTTTAATTCTCGAATGGTTTTACCAACGTAACATAACCCACAAGGACATTTCAACAAATAAACAACGTATTTAGTCATACATGTAATACATCCCTTAACATAATATTTCTTACTGGAATGAGGATGGGTAAAAGAACCACCCTTCATCATAGCATTACAGTTTGCACAATTGTGACAAGGTAAATTCCCAGATGGAATGCGGGACATAAAATGTTGTGGAGGTACATATGCATCAGCTCTCACCAGCTGGTCTCTCAGATTTCTGGGCCTTTTATAAGCATAAAGGAGAATGTGTAAATAAATGACCCACTTTGGGATCGCTTGTCAATATATGCCAATGTGAATTGACAATATTTTTAACTTGATGAGAAATTGAAGAAAAGGTGGAAACAAAAGTAACAGAATGTCCTTTTACTGGTTAATCTTAGGCATCAACAATGTTTCTCTTGAAAGGGATTTAACCTTATCATAAGACTGAGTAATTATTGCATATTTATATCCCTTAGCTCGAAACCTGTCACATAATTATTTGGCATGAACCTCAAACCTATTTTCTGAATTGATTATTCATCAAATCCTTAATAGTTGACTAAAAGGTAAATTCCATTTTAAAGCAGGTGTATGAAAACTCTTTGCATTCAACAAATTATTTCTATCTGTGTCTTTCTTGTACAAAGTAGTAGTTAAACATTAACCAAATTTCGAAACTAATACATCAAGAAAAGAAATAGATGTCTGTGACAGGATGATTTTGTGGTGACGTCAGGCCAGATGCAGGAACAGAAATACAAAGGCAGTACTGCAGGGCAAAAAGACGCGCCGTGCACCGTTTATTTAAATACACAAAAAACAAAATAAAATATTTGAAAAAAAACACTTGCTCGCAGAGCACAAAAGAAAAGGTGTAAATAAAACAAATCACGAACACTAAACACACACCAAAACCCCAGGTCAGGCTGGGCAACCGCCTTCACTGATCCTGTTTAGTATTGGTTTTACTTTACGTTTTATTCTCCTCTCTCACTCCCGTTCCTCCCCTCGAACACCCACCCTGAGTGCTGAGAGCTGCAGGCTTTCATATTAGTGATTTATTAATCCCTCTATCACATTCTGCACGAGTTTTCTAATGTGGATGGAGCTTCACATCCACGCTGCTAAACAATACAAAATCATAAAACACGGCTCTGTCGCTATATGTATAAATACAATAACAAAACAAATACAGAACAGTAAACTGCACAGGGGCGGAGGGGGAAACCCCGTTCTAACAATGAATAAACAATCATGTACATGCTCCTCACCCTGATACAATGTCTCACTAGAGTTTAGAGTAAAAGAGATGGAGGGTAATCTACTGTTAATATCTCAAGAAATATTTTAATTTATCTGTGTTACCATGCCAAATGAAACAAAAAAAAAAAATCATCAATATATCTTAGCCAATTAGAGATAAAAGATTTAAATGGGTTATCATTATGGGCAGCAGTGTGGAGTAGTGGTTAGGGCTCTGGACTCTTGACCGGAGGGTCGTGGGTTCAATCCCAGGTGGGGGACACTGCTGCTGTACCCTTGAGCAAGGTACTTTACCTAGATTGCTCCAGTAAAAACCCAACTGTATAAATGAGTAATTGTATGTAAAAATAATGTAATTGTATGTAAAAAATAATGTGATATCTTGTAACAATTGTAAGTCGCCCTGGATAAGGGTGTCTGCTAAGAAATAATAATAATAATAATAATAATAATAATAATAACACCGTGTAACAATTTTTTTTTTTTTTTGGTTCCTGGGTAGTAAGTGTTATTTCCTAATTGCTTATGCCTCAAAAGTATAGAAAATGGCTATTATTCCCCACAAACTTTGCTTTTGTGACCAGGACAGTGATATTTTGAAATTTACCTATTTTCCAGAACATTCCAGATAGATTCAGTGCTGAGTAAACTTGGAGTAACTTCTAGAACTTTCTAGAACTTTCCAGTAATATAAATAGTAGTATAAATACAGGGGCCTTAAGCCCACCAGTTCAGTTTAGTTCCAGCTGCCTAAGTGGATACATATCTGCATTTTTCTGAGATGACATCAAGAGGCTGCAAGCATCCGGCAGACGCATTTTGAGACTTCAAAATGGTGGCATTCCTGATGGGTCTCCAAGGCGGTTTTACCAAGTTTCCCTGCTATCTTTGCCTTTGGGACAGCAGGGACACCAAGGCGCACTACCACAGGCGGGACTGGCCACAGCGGACCGAGTTCTCTGTGGGGAGGAACAACGTCAAGTGGGAGCCACTGGTGGACCCCCGGAAGGTGCTGATGCCACCACTGCACATGAAATTGGGCCTTATGAAACAATTTGTCAGAGCTCTAGATAAGGAGACAGCAGCCTTCAAGTACCTTCAAGACTTCTTCCCTAAGCTGTCTGAGGCAAAGGTCAAAGCCGGTGTCTTCGTCGGACCACAGATAAAGAAGATCCTGGAGTGCAATGAATTCCCCAAGAAGCTCACTAGTAAGGAGAAAGCGGCTTGGAACAGCTTTGTCGCAGTGGTTCGGGGCTTCCTGGGCAATCACAAGGCCGAAAACTATGTGGAGCTGGTTGAGACTCTGGTGAAGAACTACGGCACAATGGGCTGTAGGATGTCCCTCAAAGTCCATATCCTTGATGCTCATCTTGATAAATTCAAGGAGAACATGGGAGCGTACTCGGAGGAGCAAGGCGGCGCTTCCACCAGGATATACTGGACTTTGAACGCCGCTACCAAGGACAGTATAACGAGAACATGATGGGACACTACATTTGGGGGCTGATTAGGTGAAAGTGATTTACGGTATAATCGTAAATCTCGAAAAACTACTCACTTCTAAATCTTTTGTAGTCATTTTTGTATTACTTTAGTATAAATACATGTTAATTTGGATTCATATGTTGTTTTTTTCTGACTTTATGTGAACGAAAAGACACAAATTCGCCCGTTTTCTCATTGGAAATAGGTAAATTTCAAAATATCACTGTCCTGGTCACAAAAGCAAAGTTTGTGGGGAATAATAGCCATTTTCTATACTTTTGAGGCATAAGCAATTAGGAAATAACACTTACTACCCAGGAACAAAAATTGTGTTACATAGTATAATAATAATAATAATAATATAGACATGATCCAATTCAAACTTTCTCATAAATAAATTGGCATAGTTGGGAGCCATTGTCGAACCCATAGCTGTACCTTGAATCTGTAATAATTATTCTCAATAAGAAAATTGTTTTTCTCAAGAACAATGGCAGCCAACTGTATAAAAAAATAATTGAGTAAATTATTCTGTTCTTGACCGGCCAAAAAATGATTCATAGTCGACAAACCCAAATCATGTGGAATATTCGTATATAAACTAGATATATCCATAGTACATAAAATATCAGTATTAGAAACCCCCACACTTCTAATGCAATTCAGAAAATGAGTAGTGTCTTTGATATAAGAAGGCAATTGTTGTACAAAAGGTTTAATAAAATAATCAACAAATTGGGAAATTGGTTCAATAAGAGAATCATTTCCAGATCCCAAGATGATAGTCCTGATGTGTCACAGGGTTGCTTGCACAGAACATTTTGGCCATGTTGTGATGATTTGCTTGTCATTCTCAAATGTGACTCTAAAAAGCTGAAAAGTTCCACCTTGTTCTCATCAATTTGAAGAAAGTCTTTCCAGTTTGGTACAGACTTTTTGGCTTCCACTCGTCTTCTTATTTCCTGTCCTCTTCTTCTTGTGGCAGTGGTTTTCAGTGAATCTCCCCTGTAATCCTCCCAAACAAGGACTAAACGTTTAGCAGCATGCTCAAGTAGCCTCTGAAGTTAGGGCAAGAACACATTCTGAGCATATGCAGCACACTCTGAGCATGTTAGAAAAATTGTGATGTCACCAGTTGGCCTGCTGTCTGTAGGAATGGTTAGATCTTCTAAACATTGCAGCAAGCTTGATTTGGCACAAGGATGCACATTCCTTCGATGCGAAATTGAAGGTTGCAGTAACTCCTTAGCCTTGCCACTTGCAAATTATATTTTGATGGTCTCTTCAACTGTGGACAAGACATCAGGGGCAATTTGTTTCGCTTGATTGGATCAGACAGGGGTGTTGTGTGATGTACAAGCATCTCTATGACAAAGCTTTCATACTGATCCCTGCCTAGCTTTTCCACTGTTTTCAGTGTCTCTTTCACTGATGGATCGACGATATCCATGGTTTGAGCACAAGAAGATCACTGCTCCAAAAAAGGATTCCCATTGTCTTCAGTTACCTGCACTAGAGAATGCACATCCTTGGCAAAAGCAGCTTCCACCCCTTTCTTCTGTTCATGGTGCTGTGAATGATCTCCATCAGAAACCTGTTGTATAATGTTAAGTGCCACATCTAACTCCTGGATCACTCTAGCTACCTCTAGGTCACCTATGAAGTGCTGCTGGGTTCTCAGTCAGTTCAACTGCCCCTCCCTCCCTCTTAACAGTGTCCATTTTCAAACTCTGCTGCAATTTCTGGGTGTGTTTCAGCTAAAATGCTCATGTCTCGAATGTACATACAGCCATCTGGAATAATATTGATGGTCAAAGGCAAGAACCAAGGCACCATTGCAGCTAGTGCCTGCACATACAGTGTGAATTTGCCATCACGTAGGGACCTGACAAAGATCAGCAACAAAAGCTCTAAGTGAAAGGTAATCCACCAGAAGTGGGGGGGTGGGGCTGGTATCAGCTGTTGTAGTGCACCAATCATCAAGTGAAAGGGGCTCTGTACTTTCTGGTACTAATGCAGTGAAATGTGTATATGCTTTCTGCATTAGACTGTAGAGAGCGCATACAGTCATTTGGTGTGCGCAGCGTGCCCTTGAACCATGACTAGCTTTGAGGAATGAGTCTGCAGTACCTGGTGATGCTACTTTTGCTTCTACAAGTGACTGTCCATCCACTGTCTTTCAGCCAATCTCCAAGAATGTTTAGGAAAGCCATCTCAATGTGCAGGCCCCCAGCTGGATGACAAACTTCTGCTCACCATGAGTATCAGGCCATTGCCATTGAATCTGCTTTGCAATTGCATACAAAGGTTGATCAACAGCGATCACTGGCACTTTTCTTTAATACATAAAATGAATAGAATTCCAAGTAGGTAAAATATAACATCGATAATATTGTCTTACCTGAAACAACAACAATTTGGGGAGAATCAGTTTTCTTTCCTGGTACAGTATGTGGAGCTCAGTGTGTCTGCTGTCACTGGATGTCTGTCTGGCAAACTCACAGACATTCCAGCACCCTCCCCTTCCCTGTCTGGGGTGTGCCCCATGAGAATGGGTCCTCTGAAATACTGGAGACAGGTAATGGGTTCCTAATCCCTGACTGCTGTACCTGGCTAAGTATGATGTATAGTTACCGAATAACAGATCCAAAAGTCGGTAACACTTTATATGAAGGTGCTGTTTATTGAGGTTTTATTAATGTTTTATAAATATTTAATAGATAATTAATAATGCTTTATTAGTACTTTATAACGCCATTATAGATAGATTATTAATGTAGTAATAACACTTAGAAATGACAAAGTAAAATATTTGACTACATCTGCTGTTTTGGCAAGTATTGATGGTGATCAAACAACCACCTAGCATGCCATTCTTTTTCTGCAAGTCTTAGGATCCTACAGATACTTGTATACGTTGCTATAGACTTTAAAGCACCTTTTCTACTATTGGGGTAAGAAATGTGATGGTTTAAATTATGGCATATGGGATAGTTGTAATCAGGAATATGTCTGAAATGGCAGAAAATCGCATCTGGGTTCCACCTAAAAAAAAAACAACCTATAACCTATAAAAATCATTTTCTTGGGTGCCTTCATATCCTAAATCATTCAGGGGGTCCTAATGGAGAACCGTACCATGTTTCATGCTTGTAGGAAAAAGTTCACAATTAAACCACAAAAACGTCCCATATCCGCTGGACTATTGTCAAACTTACGCTGTTTAAATATAAGTAGCTATTTCTCATTCTATAAACTAAGGGTCAATAAAATATAAATCTTTTTCATTGCACATAATTACACATATCATTTTTTTTAATACACTGGTTATAATTTCTTTACATTCTCAGTATTCAAAATACAAATAGTTTTTCATAGTACAATTTAAGACTCCCATTACATACTGCATCAGTCCGAGCCATTACAGATTTAGGGGTAGATGTACTAGGATGGGCCAGTTGCAGTTTGCATTTTCGTTACGACAATTCGCAAAGTGCACATTTTGTCGTATGTACGAAGAAGAAAATAAGTTAATGAAGAGAACTGCAATATACTAATTTATATATAATCTGCGTCATCTTAGTGAGATCTCTAGTGAGAGTTTTTCAAATAAAATAGTGGCAGTTGGGTTGTGGTTTGCTGCAGCAGAGGGTGCCCAAAGGATAATGTCTATACATGCAAGGGTTAAATGTAAACGCCATCTGTACAATGCATTCTGTTCCGTCTTCATTTGACCTATTTTAATACTGTTATATATATAAAAAATGAAAGGCACTCGTGTTTTGGGTAGGCTACACATTACATTATGTAAAAATATAAATCTGTACAGTAGGCCTATACAAGTATACATAGTGTATAGCATTTTCGGTTTTTATCTTTAAAAAATCTCAAAAAAAAACCCCACTACATGTGGAATATGATGCGTATCAGTTCTGGTTTCTGATTAAGTTTAACGTCCCTGGCATGTATGATGAAGCAGAATTTATGCAAGTCAAAGACACATTTTCCCAAGTTAGTTGGTACTTTACGAACATTTGGGCAATCGCTGTGCTGACGGAAATATTATCTACAGAAGGTATGAACAAAGTAATGTTGTTGAAACTGACACCCTGGGATCCTTCAAGAAGCTGCTTGATGAGATTCTGGGATCAATAAGCTACTAACAACCAAACGAGCAAGATGGGCCGAATGGCCTCCTCTTGTTTGTAAACTTTCTTATGTTCTTAACATGACATCAGCACAAAACAAGCCAGGTTTATTCACCTTGAAATCATAAAAAGAAAAAAAGAAAATTGACAGACGGCTGTATTTACCATACTGTCTGTAGGCAATAAGGCCCAACAGGGCGTCCATATACATCGAATATATAGACAAAGTCTGACAGACGAAGTCTGTATATTCGACGTATACGGACACCCAGAAGGGCCTTATTGCATTTATAATCCAGGTCAAACAGTGGATTTAAAAAAAACACATTTTAATTGTATTAAATATCCTAATGTCAAAAAAGGGACCACAAAAGTAGTCCCATTTATAACTTTGAACTACACACTAAGTTAAGCTGAATTAATTGATTTAGTTGAAACATGCAAAAGTAAGTAAATATATTTTACTTGTGTTGAATTTTACATAGTCATAGTTGAGACAGCACTGAATTCATTTTTTTCTGAGTGCAAGATGTTGTTTCAGCAAAACGGTAGTAAAAAAATAAAATACAAATAATGTCTCAGATTTCAATACTTTTTCAAGGTCTGTGTCAGAGAGGGGTGGATAATGTGCAGAAGTGTCTGTGTTTTTTGTAGACTTTACAAACTGCTAAAAAGACATTATTTGAAGTGACAAAGTAGGGGTATTTTTTCTGTTTTGCTATCTTCCAGTTCATTTAATTGTTCTTCATCCAAATTGGCATGTCTACTTTCTACTTTTGGGATTTTTTTCCTGGTAATTGGTCACTCAGTTTTATAGCTTTACTGTACATCTGTAACTGTAAACAAGATGGCTACCGGTGTCGTAGGAAATAAGTTGATCGCGCAAGCGCAGTAAGGCAAAAGTAGACAAAAGTAAGGCGGGGCTACAGTTTGATTAAAGGGGAGGTTCACTACATGTCTTTTTATTTTTATCTGGCCGTTTTATTTACTAGACTGTATGTTGGTGTGTGTTCGTGCCACTGTCTTTTCGTATGAACTTTAAAATGTGTGATCGACGACTGTTTCTATGGTAAACTGTCTTTTTATGTTTCTATAACATCGATGTCAATCTGATGTAGTTTGTGTGATCGCGGAGATTTATTTATATATTAAATGATTTTACACGTCAAAATGTTGTCAATCTTTAATCAAAATTAAAATGTTTCAGTAATATAATCTGATGACATGCTGCATCCATCATGACAAGGTCGTATTTCTACATTTTAATATTAGTATAGCTGTAACTTTACTACAGTTTAGACGTGGCAAAACATAGGCCTACACTGAGAGTTAAAAAAAAAAAAAAATGAATAGTATATACAGTACCTTGATTTTGTCTGGATGTCTTAAGCATTAACATTTATTGTTACACATACAATTATGTTTATTTAAAAAAGGTTCTAGGTTTAGGGTTGTGGTTTTTAAATTGGGATAGGGTGAAGAAAATTAACCACAAATAAATAGCCAGACGAAAGTTTTTTTTAGTAAGGAATTGTGTCATGTACTCAGGTTGGGAATTAAAAAAAATATCTCATGTTGTTTGCACACAATACATTAACATAAATGCCATATTCTTCGTAAACACGACAATTGTATTCCTTGCAGTAATATATAGTATTACTAAGAGATAAGGTTTGTACTATGTTAAAAAAATGACCCTGTCAAATCCTCTTGATAGGACAAATACAGAAATGAAAAACGTATGCCATGGTAGATATGATTGCTTGTTATGTCTTACATGGTTGTTGCACTATAGGAATTTACCATTTTTAAAATCATGCTGATCTACAGTAGCCTACATATACTGTATGATCTCTCTTTCTTACAATAGCTATCTTGGTTGGTATTGAACTACACGTATTTACCACGGTTTTGCAAAGACGTTAACTCTTTAGTTTTTAACTAATAAATGTACTGTTTCTTCCCAAACTTGTAATTGAAATACATGCACAATGATAACCAGTCTCCTGTTTGTTTTCTGTCCTAATTATACAAAGTACTGTATGTAAAAATAAATGAAACAACAAAGCACATAATACTAAATAATAATAATACTGTATAAGCAACACTTTTCAAGTACATCATCATCATCGCAGCAGGGAGCTCAATTTTTTCCTTGACTGAAACTCATGCTTTAACATTTGGAAAATCGCTCGTATACCTGTCCATACAGTAGTGCTTCCCAAAACAAGAACACCTCCAGAAATGCAAAATAATGTTAAATATGTAACACTTTGAAATTATGTATTTGTCATACATGCCAACAGTCCCTATATGGTCGGGACAGTCCCGATGCATAGGAAGAACGTCTCGATAGTTGATGCTGATCACTAACTCATATAAAGGTAAGAACACTTCATTCATTGTGTCTATTTTTACTGTCATGATAGTCTTTTCGTGTTGAGTTGGGGGGGGGGTACGTCTATTATATGATAATGAGCGTCCCGCTGAACAGTTTCCAAATGTTGGCAAGTATGATTTGTTGCTAATATATATTACAGCGATATTCACATTCCCTTATGTAGTGTCACACTGTCGAATATATCCGATCTATTCATTTTAAATTATTTATTTAATATACAAAGTACTGTATGTAAAAATAAATGAAAGAACAAATCTAAAATAATAATACCGTATAAGCAACGTTTTTCAAGTACATCGTGTGATTGATGTGCACCGTGGCCTAGTTAGTAATCGCAGCATGGAGCTTAATTTTTTCCATGATTGAAACTCATGCTTTAACTTTTGGACAATCGCTTGCATACCTGCTGTCCATACTGTAGTGCTTCCCAAAACAAAAACACCTCCAGAAATGCAAAATAACATTAATACGTAACACATTTTGCTACTTAACGTTTGTTAGACAAACAGAAATACACAATCAGAAATGTACAATCATACAATTCATTTGAAATTATTTATTTGCTGCTAATATATATTACAGCAATATTCACATTCCCTTATCTAGCGTAATACTGTTGAATATATCCGATCTACATGTTAATGTAAATTATACGTACAAAAGTCATCTTATCTAGCAGCATACTACCGAATAAATCAGATCTACTAATTGATATAAATTATACTTACAAAATTAATTTTAAATTATTTATTGTTCATTAATATATCCGATCAACTTATTTCCTGGGCTCGATCTACTTATTTCCTAGCCTAGGATCGTTTACATTAGAAACAATGGAACCTCCCCTTTAAATTCTAGAGCTTGATCAACTTATTTCCCGATCAACTTATTTCCTGGGAAACCGGTACTTTAAATTCTGTGAGGCAGCGCAGTGATTTTGAATATGTGACAATGCTCCAACTGTCTGTTTCCATCCAATATACAGACAGCTGGAACCTTTCTCGACAAATCACATTGATTGTTTCACGTTCCACTGCCAGCCCTGGATTATAAGTGGCTATATAGGGGCGTTTGAAATGCAAATGTCCACGTGGAGATTTATTAACACCTATTGCTTAGAAACGTGCGTACGAGTGCCTCATGCAAGATTGATAAATCAGAATTTAATTATACGTGTGACAATTCTAAACTTTTATGAGTAGGAACAAATCAAGTAATGTATTCATGCACAAATGCTAAATATAGGGCTTGAAACTTGGAATAGCCCTCAACCCAGTCCTGGGATGTCCTGGGAATGTATTTGTCTTTAATAAATAGCATTGTTTAAAAGGGTGTTGATCTTTGTAAAACACAGAGTTTACTATTAGTATAACTGCATGTTCACTATCTGTCTGAATGATAACTATTTAATGTTAACTATTTAGAGGCTAATTTAAAATAGGTAATTCTTAAAGAATTGTTACAGCAGCAATACATTTTTTGCATTTCAGATTTCTCCAAGTAGGTTCATTATGTAACTACAGTAATATTAACTCCATGTATTCCCATCTATCAACCAAACCTGCATAGCTTTCTACAACTGGCCCAGAGACTTGCTATCAGAGACTTGATTGGTTGATCTCACAACTTTGTGAAGTTGGTTCTTAAAGGATCCAGAAGATTCTACCTCAACAACATGACTAGGTAACCCATTCCATCCCCTCACCACTCTCTGTTTGAAGAAGAGTCTCCTTCAACAACATGACTAGGTAACCCATTCCAACCCCTCACCACTGTCTGTGTGAAGAAGAGTCTCCTTCAGCAACATGACTAGGTAACCCATTCCATCCCCTCACCCCTCTCTGTGTGAAGAAGAGTCTCCTTCAGCAACATGACTAGGTAACCCATTCCATCCCCTCACCACTCTCTGTGTGAAGAAGAGTCTCCTTCAACAACATGACTAGGTAACCCATTCCATCCCCTCACCACTCTCTGTGTGAAGAAGAACCTCCTTCAACAACATGACTAGGTAACCCATTCCATCCCCTCACCACTCTCTGTGTGAAGAAGAGTCTCCTTCAGCAACATGACTAGGTAACCCATTCCATCCCCTCACCACTCTCTGTGTGAAGAAGAGTCTCCTTCAGCAACATGACTAGGTAACCCATTCCATCCCCTCACCCCTCTCTGTGTGAAGAAGAGTCTCCTTCAGCAACATGACTAGGTAACCCATTCCAACCCCTCACCACTGTCTGTGTGAAGAAGAGTCTCCTTCAGCAACATGACTAGGTAACCCATTCCATCCCCTCACCACTCTCTGTGTGAAGAAGTCTCCTTCAGCAACATGACTAGGTAGCCCATTCCATCCCCTCACCACTCTCTGTGTGAAGAAGAGTCTCCTTCAGCAACATGACTAGGTAACCCATTCCAACCCCTCACCACTGTCTGTGTGAAGAAGAGTCTCCTTCAGCAACATGACTAGGTAACCCATTCCATCCCCTCACCACTCTCTGTGTGAAGAAGAGTCTCCTTCAACAACATGACTAGGTAACCCATTCCATCCCCTCACCACTCTGTGTGAAGAAGAGTCTCCTTCAGCAACATGACTAGGTAACCCATTCCTTCCCCCTCACCACTCTCTGTGTGAAGAAGAGTCTCCTTCAGCAACATGACTAGGTAACCCATTCCATCCCCTCACCCCTCTCTGTGTGAAGAAGAGTCTCCTTCAGCAACATGACTAGGTAACCCATTCCAACCCCTCACCACTGTCTGTGTGAAGAAGAGTCTCCTTCAGCAACATGACTAGGTAACCCATTCCATCCCCTCACCCCTCTCTGTGTGAAGAAGAGTCTCCTTCAGCAACATGACTAGGTAACCCATTCCATCCCCTCACCACTCTCTGTGTGAAGAAGAGTCTCCTTCAGCAACATGACTAGGTAACCCATTCCATCCCCTCACCCCTCTCTGTGTGAAGAAGAGTCTCCTTCAGCAACATGACTAGGTAACCCATTCCATCCCCTCACCACTCTGTGTGAAGAAGAGCCTCCTTCAACAACATAACTAGGTAACCCATTCCATACCCTCACCCCTCTCTGTGTGAAGTGTCTCCTCCTGAGTCTCCACTTAATTTCCAACTATGTCCTGGTCCTGGTTTCTTGTACTGCAGTTACTGTATTGGTTAGGGTTACCTATGTCAACACTATTTTGTGTAGTTACAAATACTTTAACCAAGCTGTACTTGTGCAACATTCAAATGCCATTCCAAATACTCACAATAGAAAAATAAAAAAACTAAAATAATTCTCTTTTCAGTACTTGACGTGTTAGTTATATCATCAAAGATCACAACAGGCATTTTCCCAGTATTCTTTCTCAAATGAGAACATTATCTAATTGACTTGGTTAATGAAAGAATCCAATTGCTTGATTGGAGACTTCCAGTAAAAATAGAATGTTTCCTTCCTGCCAAGGGAGACAGAATTCCAATAGAACGCTGTTGGAATAACAGCTGTTCCAGTGGAACTATGGATTTGCAGCTACTGCTTTCACAAGTGCCCCAACTTCTGAGATAGTTCTTGTTTTAGTGGCAACGTCAGCACAGCAGGGAGTGAAGAAACACAAGTTTGTTACGTAGACAAAATAAAGTATGTGAGATGAGTGAATTTCTGATTTTTTATTTTCTGTCGGAATTTTACTCAACTCCAAAGTCCATTCAGAACCGTGACATCACAATCAGCCGCGTACCTCAGCCACTTAATGGTATTCTCTTCATCAGCCTTTTCCCTCTTTTCAGTAAAAATCACAATGGACTAAATACAATTGTTAATTTGTATGTGAACAATAAGCAGTATAGGGTTACATTGGCACTTGTAGGCATAAACAGAATGTTCATATTTTTATAGGGTTTTTATTTAACAATAATATTTTCTTTTACAGCAACATTTTCAATTAGTCCTCTATTACCTAGAAATCCAAACCATCAAACTGTTCATCTTTCATAAATGTTTAGTGGTCAATATTATATTTAATAAATTCACACACACAAAAAGTGCCTAGTTTCACTTTCAGACAGAATATAAAAAAGCAGCCACAGCCTTATCAATCAAAGTCACTTTCTGGAAACATTGCTTCAGTTCTTAGGTTCTTAGAAAAATCTATAGTGGTTATGTTGACTGAATGAAAAAGATTGGTCTTATATTGTAACAACCAGTGGACAGGAAGGGTTAACACTTTGCAAGTAGCTTCGAATTTCATTTTTTAGTTTTTTCCTTTTGCCTTTTTTCATCATCCTGTGTGGTTCCTGCTGCAGTTACTCAAATAGAAGTCTGTGTTAAGGACTAGTTCAGAAGCTGCTCTTGTTAGACACACTGTATGTAATATAGGTTAGATCATCCAAAGAGTCTTTATATTAGTAAGCCACCGGCATTTAGTATTGCCAGCAAAACAAATCGTGTTCCGGTGTGAGATCCCTCGATGGTGATGGAGCTCTTCTTCAAAGACACTGATGCTGGTCTGTGTTGCATATATCAGTGGCAGGTAACTGGAGAGCAGTGATAGCTCCTTAACACAGACTTATCATAACAATAATCACACAGCATTCAGCCATTCAATAAGAACTACTCAGAATGACTGGCACTTCAATCTGTTCATCAGCCTGTGTATCGGATCCTCTGTAGGCCCACTTGTTCAATTTTGCTAATTTGAAGGTACATTTTTTCTTTAAGCATTCAGCATGTTGTTTTGCATTATGTGATCAATATTAAAAGATGATGGTTGCAAAGTAGGGAAAAAGTGGGACCACATAGGATTCGATAATTTTTTTGTCAATTCCTATTTTATAGACACTTGTTCTTTAAAGCACTAGTATGCTTAGGGTTAAAGAAAGATCCCCCACATTGATTTTTACAATCCTAAATATACATTAATTTAATTAACAGCACGTTTAAACAAACAATAAAAAGACCTTGTTCGGTTACATGAAAGAATAGAATTCAAAGCAAACCCACAAGGCTAGTGTCATTAAAGTAACTGTTGCTAATGTAACCCCTCTGTCAAGCCAGGTTTGGGGAATTACCTATACTTTATACTGAGACTGAAAGTTCGGCTAACTCTTCATTTCTACTGGCCATAGGAACTGAGAGTTGGCAGCGCAAATTATCTTTTTCCTGAGCCCATCAGACAGCTACATAAATGTAAAAAACAAACAAATTACTGAATGTGTTTTGCTCGATTGTTTCCTTAACTATCAGGACCAAACTGTGTTTTTGAGGGAACAATTGAGAGATTGGAACGAAAAGAGACTGGAGAGCGTATGGTGAGAGAGAGAGAGGGAGATTGGAGTGAGAGCTTGTGGAGAGGCAGACTGCTGGCTGAGCAGTATGCAGGACTGAGAGAAGGAAAAGAATGTTCTCTGCCAGAGAATATTAATGAAACAGAAAAAGAAGATTCTCTGCCTGAGAATCTACAAACCATTCCAGCTTGGAAGGTGAGACTGTAACGGAAGAAAACCAAGGTTTTAAAGAAAAAGACCGAGGTGAAAGAAAAAAAAAAAAAAATCTGTGAGTACTATACCAACCTGCATTTTTTAAAAGAGTTTTTTTTTTTTAGCTAGATAGGAATTTATTTTTGGAAAATAAGTCTTCAGTGGAATATCGGCCTGTGTTTAAATTTTATATCCATTGAAGTGAAGAGGATACAAAATATATATTTTTCTCTTGAAACAGATTCTTTGCTTAATTTTAGGACTGATATTTTATTTCGGGGATACCCAGATTATTTTTGAGAGAATCAAAAATGTGGCACCACTGTAAAACATATATAAAAGTGTATTATCTTGAGATTATCTAGAACTTCTTCAAAAGAAGCTTCTTTTGCGGTAGCTTCTGAGCTGCCTTTCATCGATCCTGTTAGGACTATCAAACCACAATCCAGGCATTTCTGCCATAGGCAACATAGCTCACTCCCAAGAATTAATGTTAATAATCTTATTATGGTCCCTATCATTACAAGTACACCTCTGATAGCTGAGACGGTAAACTATTGCTTTGCTTTACTTCATGACTGCTCCTTAGCTAACAAAACCTTTTTAATTAACGATTTTGTTACACAGCATGAACTTGGATTTTTATTTCTGAAACTTGGCTTTGTGTGGATGAGAATATCGCCTTGTTTGAAGCCTCTCTTTCAGATTATACTTTTGTTCAGAAGGCTCGTTCGGTAGGGAGAGGGGGTGGACTAGCTAGTATTTTTCGTAATGAGTATAACTAAACAAATAAATGCTGATGAATTTTCTTCATTTGACTCTCTAACTTTAATATTAACTAGCCACCTACCAATTCTTATTGTAAGCATTTATCTACCACCAAAACCTTGTCAGATTTTTCTATCAGAATTTGCAGAATACTTGTCTATATTATCTACTAATTATGATATGATTATTATTCTTGGAGATTTTAATTTACACATTGATAATGAAGATAATTCAAAGGCTTGTGACTTTCTAAGGATCCTAGACTCTCTTGATTTCACTCCGCATGTGTTAGGGTCCACCCATAACCGTGGGCACACTTATCATTACTCAGGGTTTAGGTGTTCATATTTCGTCCATAATTGACCTTACTATCTCTGATCACTTTTTTATTTGAATGTTCTCTACCTGTACCTAATAAGTGTGGGACTCGTTTTAATAAAAATTTGTGTAATTAATCCCTCAACGGCAAAAAGGTTCTCTGAAATTATAACTTCACTGCCAGCAGCTCCTTCGCAGTCCTTGTCCACTGATGAGTTAGTTGACAGATATAACTACAACTACTTTTCATACTGTTGCTCCAGTTAACACTAGAATCGCTGAAATTTCTGACCTAGTTACAACCGCCGCAGCGGTTCCTTTGGTGTCTATATTTTAAAACAGCTTCGATTTGAAAATGAAAAACAAAACAATCGGATACAACTTAATATTTTTATTTATGAACATCATATATAACATTTGAACAGCAAAAACACTGAATATACATTGAAAATTAAACTTTTTTCTTTTTTTTTCAAAAAGAGCACATATACATAAATATGAAAAACTATAATAAACATTACACAATAAACTACTGTGTAAACAGGTGTAGAAAGCTGTATGCACATACACAATTATAAAAAATAAATAACTATATAAAAATAGAATAAAACAAAAATATAACATAACTTATGTGACATGAATGCACTTTGAGGGAATCAAAGTTCAAAGGCACCTCGATTACAGCTGTCTAATTAGTACAATCCACACAGAAAACACACTTTTCAACGGGCACAGACATCCAAAGTTTTGTTTCGGTTGCATTTAGCAACCTGGCATTGTCTTTTGATCAAGTACATCCACACATTGTAAAATGCAAGTCTCTGACTTTCTTAGCATTAGTCCCGATGATTACTGATCTGTGCAGAGAGCTTAGAATAATAATAATAATAATAATAATAATAATAATAATAATAATATATGATGTGTAGAATGACTTTCATCAGTGTTTCAAGCACTCAACAGGATTGTAATATGTTCTTTCACAATGACTTTGATTGTATTACAAAGGCCAGACTAAATTGTCGGCTATATTTTATTGATTTCAATATGGGTTAAAAAAGCTGCTCTGGTGTTTTAAGCAGTAAGTGCTTATAACTTATTCATTTTTACGATTCTGCAGCTGAAACACTGTATGAGTATTTCATTCAAATATTTAGTAACACTTAAGAACGGACATGCACGAGAAATTCACAACACAGAGAAATTGAAATTTGAATTGCTAAAACGGTTCAAAAGACTATCATGGCGGTTCTGGTGTTAAGACTAGATTAGTCTTTTCTAAATGTAAAGCTCCTTGGATTAACAGTACTATCCATCAAATGAAAAGAGGGTGTCGTAAAATGGAACGTAAATGGAGGGCGACAGAATTACATATTTATTCTGATATTATGAAAGATTATTTATTGAGGTATAATAATACTATAAGATCAGCAAGACATGCTTATTTCTCTAATCGTATTGAGGAAAATAAAAATGATTCCAGGGTAGAAGAATTTCTTAATTACTTTCAAAATAAAATAAAGTCCATTATCAAATTCCAGTTTATGGCCCTCCCAGACAGATTGGGGGAAACAGTGCTGGAATCTTTTGCTTTGATTACTGCTGAGGAATTAAACACGACTGTAATGCAGATTAAATCTGCAACTAGTACTTTAGATCCAATTCCAACTAGATTTCTGAAGGATATCTTTAGTTTCCTATGCAATGATATTCTTATGATTATAAATAGTTCACAGGAAATTGGAATAGTTCTGTCCTCTTTTAAAATTGCCCTGGTTAAGACCCTTCTTAAAAAAAAACAAACTTAGATAGCTCACTTCTGAGTAACTTTAGACCCATTTCAAACCTCCCGTTTTTAGCGAAGGTCTAGAAGGTTTTGTTCTAATCACAGTACAGAGACTGCCCTGGTTAGAGTAACACATAATTTACTGATGAGCGCAGATTCAAATTCTATTTGCATTCTGGTTCTTTTGGACCTTAGTGCTGCTTTTGATTCAGTGGATCATTCCATTTGAATTGACCGTCTAAAGCAGGGGTGTCAAACTCCGGCTGGAGGGCCGCAGTGTCTTCTGGCTTTCATTCCAACCGGGCTCTCAATTACTTAATTGGTCTAATTATTTGATTAACTGGACACCATTTAACACTTCTCTTCAGACCTCAAAATGTTTCACAGGTGGTGTACCTTGAATCAAGTGCATTTTTAAAACCATCAACTGTAAAAGACCTTGAAAAATATTAAATATGTCAAATTGAACAAATAATTAGATCAGTTATGTTAATTGAGAGCTTAAGTTGGAATGAAAACCAGAAGACCCTGCGGCCCTCGAGGACTGGAGTTTGACACCCCTGGTCTAAAGGGATGGGTGGGTCTGGCGGGTAATGTACTAAACTGGTTTAGATCCTACGTCTCTCTTCTTTAGCAAATATCAACTGTAGTGTCCCTCAGGGCTGTATCCTTGGTCCAATTGTATTCTCTTTGTACATGCTACCTCTAGGCCAGATTATTCGTAAACATGGTGTAAATTTTCACTGTTATGCAGATGACATGCAGTTACACATCTCAGTGAAACCAGGTGATATCACTACAACATCAGTCCTTCTGGAGTGCTTTACTGACATAAAGACTTGGATTTCCCAACATTTTCTGCAACTTAACTCTGATAACAGAAGTTTTGATAGTGGGTACTCAGCAACAACTTGACCTATCAAAAATAAACTTGGGTTACCTAACGCCTAATTTGAAATCTGAAGTGAGAAATGCGGGTGTTATTTTTGACTACCTTAAGTTTTGAGTTGCACATCAAAAATATTTTAAAAGTTTGTTTCTACCATCACAGAAATATTGCCAAAATTAGATCTTTTCTGTCTTTTTCCGATGCAGAGAAAGTGGTCCATGCCTTTATTTCTTCGAGATTGGACTACTGTAATGCTCTGTTTGCTGGACTTAGATGGCAAGCCGTATCACAACTACAGCTTCTGCAAAATGCAGCTGCAAGGGTCCTCACCAATACAAAAAAGAGAGCTCATATAACTCCAGTTCTGGCTTTTTTGCACTGGCTCCCAGTAATATATAGACTTGATTTTAAAATCCTTTTGCTTACCTTTAAAGCACTGAATGGTTTGGCATCTGATTACTTGTCTGAGTTGTTGTCCCCCTATCAGCCTCAGTGTGTGCTGAGGTCAACCGATGATAGTGGCCTTCTCTCTGTTCCAAGGGTTAGGCTCAGAAGGAAAGAGGTTGCTTTCTGTGTTCGGGCTCCGCAACTGTGGAATTCTCTGCCTAATCATATTAGAAGTTCGCCCACAGTGGCTATTTTTAAATCATGGCTTAAGACCTATTTTTATAATTTAGCCTACTGAATATATCTATATCTATATATATATATATAGTTTTACCTTTTTATATTACATTGTCTTTTATTTTCTTATTCTTTTTACAATATTTTTTGTAATTACTGCTTTTTGTAAGTCCTTGAACCTCTTGGTATGAAAGGCGCTCAACAAATAAAGTTAATTATTATTATTATTATTATTATTATTATTATTATTATATACTATCTTTAGTATTATTTTGAATTCAAAAAGGGAACTGTGACTGCATATGCTTGTTTGCAATTTTTATTTTGAACTGCTAACCATTTTCATTAAATTCAGCTCCTGAATGATAATAATAACTGTTTGCATTGTCATTGTTGCTTGTTATATAAAGTATAGTGTAAAGAGTACTGGGCAGAGTATTTAAAACTGTTAATATTGTTTAGAATTCCTAGTAAAATTATTCACTGTACCCAGTGGTGCAGCTGGAGTTTATTAGGTGGAGGCATTGTTCTATATGTATTTTTGTGTGCACCAAACCAGACATTCACCTATATGTTATGTTAACTCAGCATTGACACATAACTTTTGCATTATTAATAGCACCGCATTACATTTTTCCAACACTTACCTGTTTGTTGCATTTAGTCCTTACACACCAATGTCTCTAATATTCATTATTAAACAACAGTGAAAAGAACCCAGGTCCCATATCTCTCCCTTAGTATTGTGGGGTGCTTTGAAATCTACTGAGCGGAAAAGTGGGGTCACACTAACAAAACTGTTCCGTAACATGTCTCCGCCATGCACATTCATTCATTATATACTGTAAGCCTTAAATTTGCAGTTTTGAAAGAAACACATGTTATAGCAACTAAGCATTTCATTTTTAAAACATAATATCTGGTACTAAATTAGGTTAAAGAAATCACTGTTTACAAGCCATGCTTTTAGACAGTCATGTACTTCCTGGGTCATTTTATCTGTGAGTGAAATTGTCCCCACCCCTTCACTAGCTTCTTTAATGCAATAACCAATCAGCTGCTTCCCCAATTGACTGACATGCTTTCAGCCAGTATAAAGCTTTGGACTCAAAAGACACTGCTGAGGTTAAATGACCCAGGAAGTGCAAGTGTAAACAGATAACCTGAGAATAAGGCATAGAAAATGAGAGCCTCCTTTAACCTAAAGTAATACCAGATATCATGTTTTAAAATGAAAATAAATGTGTGCTATAACATGTGTTTCTTTCAAAACTGCACATTTGAGACCTTTGTGGCTAATGGAAGTGCAAAATGACTAAGATTTACAGAATTATTGTGTTAATTGCTATTACTTGAAGGGCCTCATTTACAAAAGGGCACTACATTTAGAGTTAGCGCAAGTAGTAAGCCTAAAGTGCACGATCTAAATTTACTAACAGAGAATGCATGAATTTCTGTGCACACTATTTGGCTTATTTACATGCCATAGTGCCAGCACTAACTTTTGTGCGAACAATAATTTAATGAGCACGATATTGTCTGAGACTACAAGTGACTACATTCACAGTAGCTTATTGTGAAAGGTGGAGGTGGCTTACATTGACCAAAAATGAGCGATCAACAGACTCAGCACTCAGCAGGGGACAGGCAGAGGCAACGTAAAGTGAAACTGCACTGCTTACCTTGTCTGATGTAAAAAAATAACAAATGCCCTTTCTCCTTTAATGCATATACAATAAAAGTCATGTTGTGCAATGACATATTTTTCTTTTTGTTCTGCTTACTCAAGCAATATCGATGAGACGTAGCGTCAATTCTCCTTCTTGTCGGCATTGCCACCTTGCAGAGCAGGCTCCGTGGATCGGGGTGCCAGCGCTATGTAAGTACAATCAATAGCACCCATCACATTGGGGAAGCCAGCAACAGAACCCTGGAAGTCTTGCTTTCTCCCACGACAGACACATATCTTTATGTACTTCATTGGTACTGGCAGCATAAATAACACATATTATTGCTATATGTGTAATCCTCTCTGTATAATCCTGTATGAAAAGGAAAGTAAGACCTTGACTATTACTTCTTGATTTCATACACTATAGCTGTTACTTTTTTTTTTTTTGTTGTGCAACAACTCAATGTATTTATCTTTTAATGCTAGAAGTCTCAGAAACAAAATGTTAGAACTTGAAGCTACTGCACTAACAAGTAACTACGATGTGATAGGTGTTACAGAAACTTGGTTGTCTGAGAGTGATGGAGACGAATATAATATCAGTGGGTACACACTGTATAGGAAAGACAGGCAGGACCTTAGCGCTATACATAAGAAATAGCCTTGAAGCCCAGGTGTTAAATCAGGACAAAGAAAACAATGCAGAATCAATATGGGTCAGAATAATGGACACAAATTTAATAATAGGAGCATGCTAGCAAATTCAGACGCTGAGCAAAATAATCTGTTGTACAATGACATTAGAAATTAGAAAAGGAGAAGCCATACTAATTGCACTTCCCCTGTATAAAATGGGAAAACCCATTGGGGGCAATGACGGACGAAATTGAAATGGTGGAAATGACAAATGACTGCTTCCTGCAATTTGTCAAGGCACCGACTAGAGGGGAGGCATGCCTTGATTTAGTCTTTTCAAATAATGAAGACAGAATAACTAAAACAGAGGTCAGAGAGCCATTGGCAAACTCAGACCACAACATGGTCTCATTTGAAATCCCCAAAAGTAATGACTAAAGCTAAGGTTTACAATTTTAGAAAAGCAAACTATGAAGGATGAAACAGATAACAGAAGTAGATTGGAGTAAAATAGAGAAAACATCCACAGAAAAAGGGTGGCTGTCTTTTAAAAATGTAGTACTAGAGGCACAAAACAATTACATCCCAAAAAGTAGACAAATCTAAATCTAAAACAAAATGGCCAAAATGGTTTAATAGATCAATTAAAAAAAATATTCAGCTTTAAAAAAAGGCACTTTACAGAGCGTTTAAGTACTTGGAACTGCAAACACAAGTCAAAAAGGAAGTTAGAAAGGCCAAGAGAGAGATAGAAATCAATATTGGGGGGGCTAAAACCAATTCAAAATGTTTTCCAATATTATAACAGCAAAGAACATTCAAAGAGGAGGTTAAATGTCTAAGAGACACAAATGGCAAAATCATAGATGATGAAAAAAAAATAGCAAATATATTATGATTACTTTTCACAGATTTTTACAAAGGAGGACACGGACAACATGCCCCACATGTCGACCTGTTCCTATCCAGTTTTAAATAACTTTAGCATAACAGAGGCAGAAGTGTTAAAGGGACTAGGAGCTCTTAAAATAAACAAATCCCTGGGCGGATGAGATCCTCCCAATAGTACTCAAAGAAATGAAAGAAGTTCTTATTAACCAAGATCATGCAACAGTCTCTTCAGGGGTTGTACCGATGGACTGGAAAATAGCAAACGAATACCGATCCAAAAAAGGAGACAAAACTGAACCAGGTAATTAAGCCTTTTTTATATGTAAACTTATGGAAACTATAATAAGATCCAAAATGGAAAATTACCTATATGGTAACAATATCCTGGGTGACAGAAAATGGTTTTAGGAAAGGAATCATGTCTAACTAACCTACTTGATTTTTTTAGGATGCAACATTGAAAATGGACAACTGCAAAGCACAAGCTATGGTCTATTTTCCAGAAAGCTTTTGACAAAGTCCCGCATAAAAGATTAATTCTCAAACTGTATAGGGATTCAAGGAAATGCATGCACATGGATTAGGGTGGTTAACAGGTAGAAAACAGAAAGTACTTTTGGTTCAGTATTAGGTCCTCTGCTATTCCTAATCTACATTAATGATTTAGACTCTGATATAGTAAGCAAACTTGTTAAATTTTTATTACACAAAAATAGGAGGACTGGCAGACACTGTTGAAAAACAAAGGTCATTCAAAATGATCTAGACCGCATTGACACATGGCAAATGAAATTTAATAGAGAAAAGTGTAAAGTATTGCATGTGGGCAATAAAAATGTTCATTATAAAATCATATGGGAGATAGTGAAATTGAAGAAGGAACTATGAAAAAGACCTAGAGTTTATGTTGACTCAGAAATGTCTTCATCTAGACAATGTGGGGAAGCTATAAAAAGGCTAACAAGATGCTTGGATATATTGTGAGAAGTGTTGAATTTAAATCAAGGGAAGTAATGTTAAAACTCTACAATGCATTAGTAAACCTCACCTAGAATATTGTGTTCAGTTCTGGTCACCTCGTTACAAAAAGGATATTGCTGCTCTAGAAAGAGTGCAAAGAAGAGCAACCAGAATTATCCTGGTTTAAAAGGCATGTCGATGCAGACAGGCTAAAAAGAATTGAATCTATTCAGTCTTGAACAAAGAAGAATCTGATTCAAACATTCAAAATCCTAAAAGGTATAGACAATGTCAACCCGGGGACTTTTTGAAAGGGGTCATAAATGGAGATTAAATAAAGGGGCATTCAGAACAGAAAATAGGAGGCACTTTTTTACACAGAGAATTGTGAGGGTCTGGAACCAACTCCCCAGTAATGTTGTTGAAGCTGACACCCTGGGATCCTTCAAGAAGCTGCTTGATGAGATTCTGGGATCAATAAGCTACTAACAACCAAACGAGCAAGATGGGCTGAATGGCCTCCTCTCGTTTGTAAACTTTCTTATGTTCTTATGTTCTTATGTTATTAAATAGGTTGCAGTTAAAGCTGTTATAACGAACCCCTTTGCGGATCCAAGCAACAAGAACCATTTTTTTCAATGGAAATTAGCACTATTAGAACAATCACTTCTACAAAATCTACCCAGATAAAACAACCTTGGGTATTGACTGGCACTGAGCTTTCTCCAGTGTGAATGTGTTATTCTCTCAGTTAAAACAAAGACCTTGGTAGGCCAATTCGAAGATCAGGCTGATTCATTGATAACCTATTGTAGTGCGAATCATGTGTGACATATGTAACCGTTGCCATCTTCACACAAACTGCAACCGTAGCAACAGGGGTGAGGAGGTAACCACATCCAGGCAAAGTGTGTGATGATGGCGAGTAAGAAGAGATCGTCTTTGTCACTGAAAACAAAACGATAGGTTGCAGATGCAACCCCGGTTCCCTGAAAGAGAAAATAACCATCAAGGTATGGGATATTGCCATCAGGCAGTAGGGATTGGCTGAGCTTTTATAGCAAAGCTGCCGATAGGCCTCTGTGTGAGCTACCACGTAAGCCCGCCCCCCTGGGAGCTTACTATACGCAGCGCACAGAGACTCTCTTCCTCTTTTGCTCTTCAGGCCGTGAAGGCTTCCGGAGCGACCTCGCGGCTTGATGGTTATTTTCTCTTTCAGGGAACCGGGGTTGCATCCGCAACCTATCGTTCCCTTTCAAGTCGAAAATAACCATCAAGGTATGGGAACAGTGTACCCAAGCCGTCGCGAGGGAGGATTCTCGGCAGTAGGACAGACTTACGTCATAACGCAACTGCGTAGGCAATACATCTACGCATATGCGGAGCTGCGCTTCAGCGTCTATGCTCGCAATGACACCTGTCCTAAGGTGGAATAGTCAACACCATGTTGTCAACCACTCTATATGTCCGCACCCTGAGGCGTCATAGAGTGTAGCACAGATGCTCCAAATAGTGGAGCAGAGGAATCCAGTACGTTCAACCGGTAAAACCTCATGAAAGTATGCGGTGTAGCCCAACTGGCTGCCGCGCAAATGTCAGACACCGGCACCCCTCTAAAGAGGGCCCAGGATGTCGCCATACCCCTAGTGGAATGCACCTTCAATTGCCCTGGTGGCGGAAGGCCTGCAGATTCATAAGCTAATTTAATAGCATCCACTATCCAATGGGAAAGGCGTTGTTTAGACAACGGCTGACCCAAAGTCCTAGAACCATGGCATATGAACAATTGTTCTGTTTGCCTCACAGTCGTTGTACGGTCAATATAACACCTCAATGCCCGCACGGGGCAGAGCATGTGTAACTGTTCTTCCTCTGGGGAAGAAAAAGGAGGAGGATGGAACGCCATCAACTCGACTGGTTGGTTCATATGAAACAGGGATATGACCTTGGGTAAAAAGGCTGGATTTGGGCGCATGGAGACCTTAGAACCGTCTCCTGCGAAACGAGTACATGATGAATGCACTGACAGTGCATGTAACTCGCTCACGCGTTTGGCTGATACCACTGACAGCAAAAACGCAGTTTTTATAGACACGAGCTTCATATCCACGCTGTGGAGAGGCTCGAACGGTGCCTTGGTAAGGGCTTCTAGCACCACGTCAAGGCTCCATGATGGTAAACTGGTCGTCCTTGGAGGCCGCAAACGTCTTGCGCCTTTCAGGAACTGCGATGCCAGAAAATGGCAACCTGGTGATAAACCGTCAATGCGTACATGGCAAGCCGATATGGCGACTAAAAAGTGTAGAGGGAGATTTCCCTTCATCTAACAGTTTCTACAGAAACTGTAATATCACTGCCATAGGGCAGGATATTGGGTAGTGGCCCTCTGCCAGACACCAATCCTGAAACAACTGCCATTTGTACGTGTATTGCGACCTAGTAGAGGGTGATCTGGCGCTCTGAATGGTCGAAATCACCGCCGTAGAAAGCTCTAGGGCTGACAGGCTTGGGGTTCGGGTGCCATAACCCTCCTTGGGCTTGGGACAACAGGTCCGCTCGCAGAGGGAGCCCCCTCGGGCGACTGTGCAACAACTGCACCAGACTCGGGAACCATATTCTCTGAGGCGCGATCAGAATCACTGTCGCTTGCTCTACCCTGACCTTCTCCAAGAAGGCGGGAAGCATCGGAATCGGTGGAAATGCATATAGGAGCCCTGGCGGCCATTCATGAGCCAGTGCATCGACTCCTAGGGGGCTGTCGAGGTCCTTCACCGAGAACCATAGGGGGCAGTGCGTGGTCTCTCGCGAAGCGAAGAGATCTACTTGCGCTGTGCCGAACCATTCCCAGATGCGCTCTACCACCTGAGGGTGAAGACGCCATTCGCCTGCAAGAGGGCCTCCTCTGGATAGGAGATCCGCTGTGTAATTGACTCTGCCCGGTAGGTGAACCGCACGCAGAGAGGTTAAACGCGGTTGTGCCCATAGCAACATCTGTGTTACCATCCAGTGAAGACCGGGGGACCGCAAGCCGCCCTGGCGGTTGATGTATGCCACAACTGTGGTGTTGTCTGACCGCACTAACACATGCTTTGCCTAGAAGCACTGGCAAGAAGTGCCGAAGGGCAAGGTCCACCGCTATTACAGAGCATTGATGTGGGCTGACCTCCAGGGTCCTGACCACACTCCGCGAGTCCCTGACCCGTTCCAGACTGCTCCCCAACCTTGGTTGGAAGCGTCGGTCGTAATAACCTCCCTTCGGAAGATGGGACCCAAGTGTACGCCCTGGCGGATGTTCGACGGAACTTTCCACCAGCGCAGTGCTTCCCAGCAGGTTCGGGATACCCTCAACCTGCAGTATTTGTCTCTCCACGGATGCAATGCGAAGGCATTGAACCAGGCCTGCAGAGGTCTCTGTTGTAGTAAGCCCAAAGGAAGGGCTTGCGAGGCGGCAGCCATCAACCCCAGCATGCGCTGACACAGCTCCATGCTGACTGTTTCTCTCAACCTGAATAGGGAGAGACACCGCTCCAGCGAGGCAACTCTTTGTGTCGACAGGGTCGCTTCCATGGACACTGAGTCCAGATGCAGACCCAAGAATTCGATCTGTTGGCTAGGCACGAGGCGGCTCTTTTCTGAATTGACCTTCAGACCTAGCCGCTGAAGATGGTCTGTAACCATCACTGTGTGCTGTGCCAACTGCTCCTTCGACTGCGCGCAGACGAGCCAGTCGTCCAGATAGTTCAGCAGTCGGAAGACTTGAGCCCGCAAGGGAGCTAGAATGGCATCCATACATTTCGAAAAGGTTCGAGGAGCTAGTGACAGGCCGAATGGAAGGACACAAAACTCTGAAATGCGAAACACAGATACTTCCTGTGACCCGGGCAGATGGGAACGTGAAAGTACGCATCTGTCAGGTCCACGGTGGTGAACCAGTCGCCGTGTCGGACTGACTGGATGATGTGCCTGTGCGTAAGCATCCTGAACGATAACACCCGCAGGTATTTGTTCAGTACTCGCAGATCTAAAATAGGGCGGAGCCCGCCGCTCTTTTTGGGCACTAGGAAGTATTTGGAATAGAACCCCTGGTCGATCAGAGCAGGGTCTACTTGTTGAATGGCACGCTTCTTGAGCAATGCCTGTATTTCCACATTCAGAGCTGAGGACTGAACCGAGTCCTTCACTGCAGTTACGACCACTCCCCGGAAGGGGGGAGGCTTTAACCGGAACTGAAGGGTGTACCCGGTGGATATAGTTTTGCACACCCAGATGTCGTTGGTGCATTGTTGCCAGAACTGGAGCTGTGGGACAGTGTAGGGGTGGGTTAACAGCTGCCTGGAGATTTCAGGGCTGTTTTGGCTGCGCTCGTTCGCGAGGGGCCTGGCCAGAGCCACGAGGGTGTGGCCTGCCACCTCCTCTAGGGCGCCACCCTCCGCGCTGCGGTCTTGCAAATGGAGGTTGACCGCGCGCTGCTGTACTTGAGGGAGAGGTCTTAGCACCCCGTGGCCGCGGCTGGTGCTGCGGTGGTGTTCTACGCCACTGGTGCTCCTGCTGGCGCTTAGGCTGGAAGGGCTTATGCGGCCACATCTTCACCATCTGCTGAGATGCCTCCCGGGCTTTAGCAGAGCGTTGTAGCATCTCCTCAACCGCTGGGCCAAACGTGTGCCCCGGTGTAATAGGAGCATCTAATAATGGGGCCTTGTCAGGCTCTTGAACTCTCGCCTGCGAGAGCCAGAGCTGCCTTCTGGCGACTACCAGGGATGCAATACTCCTGCCTTGAGCCCGTGCATTTAGCTGGGCTATCTTGACTAGGAGTTGAGCGACCAACGCCAATTCCGCCCTCAGAGACACCGATAGGTGCTCCGGGAGATCCTTCACCAGCGACGCCTGGTAAACCGAAAGGAGGCTGGCCACGTTGGACAACCGAACTGCCTCCGTAGCCGCTGAATAGCCTTTCTGTAAATGAACCTCTGTGGTCCTGCACTGTCTGTTAGGACATGCAGGGTCTTTAGCTAGACCCGAGAGCGTCGGCGTTCTAACCAGGGCTGCAAAGGCAGCATCAACTGGTGGGAAGGACGCCAGACCAGCCTCACTCGCTCCCTGCATGGCAAACGCGGAAGCCTTCCGCGAAGTTGCCGGTGAAGAAGCTGGGGCACCCCAGGTGGACTGTACCTCCTTAATAAAATCAGGGAAGGCTGGGAGCATCCTGGGCTGTGGAGACAGTACAGACGGCGACTCAAACAGTGACTGCCGAGGTAATTCCACGGCTGGCCACTCAATCCCCAGGTGGTGAGTTGCTCGCTCCACCAGTGACCACAAGGGATCATTGGTGTCCAGCACCTCCAACTCAGTGTCTTGCTCTGAGTGCTGGGAGGTTAGTTCAGCTTCCACACTGTCCTCCTCAAGGAGAGGCTCCCCTTCTGAAGCATCCCCTGAGATGGCATCTACGTCCCACACCCCTTGGGGTTGTTGGACGACCGGGGAGGCCAGAGGCTGTGGCGGAAACGCCGGCTGATTGGCAGTCGGCCCGACCTGTGCGTCAGTGGCTCGTGGTGCCATGTTTGTCAAAGACATGAGCAGCGATTGCTGACCCATCATCACGTCCATAAACTGGGACATCTTTGACGTGAGCTCTGCCACGCCTGACTTGTCCTTATATCGCCTGTCCCGACGAGGGGAACAGGAGTGTCCCCTATGGCGCGGTGACACGGAGCGAGACCGTGACCGGCGAGGGCGTTCCCTGCGAGGGAAGGGGCCTCGGGGTCGGATAGACGGGCTACGAGAGCGTTCCCGAGCACGTCTATGGTCTGGGGATCTGTGGCCAGCTGTAAGCTGGGAGGGGCTCCTGGATATCCGCAGTTTGACGGGCGGAGTTGCTGTAGACGACGGCGGGACAGACAGGGTGTAAGACGACCCCGAGGAGGGGGAGTGGCTCCCAACCGCTTTCCTCGCCCTCTGGCGAAGAGTGCGCGGCTGAAAATTAGCGCACAATGCGCAAAACGATCTGTCTGCCAAGGCAGACGTGGCGTGCTCTGGTCCCAGGCACGCCACCCAGTCCTCATGCGGGTCGTTCGCCAGCAATTTTGCCTCGCAGGTGACGCAACGGTGGAACCCAGACATTCTTAGACACCCCGATCGCTGAAGCGTCGCGTGTCAATGGGTTGCGTCGAGTGTCGAAGCTACAAGCATCAGGAGCGTGCACCAAACACCGAGGTGCCGAACACAGAAAGTCGAACGCCGAAGCGTCGAGCGTCAAGGTGCGTGCACCAAGCGTCGAGGCGTTGATGCGCCGAGAGTCGAGGTGCGTGCACCGAGCGTCGAGGCGTCGATGCACCGGCGTCGGCGCCGGCGTCGGCGTCGAGCGTGCAGCGTCAGCGTCGAGGTCGATGCGATGCGTCCAGCGTCGATGCGTCGAGGCGTCGATGCCGAGCGTCGGCGTCGCGTCGCCCGAGCGCGTCGTCGAGGTGTCGATCACCGCCGAGCGTCGACGCGCCGATCGAGGTCAAGCGTCCGGCGTCGAGCGTCGGCGCCGGCGTCCGTGCACCGTCGGCGTCAGCGCCGCAGCGCACGCGCCCGGCGTCGAGGTGCGTGCACCGAGCCCCAAGTGCCGAGGCACTAAGCACAAAGTGCCAAAGCGCTACACCAAAGCGCCAAGGCGCTGACACCGAAAAACGCCGAAGCGCTATGCGCCAGAGCACATGTACTGAGCATGAAGACGCTATGCACTAGACGCCGAAACGTCAGCTGACCCGCAGAGCGGAGACGCTAAGTGCTAGTACAGTGTCTCAGTCTAAAAGACAATGGTGTTGTGCTATACTTACCTGTTGTTAAAAGGGGCAACTGAAAAGTGTAGTTGGCGGTAGTCTTCCTAATGTATTGTTTTGTTTTTTTTTTATATTATTTTTATTTTAGAGGAACTGCAGCCGCACTAAAGTGCAGATTATATTTGTAGTGTAGCTACAGTCAAACAGCAACCACGCGGTGATGTTACAATCCGCGGGTGGAATTATTGGAGTGGCTGCTAGCAGCAGGCTGCACTCCGGGTCTAGCCGAGGCGAGGCTGCAAAATATTGCGTGGCCTAGCCAGGCGCACAACATGTCCTCTAAACTGTATTCTACACCTACGGAGAGAATAGACAATACCAAAAACCCAATAACAAATATTAACAATACAAAATATATATATTTGTATATATATATATGTAAGAAAGAAAGATGGAGAGCCAACACTGAAAGAACGCAATGCCGAAGCAAAGCGTGAAAGAGAATACAATATATATAAAAATTATATATATATATATATATATATATATATATATATAATCAAAAGTTTTAACACTGAAATCAATTTTTCCAGATTTATTGCTCAATTGTAGTACAATCAGTTCAGAGTCTCAACTTACCAGCTGATGTTAAAGGGCTGAAGGCAAACAAAGAAACAATTGGAAAATAAAGCAGAAATCATCGGGAATAAAAGCACAGCCAATCCCTACTGTTTAGGCAAAATTTGATGGTTATTTTCGACTTGAAAGGGAACTTAAAATTATCGATGATCTGGACCATAAAAGAAAATCGCAAGCCACAATCTGTAAAGAACTGGGCTTGGCAAAGAGCCCTGGTGCAACTGTGTGGGCCAGCAGAGAAAACATCAAGTAAAGAGCCCTGGTGCATTCTTTCAACAACAGAAAACATCAAATAAAAGATCATGCAACCATTGGGCAAACAGAGAAAACATTTGCCCTATACAACTGTGTAAGAGAGAAAACATCAAGTAAAGAGCCCTGGTGCAAATGTGTGGGCCAACAGAGAAAACATCAAATAAAGAGATCTTGCAACTTTGGGCCAACAGAGAAAACATCACAATAATATATCTGGTGTTGTGGGCCAGCAGAGAAAATATCAATATGGTACCATGTGGGGGGTTAAAAATCAATAAAGACCCAGGTGCAACCATGGGCCAACAGAGAAAACATCAAATAAAGAGATCTGGTGCAACTGTGTGGGCCAACAGAGAAAACATCAATAAAGAGCCCAGGTGCAACTGTGTGGGCCAACAGAGAAAACATCAAATAAAGAGCTTGTGCAACTGTATGGGCCAGCAGAGAAAACATCAAAACCCCTGGTGCAACCATGTGGGCCAGCAGAGAAAACATCAAGTAAAGAGCCCTGGTGCAACTGTGTGGGCCAACAGAGAAAACATTAAAGAGCCCTGGTGCAACCATGTGGGCCAACAGAGAAAACATCAAATAAAGAGCCCTGGTGCAAATGCAGAAAAAACATCAAGTAAAGCAGTTTTGGTTCCATGTGGGCCAACAGAGAAAACATCAAATAAAGAGATCTGGTGCAACTGTGTGGGCCAACAGAGAAAACATCAAGAAAAGAGCCCAGGTGCAACCATGTGGGCCAACAGAGAAAACATCAAGTAAAGAGCCCTGGTGCAACCATGTGGGCCAACAGAGAAAACATCAAGTAAAGAGCCCAGGGGCAACCATGTGGGCCAACAAAAAAAAACATCAAGTAAAGAGAAGGTGCAACTGTGGGCCAACAGAGAAAACATCAAATAAAGAGATCTGGTGCAACTGTGTGGGCCAACAGAGAAAACATCAAGTAAAGAGCCCTGGTGCAACCATGTGGGCCAACAGAGAAAACATCAAATAAAGAGCCCTGGTGCAACTGTGTGGGCCAACAGAGAAAACATCAAGAAAAGAGCCCAGGTGCAACTGTGTGGGCCAGCAGAGAAAACATCAAGAAAAGAGCCCTGGTGCAACCATGTGGGCCAACAGAGAAAACATCAAGTAACGAGCCCAGGTGCAACTGTGTGGGCCAACAGAGAAAACATCAAGTAAAGAGCCCTGGTGCAACTGTGTGGGCCAACAGAGAAAACATCAAGTAAAGAGCCCAGGTGCAACTGTGTGGGCCAACAGAGAAAACATCAAGTAAAGAGCCCAGGTGCAACTGTGTGGGCCAACAGAGAAAACATCAAATAAAGAGCCCTGGTGCAACTGTGTGGGCCAACAGAGAAAACATCAAGTAAAGAGCCCTGGTGCAACCATGTGGGCCAACAGAGAAAACATCAAGTAAAGAGCCCAGGTGCAACCATGTGGGCCAACAGAGAAAACATCAAGTAAAGAGCCCTGGTGCAACTGTGTGGGCCAACAGAGAAAACATCAAGTAAAGAGCCCTGGTGCAACCATGTGGGCCAGCAGAGAAAACATCAAATAAAGAGCCCTGGTGCAACCATGTGGGCCAGCAGAAAAAACATCAAGTAAAGAGCCCTGGTGCAACCATGTGGGCCAACAGAGAAAACATCAAGTAAAGAGCCCAGGTGCAACCATGTGGGCCAACAGAGAAAACATCAAATAAAGAGCCCTGGTGCAACTATGTGGGCCAACAGAGAAAACATCAATAAAGAGCCCTGGTGCAACCATGTGGGCCAACAGAGAAAACATCAAATAAAGAGCCCTGTGCAACCATGTGGGCCAGCAGCCAAAAGAGCCCTGGTGCAACCATGTGGGCCAACAGAGAAAACATCAAATAAAGAGATCTGGTGCAACTGTGTGGGCCAACAGAGAAAACATCAAGAAAAGAGCCCAGGTGCAACCATGTGGGCCAACAGAGAAAACATCAAGTAAAGAGCCCTGGTGCAACCATGTGGGCCAACAGAGAAAACATCAAATAAAGAGCCCAGGTGCAACCATGTGGGCCAACAGAAAAAACATCAAGTAAAGAGCCCAGGTGCAACTGTGTGGGCCAACAGAGAAAACATCAAATAAAGAGATCTGGTGCAACTGTGTGGGCCAACAGAGAAAACATCAAGTAAAGAGCCCTGGTGTGTGGGCCAACAGAGAAAACATCAAATAAAGAGCAATGGGCCAACAGGAAAACATCAAGAAAAGACTGGTGCAACCATGTGGGCCAACAGAGAAAACATCAAAAACATCAAACTGTGTGGGCCAACAGAGAAAACATCAAATAAAGAGCCCTGGTGCAACCATGTGGGCCAACAGAGAAAACATCAAATAAAGAGATCTGGTGCAACTGTGTGGGCCAACAGAGAAAACATCAAGTAACGAGCCCAGGTGCAACTGTGTGGGCCAACAGAGAAAACATCAAATAAAGAGCCCTGGTGCAACTGTGTGGGCCAACAGAGAAAACATCAAAAAAAACATGCAACCATGTGGGCCAACAGAGAAAACATCAAGTAAAGAGCCCAGGTGCAACTGTGTGGGCCAACAGAGAAAACATCAAATAAAGAGATCTGGTGCAACTGTGTGGGCCAACAGAGAAAACATCAAATAAAGAGATCTGGTGCAACTGTGTGGGCCAACAGAGAAAACATCAAGTAAAGAGCCCTGGTGCAACCATGTGGGCCAACAGAGAAAACATCAAATAAAGAGCCCTGGTGCAACTGTGTGGGCCAACAGAGAAAACATCAAGAAAAGAGCCCTGGTGCAACCATGTGGGCCAACAGAGAAAACATCAAGTAAAGAGCCCAGGTGCAACTGTGTGGGCCAACAGAGAAAACATCATCAGGTGCAACTGTGTGGGCCAACAGAGAAAACATCAAATAAAGAGCCCTGGTGCAACTGTGTGGCAACAGAGAAAACATCAAGAAAAGAGCCCTGGTGCAACCATGTGGGCCAACAGAGAAAACATCAAGTAAAGAGCCCAGGTGCAACTGTGTGGGCCAACAGAGAAAACATCAAATAAAGAGATCTGGTGCAACTGTGTGGGCCAACAGAGAAAACATCAAATAAAGAGATCTGGTGCAACTGTGTGGGCCAGCAGAGAAAACATCAAGTAAAGAGCCCAGGTGCAACTGTGTGGGCCAACAGAGAAAACATCAAGTAAAGAGCCCTGGTGCAACTGTGTGGGCCAACAGAGAAAACATCAAATAAAGAGATCTGGTGCAACTGTGTGGGCCAGCAGAGAAAACATCAAATAAAGAGCCCTGGTGCAACTGTGTGGGCCAACAGAAAAAACATCAAATAAAGAGATCTGGTGCAACTGTGTGGGCCAGCAGAGAAAACATCAAGTAAAGAGCCCTGGTGCAACCATGTGGGCCAACAGAGAAAACATCAAATAAAGAGCCCTGGTGCAACTATGTGGGCCAACAGAGAAAACATCAAGTCTGCTATCGTTGAAGATGAAACGCCAACCAGAGAAAACAAATTCATACTGCGATTCGTGAAGATCCTGATGAAGCAGTTTATCAGTGGTTTAAAACAGCCAGAGATGATAAAAAAAATTCCAGTGTTGGGCGATCTGTTACGTGCAAAGTCCGAAAAATCTGCCTCTTCGTTAGGCATCGAGAACTTCAAATGTTCAAATGGATGGGTAGATCGCTTTAAGCAGAGGCATGATTTAAAGTTTAAGACAGTCATCTGCAAAAAGGCTGGAGATGACACGGGGCTGATAAGCGCAAGCGCATCTCTTATCCAGAACTACACTCCAAGAGACATTTATAATGTTGATGAAACGGGACTTTATCAGCTCTTGCCCAATAAAACTCTGGCCAAAGCTGCCGATAACTGTGCTGGCACTAAACAAAGCAAACAGCATATTATTGTTCTACTTGGAGGAAACATGGATGGAAATGATCGTCTGCCTCCTCTTGTCGTTGGTAAAGCAGCGAATCCCAGGTGTTTTAAAAATATAACAACACTGCCAGTAATGTACAGGCACAACAAAAACGCCTGGATGAACTGAGAAATCTGGACCGAATGGATCAGATCGTTCGACAAAAAAAATACAAATCTCAACACTGGAAAGTGCTGGTTTTCATAGACAATGCCCCTGCGCATCCTAAAGTCAAGCACCTGAGAGCAGTTACCATGCACTTTCTCCCCCCTAATGCAACAAGTAAACTGCAGCCCATGGAACAGGGGGTTATTCAGTGCTTCAAATCCTGGTACAGGAAGTTTCTACTAAGAGTGCATGGACAGCTGTAAAAATATCCAGGTGGACATTCTACAAGCTATGCACAACACACACAAGGCATGGGATCAGGTATCAGAAACGTGTTTTGTGAACTGCTTTAAACATGCTGGATGGTGTGCAGAAAATGCTAGTCAAGAAAAGGAGATGGCATCTGTTTGAGAGGAATGCACTGGGAAGTTAGAGGAAATTGCACTTGAAGAAAACCAAGCCCCAACACGAGCAACTATGAGCGATGAGGACATTATTGAATCTGTGACATTGAGTCGGGGAGAGGATGACATTTCTGGTGATGAGGACATGGAAGGCACAGAACCAGTCATCCCTTCATTGGACGAGTTCAAAAAAGCAATTGCAACTGTGCGTAACTTCAGTCATTACCAGGAACTGAGGCTCTTTTTGGACTGGTTAACAAGATTGAAACAGCGTGCATTGAGAAAAGCACGAAAAATATGAAGCAATCTACATTAGATATAGTTTTTCAAGAGAAAGGACATGTAATTACTGTATTCAGCATGTAAGTGTACTTTTTATTTTTTTCACTTTACTGTTTTCTTTTAAATATACAGTTTAAACGTTGAACAATGTGAAGTTGTCTTGAAAGAACTACTGTATACTGTATAAAGATGTTCAATTTAATCTGGGCATCCACTTTTTTAGGGCGGGCTCATTTTGGAAAAACAAATCAATTAGCTTGTATTCTCTACTATTTTACTTCACTGTGATGACAATAAACAAATAAATAAATAAATCATATGACAGCGCAATATTATGAACTATCCACACAGCACGAATTACCACAGCTCTTTCCAAAAAGTTTTTTTTTTCTTTTAAATTATTATTATTACCGTATTAGCAACAACGGGGTGTCTGAGAAACAATACTTGAAACAAATATAATCATAGAGTGAGCAAGCCCTCTTCACAGATTGAAACAGATTCCCACACACGCCAAATTACTGTAAAGTAACGAATGTACATATAATGCTTACTTTCAACTGCCTATTCAATACTGAATATAAAAAGCAGACGCTTGTGTAAACAATCTGACAAGGCGGCCCTACGAAGAGGTTTCCAAACACCAGAAGCAACTAGACATTGTTTTATTATTATTATTATTATTATTATTATTATTATTATTATTATTATTATTATTATTATTGTACTTTGCTTTACTTTAATTTGATTTGATTAATGATTTCTCATAGATTTTTTTATTTAAGCGATAGTGCCTGTCTGATGGCAGTACTTGATAGTTGACCGCGACGGGAGTTATTCATCCCGAGTCGAAAGCGAGGGCACTAACGAAAGTCAAGGTCAACTATCACACGGTAGAGCCATCATCGAGAGGGCACTATCTCTATTAGAAAATTATTTTACCATTGTTTTCTTTAAAAAAAAGCAAAAAAAAAAAACACAACCTTAAAACCTAAATTTACCTTTAACTTGTACTGATTCGTTGGGTACCTTTCCACTGAGTAAAGACGTTCTAGAAAATAGTCCCCCACATTATTTTTAATAAAAAAACAAGGATGACATAAATATAAAGAGAAAAACAATGCATTTTTAATTAGTAAATCGATTTAAATGTTTTATTAACTTGTTAGGGTTTTAAACCACTATTTATAATCTGGACATTGCCTGAGGAATGAACATAGCAATTACTGGACAGTCCGTGTACGATGGAGTCTGAACTACCCATACAATCTCTCATTCAATACCACTAAATGCAACCTTCAGTCAAAGCCTTTCTCTCTTGAATCGACATGTGAATGGAGCAATATTACTGAACTGTCTGCGTCTTGCTTTGTTGTTGTTGATGAAAGATGCTGAGTCTGTGCTCCAGTCGAGCTGACAGTCTGTAATTGGCTCTTTGCAGTTGCAGGTACAGTATTGGCTGCTTTCGTCGATGCAAAGTATTGATTGGCTGGTTTTGGTGGATAATAATTTGGACCAATTGTATCTTTGTTTAGTATTTACTGTCCAATAGTGAACTACGCTTAAAAATACAGCAAGTCAAAAAGAAAAAGCCAGCACTTGTGTGGATTGATTTTAAATTTGATTCACAGTTGGTGCTGAGACATTCCAGCGGGCATCTACCACTAGAACTGGAAGCTGACGGTACTGAATCAATTTAGAATCTGAAACTGGGGGGGCACTGGACCTTAACTGGACGCACCAGGCCCCCTAAGGCCCACCTGTAACTCCGGGCCTGCGTTATAATGAAGTTAGACTGTAGTTTGAAATAAATAGTTAATACTCTAAAGCAGGGGTGTCAGATATACGGCCTGCGGGGCAATTTTTGGCAGCCCGCCCATTCATTTCTAAAATTGCATTGATGTACTGTATCTGTATAGTTTTATAATTCTTCTTTAAAACAATCTGCCTCTTTACTATAACACGTGCATTCAACATGTGCGGTCTGCATTGTACGAGTGACATTCCCATTAAGCCAGTCACATAGCTCACAGAGGTAGTAAAATAGCCAATCAAATGGCGCACAGGATCCGTTTCCTCATGCACGTGTAACAGCACAGCACACATAATTTTGATTAGTATAGCAAATCGAAGGCGTTTAAACTACAGTACACCCTCGCTATAATGAACCTGTTTGGGTCCAAGCCTTTTGTTCGTTATATCGAGGGGTTCGTTATAGTGAAAGGACAATCAAAATGAAGGATGCACTGTTGGAATACGTTAATGAGATGAGATTGTGAATAAAAGTATAATTGCATGCACCTGTTCGTCTGCCTTTGCTTTATCCAATTCGTTAAAGAATTAAAACGCAGTACAAAAAGCAAAAATCCCGAATTGAAGCTGAACTTTTATTCAAAATCAATCTGACATGAATCAAAGTGCACCAAATCTTAATCCAACATGCAAGAATCCCAAACTGAGCTTTTATTCCAAATCAACCGACAGTTCATCAGATCCTCAAGGTTTTTTTTCATTGTTGTGTTTTTTTCTTTAATCAATTTTGCTTTGCCGCATGGTTGCTGAACAAGCCAAAAAAGAAAGTGCTTTTCGACAACCTGTATTCACGACAGAGATATGCCTGCGTTACTCCTTTTTTCAAACAATCAGTATAGTTTCCAGCTTTGTTGCAACATAAAATTATTTTAGTTTCAGAGGCACAGAAACACAGCGCACGCTTTTTATTAAGACAAAAGAGTTGACTTCACTGTGGAGTCGCATCCCGTGTGTACAGACCGGGATGTTGACAGTGTGTGTTTATATTACCTTTTTTATTTTTTATTTGGGGTCCAGGGGCCAGGTTCGTTATAGCTGAAGGTTCATTATACTGAAGGGCATTCTAGCAAGGGTGTGCTGTATTTATTTAACTTTGTGTAAAATTTTAAATCAGTAGCCAAAAAGTAGTTGGAGATGGAAGCAAAAGGTGGAGACAGAACACAGAAGATTCCAAAATCATTAGCCAGGTGATTGTTTTTTCACTGAATAATTGACAGCAAGGCAATATGTCTGATTTGCAGTGCAACGAAAGGTTTTTCTGAAAATTACAAATTTTATTGTTTTATTGTTAGCAAAGAGATTGCATATGCTGCCAAACCTTTTTCAGAAGGTGAATTTCTTAAACGTTGAGTGCTTAAAACAGCTGTTGTAGTATGCCCTGGGAAAAATAGAACATTTTCTTACGTCAGTCTGTCTTGTAACATGGTTGCTGAGCGTATTACTGAAATGGCAGGTAATATTAACGTTAATGTTATTGAAGAGCTTTTAAGTTTAAGCATGAACAACACAAACACAGGAAAGGACTTTTTTTAACTTCAAGAAGCCATGGACAGTGCAGAATTATCTTGGAAGAAACTAACTAGGATTACAACAGATAGTACACCATATATGATTGAGCAAAAGAGTGGGCTTTAAAAAATAAAAGAAAGAAATGTAGAAGTACCAATGTTCTTACACTGCATTCTGCATCAACAGGCATTATGTGGAAAAGTGGCAGGATTAGAACATTGGTACTTGAAGAGTTTTAGTGCTTTTAAAAACTTTATATTTTGGAATATAAGTTAAATATTGAGACTTAGCATTATGCATCTTTTTTGTTTGTACTGATTGAGATTTCCATTGAAAGTAAAATATTCTATTTTCTTCATTATATTACATCTGTGATATTGTGATAGTTTTTTGTCAGTGTTCTAGGAAAGCTGCTTCTAGTTATGCCTACTTCTGTATTATAAAATGCATGAAGTAATATGTTGATTAATTGATTGAAACTGCCTGCATATTTATTGATGACTAGGAATTGTGCAGTGGGGGTAATGTGTTTTGAGTAGTATATTTGAGTTTAATGGCCTGCATACAGTTTATATAGACATTTTCACGTACATTACAATGTATAACATTTATTTTTTTACGGTGCGGCCCATCAAGTGAACAGTCTTAACTTAAGTGGCCCTTGCTGCCAAATGAGTTTGACATGAATTTGAATCAAACTAATTCAGTCAGTAAAAATAACCAAACTGTACATCACTAGCTTTCAGGCCAGAAAAAAAAGAGGTTTAAATAGTGCGCCTGTCATTGGTTAAGCCTGGTTTCCATAGGCACTAATAAATGATCGCTTTAATGTGCGCACTTAAATGAACGTCCTTTAGTAAATACCATGTGAATACAGCTCATCTCATTATTCTGAGCTGGATGCTCATTTAAATACATCAGCATGCACTACCATAAACATCACATATTTATTTTGATTACCATAGTGTGAAGCACTAAATTTAGTCCAAGCCATAATATGCCAAGTATCTCACGCGATAATGAATACAATTGCAATAGTAAAATATGGAAAACATTAACATACACACTAATTGCAATTATGGTGCACTATAATGTTTAGTGCCCTTTTGTAAATGAGGCCCTAAAAATACAAATTTATGGCTTCATTTATGTTTTTTTATATTTTATGACAGAACTTTACTGAATACAACATTTTGGTTTTTTGACGGTTTTGTTTTTTGTTTGGAACAAGCTAGAGATCTAACTGAAATGTAACTACTAAAATCTTTATCATACTATTGAAATTTTGTTTTTACAAACACCTAAAGATTCATTTAAGAGAAATTGGTGCAGAGATTAGAATATAGATTTCATCAGAAAACTGGGAGCGCCAGGACAGTCTGTCTGCATCTTAAGAAACAGCAATGTCAAATTCCAGGTGCTTACAAATATATAACAATAAAACCTGTATACAAAGACAAGAGTCAAGCAGAGTGGGGAGGGAGCACTTGGGTGAACGCATGTACTCAGCAGAAAGGAAAGCAACCTTTGCTATTCTAACTAATGTCTGGTTTTGAAAACCAAAAGTATTATTTTTTGAAAGGGGGAGTAGGCTTTGCTAGCTGTGTGTCTGCTTACTGCTATACTGTCAGACCTCCCTGATGCAAGTTTCCCTTAGTAAAAGCATAGCAAAGTGTAATAAAGCATAGTGAAAGTATGGTAGTGCATAGGTAAGCATTGTAAAGAATAGTGAGGTATGATTAAGCATATTAATTAACATGGCAAACTATGGTAAATGCATAGTATAACCATGGTAAAAGCATGGGAAAACTGCAAAAATACCCTGCAAAAATACCATGCTAAACTTCTAGAATGGTTAATAAACCTGTAATAAAGAAAATGGCATTTCCGGCACAAAAGAGAAGTTCATAAGCTGCGCATGTGATTAATATTAAAAGACAATGTTGTTTAAAGAAGGTACTTGCATAGAAAATGGATGCCCAGTAGGAAAAAAAAGTGGGCCTACATAGGATTATATATGGATGGAAAAAATAAGAATGTGGCAATAGGCACTCATTTCTGGAGATGTATCCTAAGGTAGCCCCAATAACAGCAAGACAACTTCCATAGTAAATATTTCCTTTGTGTTTAATTTTGTAGGCAAAATTCCCATCTCATAGACACTTGTCCTTTGAAGTGCAGGTATGCCCCCCCCCCCACACACACACACACACACACACACACACACATTGATTTTTCAGATCCTAAATTGACATTGATTATTTAACCACAAACCTGACCTTTGGCTGGTTACATAAAGGACAATTAAATTGAAAGAAAACTAAAAAAGCTAGTGTAATTAAGCATACACATTACCTAGAAACAAATCCATATATTTTACAATCTATTTGTTATTTAAGAAACGGGACCCCAACAAAAAGAGGCAGTGTACATTGTTCCAACTTCTTCAATTTGTGTCAAGAACTAATCAGGATAGATGATAAAACCACAAGACCTTTCCACCACAAATCGGTTGACAAATATTTGAATTAGACTCCCGTCTCATCTTTGTTTTTCTGTTTTGCAAAGTTCAAATAAAATTAGCAATTAGCGTTGTACGGATCACCTACAGCCACTAACAATTAAAGGCAGTTGCTTACTTGTATGGATCAGATCTAGCCCTTCATATCAACAGAGTCTGGGTGACATACAGTCAGCACACAGATGGCCAAAACGTCTTTCAAAGGGACCTCAGGGAAAAGCAAGCACCTCTCTGACACACACGACTATCTGGGTGAGGAAATCTAGTCACAATCGAATAGTTTGTCAGAGACGTATTGTATATCTTCCACCATGACTGTACATACCAAGTAAAACCACAGCCAACATATGCAAATGTAAAAAAAGTCTGACCTATATGACAAATGCCTCCATTTACCCTGACGTGATATCATAACCAAGTTTCATCATAACTGAATAACTGGTTCTCAAGATATGTAAAATGTGTGAGGAGTTGACATACTTAACCAAACCAATACTTCAAGCACACTACAGAAACCAGGACCAGAGGACACAGTGGGAAATGAAGTGGTGACAGATTTAGGACCAGGCCCGGATTGGCCATCTGGCAGCTCTGGCAAATGCCAGAGGGGCTGGTGCACTATTGTGTACACGTAGATTAATCAAATAGAAAAGACTTCAAATGACTTACTACATTAAGAACTCACCTAAAATAATGTAATTAAATACAAATTGAAGGGACTTCCTTCTCAGCAACTTTATTTAAAAAACACAGCAATACACACACACAGTCATGCGTGGCTTCTCCCTAATCCTGAGCCAATCAGTGCAGAATGTTGGGTCATCATGTGTTGACATATAAAAAAAAAAAAAAAAAAAGCAAAGACGTCAAAATTAGTAGGTTTGCACTCCCTTTTAGAAAGATGGATAAATCAAATAAATAAAAAATCGGAGCCGAGAAAATTATAGAAAAAAAGCAGAAGATTCTAGAAGCTGAAGCACAAAACTTTGTTAAAATAACTGATTTTAGTTGTCCCTGCACTTCTCGACCATCGTCATCAACTTCAACTTAGGAATCACGATCGTGTTGCGAATGAAATGTTAGTAAATGATATTCCTCGTCCTGTGGCAGCTATTCCTGTTATTGAGCAACAATTTGCAGAATTGGGTGATTTAGCATCTTATGTGAGTGCCGATCTCGAGGAGAGCCAGCAGTAGGCTGATCCATAGGTCCTCTTTAATATTATTATTTTGCCTTGGCCAGTAGCTACACATTTATAACTTCTTATTGTTTGAGGGTAGTCCTTTTATTTAATGAAACAGAAAGTTAGTAGAAAGAAGAGAAAAAGATAGAACAGTAGTAGTGAAGGTAGAAAGAAAGTTAATCTGTATGTTCATCAACATGTCAAGTCTCCTGCATTGGACGTGTCACGCATTGTCAGTATAGTACAGTATACAGTGTATATATATATACAGACGTGCTCAAATTTGTTGGTACCCTTACAGCTCATTGAAATAATACTTCACTCCTCCTGAAAAGTGATGAAATTAAAAGCTATTTTATCATGTATACTTGCATGCCTTTGGTATGTCATAGAATAAAGCAAAGAAGCTATGAAAAGAGATGAATTATTGCTTATTCTACAAAGATATTCTAAAATGGCCTGGACACATTTGTTGGTACCCCTTAGAAAAGATAATAAATAATTGGATTATAGTGATATTTCAAACTAATTAGTTTCTTTAATTAGTATCACACATGTCTCCAATCTTGTAATCAGTCATTCAGCCTATTTAAATGGAGAAAAGTAGTCACTGTGCTGTTTGGTATCATTGTGTGCACAACACTGAACATGGACCAGAGAAAGGAAAGGAGAGAGTTGTCTGAGGAGATCAGAAAGAAAATAATAGACAAGCATGGTAAAGGTAAAGGCTACAAGACCATCTCCAAGCAGCTTGATGTTCCTGTGACAACAGTTGCAAATATTATTAAGAAGTTTAAGGTCCATGGAACTGTAGCCAACCTCCCTAGGACCGCAAGAGGAAAATCGACCCCAGATTGAACAGAAGGATAGTGCGAATGGTAGAAAAAGAACCAAGGATAACTGCCAAAGAGATGCAAGCTGAACTCCAAGGTGAAGGTACGTCAGTTTCTGATCGCACCATCCGTCGCTTTTTTGAGCGAAAGTGGGCTCCATGGAAGAAGACCCAGGAGGACTCCACTTTTGAAAGAAAAACATAAAAAGCCAGACTGGAATTTGCTAAAATGCATATTGACAAGCCACAATCCTTCTGGGAGAATGTCCTTTGGACAGATGAGTCAAAACTGGAGCTTTTTTGGCAAGTCACATCAGCTCTATGTTCACAGACGAAAAAATGAAGCTGTCAAAGAAAAGAACATCATACCTACAGTGAAACATGGAGGAGGCTCGGTTATGTTTTGGGGCTGCTTTGCTGCGCCTGGCACAGGGTGCCTTGAATCTGTGCAGGGCACAATGAAATCTCAAGACTATCAAGGCATTCTGGAGCGAAACGTACTGCCCAGTGTCAGAAAGCTCTGTCTCAGTCGCAGGTCATGGGTCCTCCAACAGGATAATGACCCAAAACACACAGCTAAAAGCACCCAAGAATGGATAAGAACAAAACATTGGACTATTCTGAAGTGGCCTTCTATGAGTCCTGATCTGAATCCTATCGAACATCTATGGAAAGAGCTGAAACTTGCAGTCTGGAGAAGGCACCCATCAAACCTGAGACAGCTGGAGCAGTTTGCTCAGGAAGAGTGGGCCAAACTACCTGTTAACAGGTGCAGAAGTCTCATTGAGAGCTACAGAAAACGTTTGATTGCAGTGATTGCCTCTAAAGGTTGTGCAACAAAATATTAGGTTAGTGGTCCCATCATTTTTGTCCATGCCATTTTCATTTGTTTTCTTATTTACAATATTATGTTGAATAAAAAAATCAAAAGCAAAGTCTGATTTCTATTAAATATGGAATAAACAATGGTGGATGCCAATTACTTTTGTCAGTTTCAAGTTATTTCAGAGAAAATTGTGCATTCTTCGTTTTTTGTGGAGGGGTACCAACAAATTTGAGCACGTCTGTATGTATATTATATATATATATATATATATATATATAATAAAGATTTCAAATATTTTTACTCAGGAGCGTCAAGAGACAACAATACAGATATCCGGGGCTACAGGCAAGGGGCTTAACCAAGCTTGTGTAACTTTTTTAATAATGGAGACTACATGCCCACGAGAGGAAAGAGGAGCAACTGTTCAGCCAATTGTATTGCCGTGTGGCTGCTGGCATTTAGCGTTTCAACCAATTGGCACTAAGCAATAATGTGCAAGGGTGGACGTTCTTGTTTTCAACCTATCAGTGATCGTATCAGCACCAAGCGCTGCGAGTGACAGTGTTTACTGTACTTGATGCTTTCACTAACTGTGATGTCGGATGGCAAACTTTAAAAGTACATTTCTAACTTATAGAACGCCACATTTAAAACAATAGCACATGTGCATAAACTCTAGGTTGGACTACGCAGCATAAACTCCGGGTGAGATTTTGTGCAAACATCTGATCCCTACAAGAAAAAAGTTTGAACACTAATTTGAAGAAAGTAAAGTAATGCATTTATTCCACACCTCATTAATGCAGTGGTTTCATTTGTATGGTAGTTTCTATACTGTCATTTATAAATTCTGTGAGTGAATATTATTATTATTATTATCATTATTATTATTATTATTTATTTATTAGCAGATGCCCTTATCCAGGGCGACTTACAAGTGTTACAAGATATCACATTATTTTTTACATACAATTATATTATTTTTTACACATTATTTTTACATACAATTACCCAGTTATACAGTCAGGTTTTTACTGGAGCAATCTAGTAAAGTACCTTGCTCAAGAGTACAGCAGCAGTGTCCCCCACCTGGGATTGAACCCACGACTCTCCAGTCAAGAGTCCAGAGCCCTAACCACTACTCCACACTGCTGGATAGAAAATACATTTTAATTGAAGCTGTGTATTTGTCCCAATGCTAAACAAAACAAGTGTGTTGCATGTTCGGTTTTGCTACTGCATCATAAAGAAAATACAGCTGCATAAGGATTATACCTTTCTACCACAAAATATGTTCTTAAAAATAGCGTGAGAGAAGTGGCTTATGAACAGTAAGTTTCTTATTATGTATATTATTTAAGTTAAAGCTGCCAATTTTCCTGGGAAAATATAAAACAAATTCTGTTTTTACGTAGCATGTGCCTGCAAACTGTATCGTATTACTGAGGGTTAAATATTAATTAATTTAGCTGATTGAAGTGTTTCATATGCAATATTAAGCAGTGTACATTTTATAACAAATGATTAAGTTTGTTTTAAAATGGATGTCACCAAGGACCAAGTACCAAAGATGAGAGTCCCTGTCTTAAGCAGTGACCTAACATACCACCTGGAAAGTCTCTCTTTGGCCTTGAGTCTCACTCTTTGGGGCTGTGAATCTCACTCTTTGGGGCTGTGAATCTCTCTCTTTGGGGCTGTGAATCTCACTCTTTGGGGCTGTGAATCTCACTCTTTAGGACAGCCAACCCTTGGCATCTCTGTCTTGCATATAAAAGCGTGTTAATATTACCTTGGATATTACTTCCTAAATGTCTGCAATAATAACATATTAGGCTACTGACATAAATAAGCAAACCCATTGTACACTGTATTCCAAATATGTCTGTAGGTCTTCTGTGTTTTATGTGTAGTTACAGCAAACAGTAAAACAGTCCCGTCACAAGGTAGCCTGTTTTTAGTTCAGTAATTAAAATTTGCAAAACGTCTTCTGTAATTCTCTGTCAGAACGCAAATTCCACATTTTATTCTTACTAAGTATCGTCACAGCCTCAACGTGGGCCAGTGTACTTTGAAATGCCAGGGCCAATTTTTAGTCCCAGTCTGCCACTGCTTAGGACAGTGGGAAGGAGACACTTCTTCCCACAAAGAGTAGTGAGTGTATGGAGTGGGCTAGCTAGTCATGTTGTTGATACTGAAACAATGGGATCCTTCAAGACCCAACTTGACCCAACTTTTATTATTGTAGAAGTCATCTCGTGCAGTTTGGGTGAAAGAACTGCAAAGCAAGGCTGAGTTCTGGCTGTTCAAACTGTACAAAATTACTTCTGTGATAAGAGACAGCCACAAACAACAGACCAACTTATAAATCAAGAAAACCAAGATTGTACTCACAAACTTCTCTAAAAATGTGCTGCCATTTTCTTTGGAATTGTACGTTCTATGCGCAGGATGACATCTATACACAGAATAAGAGGTCCTAGTTGATTTCTCAGAAGTCATTTTTTAATAAAGTGTATAACCTAGCCCTCTATAATTAAAAACAGGGGGATGCTAACTCCAAGCTAGCTGTGTTTATCTTTTTTCCAAGAAAATGCATTCAAAGAAAGAGCCAAGCAAACCGAATCGTATTGAGGTTGGTGGTCTCACCATCCCACAAACACCACACAATTCAGCACAATTGTCACTCTGCTTGAGAGATGGCCACGACTGAACGGCAGGCAGGCAGGTGGTGTTCAGGTCAGGATTGAAGTGCTCTCCCTGTCTCTGCCTCTCTCTCTCTCTCTCGCAGAGCTGTGAGAGGGGAAGCTCTCATATTATCAGCCTCCCGGTACCATGCCTGGCTACAGCCATACTACAGTCATATTGTCCACACCAAGCATAAGAATTCACAATTTAGTATGGGGGGTTGGGTGTAAGTCGCTTTGGATAAAAGCGTCTGCTAAATGACTAATTAATAATAATAATAATAATAATAATAATAATAATAATAAATAATACAAACCTATTCCTTGTTGAAACCCTTTCACTGGGAGTAGCCAGTGATGTCTTGCAAAGGCAGCCCTGTGGACACCTGCTCTTAACAGCTGGAGAGAATGTTAGCTGCTGCACAGAGATTTCTGTTCCAGACACTTTATCCCAAAATAAAAACACAGGTTTTTTTTTTTTTGTTTGTTTATTTTTAAGAGAAGCATTTCCCGATGAAGGGAGTGTTGTGGCGTTGATGTATAATAGAGACAATGCTAATCTTTCTCAAGTTGACCCTTTGATTGCTGATATGATCAAAGCAGACATAGTAATACTCCCCTTTTCAATCGATTAGGCACCATGTAGCAGCCGGTGTTGATAAAAAGGCACTCCAGGACCTCCACAATTTAAATTTAAGAAGATTCCTAATTAGTTAAGTCCATTCCAGCTATGAAAAAGCACACTCAAACATCTTCAGTCTAGACTAAATAGAATCAATTGTGCTGACCTTCCTTATATCAACTGGAACTGAATTCCATAGACACTGAAACTCTTTGAAGCCTTCACCTGGCTGGAATCACCAGCAGATCAGTGTTCTTCAGGTTAAGAAGGCCTGAATTCCATAGACACTGAAACTCTTTGAAGCCTTCACCTGGCTGGAATCACCAGCAGATCAGCGTTCTTCAGGTTAAGAAGGCCTGAATTCCATACACACTAAGGCCCATATTCATAAAAGTACTTGCCGACTGCCGTAATAAAACGAATTTCATTTAAAACTAATGAAAGTCGTCCATATTGCTATTCATAAAATGATCTGAGCAAACGGGCGACTGTTGCAAAGCACTTTATGAATGGGTATACAGTCGTTCAAGAACGAAAATCTGCCTCTTTTTGATGACATCATCAGCATTATTAATGTTTCCTGTATATATATATATATATATATATATATATATATATATACAGGGAATATTATAATATAAGATGTTTCTGACTCCTGTAAGTGGATTGTTAGTAATCAAGAAAATGACACAGACTCATTTAATTTGAAGTTTTAATGAATCAGAGTAGTATCAGTACTCCTTCGGTTTATTAAATGCTTAAAAATGGATGAGTAGTTACAGACTACTTCCAATCCCAGCTGACAGGCAGCCTGGGTGTTTCCAGTGCCTTTACAGGTTTACAGCATTAATACCTCAATACAGTAATACAGATATGGTTATTATATATTTAGCTCTTAGGCTATAAAATGCAAAAAGCTAAAAACATCCACCACTAAATTCTAGAACATACAGTATATATATATATATATATATATATATATATATATATATATATATATATATATATATACAGTATAAATAATCATAAGACTAAAACATAATTTCTATACCTTATAGCAATGCATACATTTGAAAGAGATATTACATTCAAATATATGCTTACCTTCCAATATATGGAAGTGTAGTGTAGGATATACTGAAAAATAAGAACTGCCTTCAAAAGGGAAAGGAGAATACGACCAAACAGCAATCAGTTTTTCAGAGATCCTCAGAGCATAACGCCCAGGTGTGGATGCAATTAAACAAAACAATAAAACAATTAAATGAAACAATAAAACGTACAAATCAAACAAAAGGTGCATTCCAATGTTTTTTTCTTAAACCTCCTGACAATATCAAAACACATAACAAATCAAACAAAAATTCATTCACACAACTTGTAGTTAGCAAGTCGCACGATACTTGACTGGGGTTTTACCTTGGTTTTTATAGTATTTTCCCTCCACTGAATACATCAGGAGTCTCAATTAAATCTGATCATCAATCTGCCTTGACAGTTCCTATCTTTGAGTTAATGATATTTTCTAGAAGAATCCGGTCAACTCTGTTTTCAAAATTAGCTGAATGTGAGCTCATGGTTCACTATCTTCCACCCCTCCTTTCCCTAAAAAATAGGTGAACTGGAGTCTACAGGGTCCTTGTTACCAAATACAGTACAAGTATATGTGTATATATGAGAGATGTTTTTAATATGTAACACCAGCTCTATTTAATGATATTAACCTGGGTCAAAAAAATATATGTCCCTCAGCCTCATATTATGTTACCTTTTCAGTGTGTTGTCAATGGGTTAGTTTAACTTCATATACAAATGTGTGTTAACAAAGTATTTGACAAAGAGTGTAGGGGTTTATCATAAGCCTTTGAATAAGACCACTAAGCATACAGTGGCAAGTCCAGTTATTTTAATTTAAATTCAAGATATAATAAAACATGTTAAATATAATAGCCTTGTATTAACTGGTACCATGCTTGGACCAAGCTTGACCTCTCTCTGTTTCTAAAAATTTGCCTGCACAAGCAGGTTTCAGACACCCTATTTACTTGCCAAGGCTAGTGTTTTAATTAATATGAAACTCCACTGTAAGCACTTTTCGAAATTCACTGCATGAAGTAATTTTTTGGCCGATTCAAGAGACACCTGGACCAGTATCTTTTCAGATAAAAAAACGTACATCCTAACTTCTTATAACTCAGCTCTCATTATTTTCTTATAATCTAATGAGATACATACTCCTGTCTTTCTTAAAGCACCTTCCGTTGGTTATCATTCAAGGTTGGCAAATCCCGCTTTTAAGAGCCAACACCGAATCCTGCTTTGAGGTGCCAAAGACTAAGCTTTATTTTTTGACGGTCTAATGCCCTTCCAGAATTCTACTGTGCATCTGAGACAAACATTTAATTCTTTCACTTTTAAATTCTTCTGTTTCCCTGTAAATATATACCTTTGTTTGTTACTGCAGTAAAACCTTTATAGAAACTAAACAGGTGTATTCTTTGGTTTAATTGATAATGTTATGTCTCAAAGACTTTTTGTTTAGTTGGAGAAACTGAACAAATTCATAAATTGATTAAATCAAATGAACATTATCACAAATGTGTGTTAAAAATATGTTTGCAATATTGTCAATGCCATGCTTCTGTTATAATATACTTTTACTATGTTCTTTCAACAGTTTATCTTTAAATGGCATTATACGATGTATTTCTAATTAAATTACTTCAGTATAACAGTTGCTCCTAGAAATTGTAATATTATTTACTCCATTGATAAATCTTTCAAGACTTTAATGGAAGGTCCAGTTATTTATATCTAAATATAGGCTATCATTAATATATTAGAATGCCATAGTGCTACAGTGACTGAACTAAGTCTGACTTTCTTCACTGTTCATACAAAATCCAGTCAAAGCAGGTTTTAAGACAACCTCTGTTTTTTGCCAATTTTAGGGTTGATTAATATGAAACACTATCATAGGCATTTTTCAAACCAATATCTAACTTAGCGTATTAACATGCCCTACGCTTTCCGTTCCCATCTCTTCCTGCCAGGTTCTAATTAATTTATGTTATATATAGAAAATGATTATTGTAAGATAAACTCCTGTCTTCTGTTATCCGAAAGGTATTTCCATTTGTTAATATTAACGAAATCACTCTTTATAGAGAGGATCTTAGCTGTTAAATCGCTGACCATCAAAAAATCCCAGCTACGTTGGCCAAAACCAATGATTCATTTTCAACACTGCTTTTACTACAGGCAGGTAAGGACGAGGTTACAAATCGGTTCACTGTATATATAAAGTTACAGTTTATACTTTAAATGATTTTATAACATGTAGTTCTAATTCAGATATGTCAATATAGCAATCTCTTATAAACTGCAATTCTATTTTACTTCACTGATACACACAGAAGGCAAGAGGCTAATTTTTTATTATTAATATTAATATTCATTGAATATTTAAACTTAGGACTGCTCAAACATTTACTTAATGTTATTATATTAGGTTTCTTATTTATTTAAATACTTTAGTTTTTTCTTACTATAATCAAATGTAGTTCGATTGCTTCTAGCATATTAACTATACTCCATAGATTCTGCCATTCTGTTCTCACTGGATCTTTAAAACACATTACAGTCAGTACAATATTTGTTGCAGTTTCACAAATGTTCAATTTGTATCCCAAAGATCAGCCTGCTTCCAGTAGCTGTGACAGTCTTGGGTCAGTTTCTGTTCTCAGTTAGTCACAGGTGTGGGTGACAGTCTTTAAAAGCCTGATACCTGCAAAAACTTAAATCTTGTTAGCTGGGCTCCCATCTCTACATTCTCATTCCCATTGTCAGCGGGCAAACACATTTTAACTGAATCTGGGTCCATCAAAGAACTGCACATCCTTGCAACTGAGGCCTTCTATGCAAAAGGATCTAATGACTTATAGCACAAAAGTGACGTGCCAGAATTGTCTGGGACACCTGGGTGGCGTCGGTAGCTGTTTCAACAACAAAAACAGAATCCACCGACAGTAGCCTACTACCGAAACTCAAGTCTGCAGCTGCCAGTCACGGGCAGTTTGCAAACCTGATTCCAATGCCCCTATCACGTTTGCCAAAAATTCAGGACATAATTTTTTAAATAAATACATTTTATTTTGTTTGGTAACGCTGGTAAACACATTTCCATACGCACACATAAGCTTTCCATTCTTAACTGCAAGACTAAATAAACAAAAATAAACAAAAAACACTGTAGGAGGACGTTTGAATAATACTGTAACTAGTATAGTAATAATAATAATAATAATAATAATAATAATAATAACAATAACAATAATAATAATAATGCATTTAAATAATTTTGAAAACTTGTAATGTTAATCTTACAAATTCTCTATTATTATTATTATTATTATTATTATTATTATTATTATTATTATTAATAAACCCAGCTTAAAGCAGGGAATCAATCAGGGGCGAGTTTATGTTTCTGAATCGGTGAAAGATTCACGCTGTATTGCACACTGTACACAAAATGAATCGTTTTGTGGTGTGCGAAAAAAAAAAAGTCTCGATCAGTGTTATTTGTAATACCAAGCAAGCCCAAATTTCCCACCGACTGCATGAGCAGCACTGGTATACTGTATATTGTAATGCTCCATGAAAATAAACAGGTTCACACAGGCAGTATTCATCCAAACTGTTTATTGTGAACACAGGTAAAAGAAATAAAAAGAAAAGGACCGCTGTCAGCGGCAGATCACGGCAAAGAAATAATAATAATAATAAAATAACTGTCTATTCTCAGTCTCTCCCTTGCTCTCTGCTTCACAGCGCTGTTTCAAAATGATTATGCCAGAGAAGATGTTCTTGTGTGAGTATATATTTATATTAAACATTTACCTTCATATAAAGCTACAGATTATTATTATTTTTTCAAAATAGGCAGTGTTAATCACGGGTATGTCAAACTGTATAACAGAGCAAATGTAGTAATAAAATATGTCTTTAAAAAAATAGTCTGCCGAGGCTGTCGTTAGTTTAGACTTAACTGTAGAAAGCGTTCAATAGCATATTAGGAGGGAGAAATCCTTTGTCTGGTGGTGGGAGTTTGGTGTGTGCGTGTGTGTGTGTTTGTTTAAAGTTCTGTTCAGTGAAGGTGAATGCCCGGCCTGACAGCAGTTTTGTGTACATTTGTGTATTTTTTGTTTAAACCTTTTGTTTTGGCCCTTGTGCCAGTTATTTTGTGTTTGAAGAGTTTATTTATTATTTGTTACTTTATTTTTTAATAAATATCTGCGCAACAGTGCAGTTTTGCCCCGCAATACCTTTTTGTTGGTTACTTCTTCCTGGTCTGATGTCACCCACAAGCCAGCCTGTCACAATACCCGATCAAGCAGTGAGGTTATGTGCTAAAAAGCAAGTTTGCTCTTCTTGAGATATCCTAACCACAATGACAAAAAACAGTTGTTTTTACAGCCTACTTCTTTTAGTGTTTCCTGTTATCTACACTTCTAAAGTCACTTCAACATATACAGTTATTTTCCAGTTTTAAGTCGTTGAAATTCAATGTTCGGTTCCTTACAGAGACACTGACTTATGCAGTCCAGTTATTGTACATGCTCTTATTAATATTTCCCTACATTTTGTAATAAATGTTGCATACATTTTGAAAGGTGGTTTTCAAATGCCATTTTATCATCTCTTTTACATTTCTCTTACTATGACATGGTTTTGCAATAATTCTGAGCAGTTCTGGGTTCTGTTGCTCCAATACTGAGCTTTCGTTTTTTTGTTTTTTTTTAAATCTGCCTGACCCTGGCTTGCATTGAGCTAGAGAATCCTAAGGCCAGAGCTTCCCTTGGTCCATTTAAATACTGTGACGACTTTTTTTGTGGGCACTTAGGATGTTCAGTGAGAAAAAACAAAGAAAAAACAGCATTTGATTGAATGAACACATCATGAGAATTTAGAGGGCAGTACATACTTATATGAATCAGTGCTTGGAAATTCTGGCCTGTCATTGGTTAAAACCTCATCAAAGGAGCAAAAATAGATCAATAGAGCAATAGTCTCCCTCTGACATGTGACTGGTTCACATCACTGTCAGTCCTGCCCCTTTTCAAAGGAATGCACCGCCTTTCCCCTATACTCCTCACATCAAGAGAAAATGGCTGAAAGTGACAGGACTGCTCAACAGCGATTCTGTGACTTAACAGAAAATGAATTAAAAAAACATACTAAAGAAAGATGCTCTAAACACTAAAATGAATTACAAAACATACTACAAAAGACAGATGCTCTAAACACTAAAATGGTGATTAAAATGCCACGTCATTGTTTTCAGGCTTTCTGAAATTCAAACAAATTCAACTTGACGATGTAAAGAAATATGACGGCCAGGATCGAAACACAGTATAAGAGTATTATGCAGCAGTCAGGAAGCCAGACGGAGAGCTGGACGCCAAAAAGACTTTGATAACATTGAAGCGGGATGAACTTCAAAAACATTTTCTGTTATTTATTTATTGAACTTATGCTGTATCAGCTATATTTAAACAAAATATGCGTCATATTTACTATCCAACCTTGCCTCAGTTATTTTCTGACTGATTCATATATTAAATATGTACTGCACACTCAGCTCATAGTGGAAAATGAAATGCTCCTTGGGAAGACTATTGTTACCTGTGGCGGCTTCGGGCATTATAGCTCCTGTCAGTAACAATAGTCTTACCTGGGGGCAATCATTTTCCACTATGACCCTCGTCTTCAGTCCACATTTACTATATGTTGTAGTCATTAATTCACACTTTGGGGGGCCCAGTATTACATTTTTTGAATACATTTATTTAAAAGTTTTTTACAACTTTGGACTTTTTCAAATCTCTAATTATGAAAGAGCTGATAGTGGCTATCGGAAGATTTATAATATGAACAAAAATAAATTAGGTTTTTGATAGTAAAACAAAATGCTTCTGAGGCACAGCAATTTTTCTGGTTGTTATTTTTCAATAAAATGTATTTACTGCTTTTTACTTGAAAACAAATTATCCCAACAAAAAAAAATGAAAAATGTAAAAGCCAGGTTACACAGAAATACAATATCATTCAAGAAAACAATACTTTCAGATTAACAAATATTACTTAAAAAAAAAAGGAAAAAAATGGAATAAAAATAGGAAAAACTCATTCTACTTATTTGGTTTCCGATTCTTGTTTTGTTTCCATTTTTCATTACATCCTTGAAACTTCTTTAAAAAACATTTGAGCTCAGCATGGTTTATGGCAATGTTTTCTGTACTATACATTTTTCTTGACATCAATGTGAGACTAATTTGAATATTAGTCCCACCTTCCACACATCTGTGCAAGCTTCCCTGTAATGAAAATAAACCCCTCACTCATTGACTCTTATAGCAGCAATGAACTCAACCAGCCCATCACAATGCAGTTGTCAGCAGGGAAGCTCACAAAGCTGTATTCAGACTAGGCCGAAAACCAACCCGAGTCTGATTCCAGAGTGATCTGACTGCCCACACTAACCTGAGAGCAGTCTGATTCCAGAGTGATCTGACTGCCTGCACTAATTATTATTATTATTTATTTCTTAGCAGACGCCCTTATCCAGGGCGATTTACAGTCGTAAACAAATACATTTCAAGAATCACAGTACAAGTAATAATACAATTAAGAGCAAGATAAATACAATGACTTTGGTTCTAGCAAGTACAAGTATGACAAAATACGATTCAATAATGGAGCAGATAACAGTGTCAGTGATAGTTGCATCAGGATATAATTAAATACAAAATACTACAGATTAAATAACACTTGACAGATTACAGTAATCTAAAGTACAGGATTAAATGCAGTAAAATAGGGGGCAGATAAGAGCAAGTAAAGTGCATTTAAGGAAGAGTGATAAGTGTCCAGGTGGAAAAACAGAGGAGTTCTACAGGTGCTGTCTGAAGAGGTGAGTCTTGAGGAGGCGCCGGAAGGTGGTCAGGGACTGGGAAGTCCTGACATCTGTAGGAAGGTCATTCCACCACTGCGGGGCGAGGGTGGAGAAGGAGCGGGCTCTGGAGGCAGGGGAGCGTAAAAGAGGTAGAGCCAGTCTTCTAGTGCAGGAGGAGCGGAGAGGAGAAGAGTGGGGTGTAGGGGAGATGAGGGTCTGGAGGTAGCTGGGTGCAGTCTGGTCAAGGCATCTGAAAAATCAAAAGGCTAGTACAAAGAGTCCTGAACTGGATGCGGCGGTGATCGGGAGCCAGTGGAGTGAGCGGAGCAGTGGAGTTGCGTGGGAGAAGCGAGGCAGAGAGAACACCAGGCGAGCAGCGGAGTTCTGGATGAGCTGGAGCGGACGGGTGGCGGACGCAGGGAGGCCAGCCAGGAGGGAGTTGCAAAGGCGGGAATACCAAGGCCTGGACCAAGAGCTGGGTGGCGTGGTTGGTGAGGAAGGGTCGGATTCTACGGATGTTGCTCAGGAAGAATCACAGGCAAGTCACCTTTCTTGCCAGAGTGGAGATGTGCTGGGAATAAGAGAGGGGTCCAGGGTGACTCCGGGTTCTTAGCTGAGGAGGAGGGAGAGAGTGTGGTAGATTCCAGAGGAACAGAGATAGAGAGATCAGAGGAGGGGAGGAGGAGGAGGGAAAAAAAAGGAGGAGATTTAGAGAGGTTGAGTTTGAGGTGATGTGAGAGCATCCAGGAGGAGATAGCAGACAGACAGGTAGAAATACAGGGGAGGGGATGGTGGAGTCAGGGGAAGGAAGGAGGAAAATCTGAGCATCGTCAGCATAGAAATGGTATGAGAAACCATAGGATGCGATGAGGGGCCCAGGGAGGGGGGTGTGTAGAGAGAGAACAGGAGAGGACCCAAGACCTACCCTTGGCTGACTCCTGTTGAGAGAGGGCGAGGTGTGGAGGTTGCTCCACGCCAGGTTACCTGGTACAGAGTTGAGAGAGGGAGGAGAGGTAGGAGGAGAAGGCCAGAGCAGTGCCAGAGATTCCCAGGTCAGCAGAGAGAGGATAGTAGAATAGAGTGATCGACAGTGTCAAAGACAGAGAGGTCGAGGAGAATTAGGACAGAGGGGAGAAGCAGCTGGGGCAGAGTTTAGTGAGTTGGTGACAGACAGGAGGGCGGTTTCAGTGGAGTGAGCAGAGCGGAAGCCAGATTGGAGAAACCAGCAGAGAGTGGTTGGACAGGAAAGCAGAGAGCTGGCGGTGTACAGCCCGCTAGAGGGTTTTGGAGGAAGGGTAGGAGGGAGACAGGACGGTAGCTCTGGACCGAGGGTAGTTTTTTTGAGGAGGAGATAGAGGCTTGTTTGAAGGCAGAGGGAAATAGACCAGAAAGGAGAGAGGTGTTGAGATGGGAGGAGATGAAGGGAAGTAGGTGAGTGGGGAGGGGGTCCAGGGCACACGTGGTGGGTTTGTGACCCTGGAGCAGGGAGGAGAGGTCAGAGTCTGAGAGGGGAGAGAAGGTGGAGAAGGAGGGTGAGTTAGTAGGGGATCCAGTGGGTGTAGGGGTTGGAGCAGGAGGGGGTGCGGGGGAGGGAGAGGTGTTAAAGAGTGCGGATTTCTGAGATTTTAGAAGAGAAGAAAGAGGCAAAGTCATCAGAGGAGATAAAGGAGGAGGGGGGAGGGTTTAGGAGGGAGGAGAAGATAGAGAATAGTTTACTTGGGTTGTTAGTGTAGGCTTGGATTACAGATTGGAAATAAGTACATTTAGCAGCGGAGAGAGTAGAGGAGAAGGAGGAGAGGAGAGTGTGGTAGAGGTCTAGGGCAGCAGGGAGTTTGGTTCTCTTCCATTTCTTTTCAGCAGATCGTAGTGTGATTCTTGCTGAGCGGAGCGCAGAGGAGAGCCAGGGTTGGAGAGGGGAGGGGCGAGCAGGTCGGGAGGTGAGGGGACAGAGGGAGTCGAGGGAGGAGGTGAGGGAGGAGAAGAGGGTGGAGGTAGCAGAGTCTAGAGAGAGTTGGGAGAAGGAGTCAATAGGAGGGAGGTGAGCGGGGGAGAGAGAGCGGAGGTTACGGCGAGAGGTGAGTAGGAGGAGCAGGGAGAGAGGTGAGAGACAGAGAAAAAGAGATGAAATAGTGATCAGAGAGGTCCAGGTGGGTGACAGAGAGGGTGGAGGGGCAGCAGGCCCTGGAGAAGGTGAGGTCCAGTTGATGGCCAGCTTGGTGGGTAGGTGGGGGGGGGGGGGGGGGGGGGGGGGGGAGACAGACAGAAGTCGAAGGAGAGGGTGGAATCCGGCAGAGTGGCTGGGGTTGGAGAGATGGATATTAAAGTCACCTAACAGGACAGTTGGGGTAGACAGAGAGGGGAGGGAGGAGAGTAGATAGTCGAGTTCATCTAGAAAGTGAGTGAGAGATCCAGGGGGACGGTACAGTACAATTAGCAGGAGCTGACAGGGAGAGGTTAGTTGGACGGCATGAAATTCAAAGGTATTAACAGAGAATGAGGAGAGGTCGGAGGGAACAGAAAAGAGTAAGGAGGGAGAGAGGAGAAGACCAGTCCCACCTCCCCGTCCAGTGAGACGCGGGGTATGGGACAGGTCGTAAAGAGAGGACAGGGCGGCAGGAGTTACAGTGTTATCAGGGGACAGCCAGGTTTCAGTGAGAGCAAGGAAATCGAGAGAGAGGTGGGAGGCAAAGGCAGAGATGAAATCAGCTTTGTTAGCAGAAGAGTGACAGTTCCAGAGTGCACCAGAGAGTGTGCGGGAGGGGGGGAGAGGCAGAGGGATGAGGTTAGAGTGGCGGAGAGAGGGCAGAGGACGAGGGTGAGAGGACAGAACAGGGATGTGAGAGACAGTCATAGCAGGACAGTCGAGACAAATAGGTACAGTGGGAGCGGTGGGGTGGAGGGTACCGACCTAACTAGTAGATGGCATCTTCCAGAGCGCTGTTAGGTTCGGATCTTTTCGAGCAGCGTCTCGGCGCAGGCCTCCCCTTGCTGGACTCCCACAGCTAGACTCTCGGCTCTTTTGTTGAGGCTCTTCTGTTTGCTGGCGCTTCGTGCTGGCGCAGAAATAGCCTGCCTGATTAATATAACAACTCGGTGGAAAGAAAACTAAAGAAAACTAAACTGTGTGGAACCAAATCAAATAGCAAATCAAATCTATTCAATTTAACCACACTCACCTGGTACTAATCACACACTACCTCACCTAATTCAAACACCACCTTACAATGTTACTGAATGTAGTTAATGTAGTTAATTTAATAACTTGAAGCAGAAACTTACCTATCTGCCTCAGACCCCGGTTACTAACCTCAGAGCAGTCTGATTCCAGAGCGATCTGACTGCCCACACTAACCTCGGAGCAGTTTGATTCCAGAGCGATCTGACTGCCCACACTAACCTCAGAGCAGTCTGATTCCAGAGCGATCTGACTGTTCACACTAACCTCGGAGCAGTCTGATTCCAGAGCGATCTGACTGCCTGCACTAACCTTAGAGTAGTCTGATTCCAGAGCGATCTGACTGCTCACACTAACCTCGGAGCAGTCTGATTCCAGAGCGATCTGACTGCCTGCACTAACCTCGGAGCAGTCTGATTCCAGAGCGATCTGACTGCCCACACTAACCTCGGAGCAGTCTGATTCCAGAGCGATCTGACTGCCTGCACTAACCTCGGAGCAGTCTGATTCCAGAGCGATCTGACTGCCCACACTAACCTTGGAGCCATCTGATTCCAGAGCGATCTGACTGTCCACACTAACCTCGGAGCAGCCTGAGACTGGCTCAACACAGACCTGCTGGGGGGAGCTTTCGGATAAGATTTAGATCAGTTCAAGTAAAGTCTAAACAGACAAACCGCTTCTATAATGGTTTGCCTTTCCGAAAACACTGTGTCCAAGTGGATGAATTTGTCGACCTTTTTGGATTTCTCTGCAGTAAAGACCTGCCGGATTTTCATAAAAATACACTTTACATATTTCTGCATATTCCTCTTTCACAAAGGAATACAGGACTACATAAATATCATGCTATACTGTAATATTTGTATTGAAGTAGGCTGTTTGTGCACATTTTTGTGGTGGCTCATTAAGACCAGGGATTGTTTTCCCTAGAATCTGATACTCCCAATAACATGTGCTGAGAATGTCAATACCAGGTTTGCCTCACAATTGGATCAGCATATGGAAATATGTATGTGACGTACATACAACGCCTTCACTGTGTCCCCAGGGATTTCATCTAACAAGCAGGGATTTGTTCAGAACAACAGTGTATCTGCTTCTGCTGTAGCAGCTAGTTTTATATCAAAATGTTTCTATTCCTTTCAGTAAACTTTGCCCTTGCAGTTGCTGCTGAACGTCACTTCATCTCTGAATTTGCTAGGCTTGACAAGCAGGATTAGTACCCCCCCCCCCCTCCCTCCCTCCTGCTGCTCTCTGACTCTCCCACTGCTGCACTGCTCTATCACCAAATGCAGCTTACACAGAGGATTAGAGCTCAGTTCTGCACCCAACAATCAGACTCAACAAGCAGAAAATCAGCTCTGCTGGCAGAGAGTGTAATGGGGTTCGCTTTGCAAAGTTACCCTCAAGAAAGTTTAACAAGAGACATTTTGCATGGTCATTTTAGTTTCCAATGCCAGGCTTATGCCTACAGTTTACACTGGTATTAAACGTGGAACAAGTATGATATAGATATAGGTCTCTGTTTTAGCCATCACATTCTGGTGGCTTTTTTAATTTTAACCTCTTTCATCACAATACAGGCTCTCAAACTAATCTTAAAATACAGCTGATACACCATTAACCTAGTAGGTGTATGAAATACATACATAAGAAATACCACATACAAGTATTGTGCTTCTTACATCCACTGGGACCAGAGTATTGCACTCTGGTGTACCAGCTGGACCTACAGAGAATTTATTGAAGCCATGTGGTGCTTTAAACTTTGGAGTTTTAAAAAGTCACCAGGATGTGATGACGAACAGAAAATGACCTACAACAACAAGACAAGAAGAATAAGTGAGATATTTCACACCCCCACCAAGTTGCTCTTTAACTGATTTACCACGCTTTCTTGTGCGAGCCAAGCTGTGCTTTCAGATTGTCATTCCTTGATTATTTCACCTGGAGAGTGAAATTGCTCCGATCACATTCCTGTTAGTAACCAATCAGCTGCTTGACATAATGACCGACATGCTTTCAGACACGATGCTTTGGTCCTGAAGGCAGTGCTGGGGTGAATGACCAGGAAGTGATTTGCTGTAAGGCAGGTCAAGCAAACTGAAAGCTATAACTTGTGTTTCTTTTGAAAATGCACACTTGAGACCTGTGTAGTGAATTAAAGTGTATGACAGGGAGGATTTATGAAAATATTTTCATTGCTACAATTGAACTACCTTACTACATATTAACTTTTCTATTATCTTATGTTTTCCATGTATATCAAATCCTATGTAAGCCTAACTGTGCTTTAAGATCATTTTTCCTTTGCATCCATTTTTTTATGCAAGCACCCTCTTTAAACAACTTTAGTAACAGTCTAGCACAGAGATTTAATAAATAAAAGATGTATTGTTTAAATACTGATAGGTATGAAAGTTTACCAGTGCTTTGCGTGTCTTTATTTTGTGCACATTTCAACTTTTCACGAATGTACTGTTTAGTTTCTTTTTGGCCGTTTGAACATTAAAATAATTATATAATTAACTCCTGAGCATCCAACCATACCAGTATTCTTATCTTGAAAAAACTGTGTTTTTTTTATCTCTGATGTAATTTCCTGGTGTACCAAAAATTGTACCCTGAAGAAACTGTGTTCTGTGCAGACTAGAGTCTCGTGCTGAGCTCTGCAAGAACGCGACCAGTTTGACAAGAAATGCAAGCACTGACAAAGTCACAACAAAGTTTTATTTTAAATCAGACTTTGATGTAGTATTTTTCCCATATAGTGTAATTTTAAAGTAATTAATATGGCAATGTCACAAAGACGGCCGGAGTGGTTGGCGTCAGACCAGATGCAGGAAATAAACAGACAGAGATGTGTGGTTTGGTGAAGCTGAGCGAATGCTTTCGCTCAGCATTTAATAAACAGAACAGAAAATAAAAGGTTGGAACACAAAACAGGACACGGCACTATACGCCAAAATAAAAAGACAAACAAAAACGGACCAAACAGACAAAACACGGTGAGCTTCTTTTAACGATTATTCTAACAATTACTACCTCCGTCTCCAATCCCGTTCTCCACTCACCGAACACCCAACCCCGACTGAAAGAAATGTGCATCTATATATACTATTGTGCTGGGATTCAATTACTAATTAATTATTCACTTGAATCCCAGCACGTGAATTAATTCTGTGCAACCCCGTGCTCACATATTACATTTAACCAGCACGTGAAGTGATTTGTGCCCTCCTCGTGCCTAAATATAAATCTACATTTTAAATACCGTGAAACACAGACCCGTTTATATCCCGTGTACCAATGACTATACACCAACATTAACACACGCAACATACAACACATAACACACAAAATACACACAGGGGCGGGCACTTCGTCACATATACCCCCCCCCTGTGCAAAGCACACATGGCCTCAATGGCCACCTCCCCCCTTAAAAATCCAGCAGTCCAGAACAAAGTCTCGGGCTGGGAAGGGAGGCTTCAGTGGGCCCATGGCTGGCCATGCTGTCAGCACCCCTGCCGGTAGTGGCACGGCTGACAGCCTGCTGGTCCATGCCTGCAGCGAAATTGCTGCGGGGGATGCTGGTCTCCTGACCTCTCCCCTTTCTTCGTAGAGCGGTAGCTCCCCTTGGTGGGGCTCCGACCACAGTACTTCCGGCAGCAAAGAAGCTGCAGTGGGAGCAGGTCTCCGGACCTCCCCACAATCTCCGGCAGCGAAACTGCTGCAGTGGGAGCAGGTCTCCGGACCTCCCCCACGATCTCCGGCAGCGAAACTGCTGCAGTGGGAGCAGGTCTCCTGACCTCCCCACGATCTCCGGCAGCGAAACTGCTGCTGGGGTTGGTGGTCTCCAGACCTCCTCCCCCTTCTTCGTGGCCGACAGCTCCCCTTTCTGGGGCTCCGGCCACCGTACTCCCTGTGGTGGAGGTACGGGAAGCAGAGACAGCTCCTGCTGTTCTGCTTCTGGCAGTGGCGGAGGCAGAGGCAGCTCCTGCTCCTCTGCTCCTGGAAGTGGCAGAGGCAGCTCCTGCTCCTCTGCTCCTGGCGGTGGTGGTGGCGGAGGCAGAGGCAGCTCCTGCTGCTCTGCTCCTGGCGGTGGTGGAGGCAGAGGCAGCTCCTGCTCCTCTGCTCCTAGTGGAGGAAGCGGTGGTGGTGGCGGAGGCAGAGGCAGCTCCTGCTGCTCTGCTCCTTGCGGTGGTGGTGGCGGAGGCCATGGGGCTGATGCTGGCCACTCAGAGGGAGGCTGTGGCAGTTGGGCTGGTGTGCGCCGTGCTCCCTTCAGCAGCATAAATAGAGGCTGCTGGGGGACACCAGCATCCTGCCCTTCTCCCCCCCAGAAAAATTCAGGGGGTTGAGCCTGTAACTCCTCCCCTTCTGGCTCTTGGGACGGCAGCGATGGCTCCTCCCCCTTTAGCTCTCGGGATGGCAGCAGCAGGTGAACCAACAGGTATTCTCCCTCTGCTGGCAGCTTGGGTCCTAGGGCTGTGGAAGCCCCGACTTCCCTCTCTTCGGGCTGTGGACGCACCGACTCCTCCCTTTTGGGCTGTGGACGCACCGACTCCTCCCTTTTTGGGCTGTGGACGCACCGACTCCTCCCTTTTGGGCTGTGGACGCACCGACTCCCCCCTCTTGGGCTGCGGACGCACCGACTCCCCCCACTCAGGCGTAGGACGTTCGGGCTCCCCCCACTCAGGCGTAGGACGTTCGGGCTCCTCCCACTCAGGCGTAGGACGTTCGGGCTCCTCCCACTCAGGCGTAGGACGTTCGGGCTCCTCCCGCTTGGGCTGTGGACGCTCAGGCTCCTCCCGCTTGGGCTGTGGACGCTCAGGCTCCTCCCGCTTGGGCTGTGGAGGCAAAACCAGCAGGCATTCTTCCTCTGCTGGTGGAGACGGGGACAGCAGGCATTCTTCCTCTGCTGGTGGACCTGCTACCTGGGCTGCTGTTCCACTTATAATTGCCTCCAGGTAGCTGAGGACCAACCCCACACCTTCCTCCCAGGTGCTTAGGGTCTGTTCCCTCGCATATGCCTCCCATCGCTCTCTGTCCATAAACCGCAGGAACCGGACGGCTACTGGGATAGACTGGGCCTCCAGCCCAGCATTCTCCAGAATCCAGTCCCGCAGTTTGATGGCGTCTTCTGCCATTTTTTTTTTTTGGTTTTTTTTAATCCAAATATGCGGTTCCTGCTCTGGCCTGAGTCCTGGAGGCGCTGTAGATCCCACGCAGGACACCACGTGTCACAAAGACGTCCGGAGAGCGAATGCTTTCGCTCAGCATTTAATAAACAGAACAGAAAATAAAAGGTTGGAACACAAAACAGGACACGGCACTATACGCCAAAATAAAAAGACAAACAAAAACGGACCAAACAGACAAAACACGGTGAGCTTCTTTTAACGATTATTCTAACAATTACTACCTCCGTCTCCAATCCCGTTCTCCACTCACCGAACACCCAACCCCGACTGCAAGAAATGTGCGTCTATATATACTATTGTGCTGGGATTCAATTACTAATTAATTATTCACTTGAATCCCAGCACGTGAATTAATTCTGTGCAACCCCGTGCTCACATATTACATTTAACCAGCACGTGAAGTGATTTGTGCCCTCCTCGTGCCTAAATATAAATCTACATTTTTAAATACACGTGAAACACAGACCCGTTTATATCCCGTGTACCAATGACTATACACCAACATTAACACACGCAACATACAACACATAACACACAAAATACACACAGGGGCGGGCACTTCGTCACAGGCAATTATTATTTAGTCATGCAAGTAGATTTTATTTGTTGATTCCTTGCAACCCAGCTGAAGAAAAATGTGGTGCAATTATTATTATTATTATTATTATTTATTTCTTAGCAGACGCCCTTATCCAGGGCGACTTACAATCGTAAGCAAATACATTTCAAGTGTTACAATACAAGTAATACAATAAGAGCAAGAAATACAATAACTTTTGTTCAAGTGTGACAAACCACAATTCAATAATACAGCAGATAATAGTGATAGTTACATCAGGATATGATTAAATAGTGATAGTTACATCAGGATGTGATTAAATACAAAGTACTACAGGTTAAACACTTGGCAGATTACAGTATTCTGAAGTACAGGATTAAATGCAGTAAAATAGGGGGCAGATAAGAGCAGAATAAAGCACATTTAAATGAAGGGTGATAGTGTCCCAGGATACAAACAGAGGAGTTCTACAGGTGCTGTTTGACGAGGTGAGTCTTAAGGAGGCGCCGGAATGTGGTCAGGGACTGGGCAGTCCTGACATCTGTAGGAAGGTCATTCCACCACTGCGGAGCAAGGGTGGAGAAGGAGCGGGCTCTGGAGACAGGGGAGCGAGCGGAGGTAGAGCTAGTCTTCTAGTGCAGGCGGAGCGGAGAGGTCGAGTGGGGGGTAGGGGGAGATGAGGGTCTGGAGGTAGCTGGGTGCAGTCTGGTCAAGGCATCTGTAGGCTAGTACAAGAGTCTTGAACTGGATGCGAGCGGTGATCGGGAGCCAGTGGAGCGAGCGGAGTAGTGGAGTAGCGTGGGCGAAGCGAGGTAGAGAGAACACCAGGTGGGCAGCAGAGTTCTGGATGAGCTGGAGCGGACGGGTGGCGGACGCAGGGAGGCCAGCCAGGAGGGAGTTGCAGTAGTCTAGGCGGGAGAGTACCAGGGCCTAGAAACTTACATATATTGTGGTCTACGATTTTTTGTAGCCTATACAAATGGTTTATTGTTTTGTGTTATTGTTTTTTTTTAAAATAAATTATTTTGCGACTAACAAAACCATACGCTTGTCTACATATATAAAAAAGAATGTTATACTTTTTTCATTTATTAGCTACCTGTAGTAGTCTATTGATATTTTACTTTATATTAGCAACTGGGGAAAAAACATGAAGAATCTAGTTATTATTTATGTATGTATGTATGTATGTATTTATTTATTTATTTTTGCTTAATGTTACAGTACGGCGACACACCTGTATTGCACTTCAGAGACTGGGCCGGCATCACTGTCAGCTTCTGTAGCTGCACCACAAAGGTACTCTTGTGTTATCATTCATAAGGTTGATGAAGTCATTCTGTAAATTAACGTGTGCAGCTGCTGTCCTCAATGAATTATATTTGTAGCGACTGCTACTTCAAACCAGTGCTGCTCCTCATAATCGCAAAGGCAAGAACTTGAAACCGTGAATTCACAGGTTTTAAAATAATCGTGTAAATGTGTTGTATTACAGCCAGCTCAGTTTAAAACATCTATATGAGGCTAGGCGTGTAGAACAAGGCTAGTGAAGACTGGCACAAGACAAACAAAGCTTGCAGTAACAATACTGGTATGGTTATTTTAATGTTGAAACGGCCAAAAAGAAACTAAACAATACATCTGAGAAAAGTTTAAACGTGTGCAAAACAAAGGCATGCAAAACATTCTTAAACTTCCATACCTAGCAATATTCACTTTAAGATACCACTTACATAAAAAAAGATGCAAAGTCGAAAAAAAATCCACCTTAAAATGAGCAAAATTGTGGGCCTACATAGGATTTGATATATATATGGAAAAATGTGAATGTGACAATAGAATATTAGACAAGTTCTACAAATATACCTGTGGTAGTAACATAGTGACATTAAAGGGAAAACAACTTCCACAGGAAATATTTAATTGTTGGCAATCATATGTAGGCACAATTCTCATCTAATGCATCTCACATCAATGTGTTGAAGGCATCCTGATACAATGAAAATAGAAACTGTTTCATTTGTGAAGGGGCCTACAGAGCATGCAGATGTTCTGCTAAGTGGCTTGTTTGAAATGTCAAGTGATTTTAATGAACGTTTTACTGACTTGTGTGAAACTACATTGTGAATACGTTGCTCTGGAGATCTGAATGTTGCCTTTTGAAAAGTTGATTACAGCGAAACCTTGAGATGCTGTACTCCATTTTCACTTTCAAAGGCATTTCAACACATCCATAGTGTAAATCAAAGGGAGGGGGAAATAAGGCAAGTTTTTACTATATGTAACCTTGTTTAGAGTCACTTTGTATAATTTTCTCTTCTAGTCATCACAGTCAACTGACTTCAACAGAGCTGTCACAATCATGTCTACCTCTGAGTACAACAGGTACACAAGAGTAAATCTGCACCTAGTTAATTATTATTATTATTATTATTTATTTCTTAGCAGACGCCCTTATCCAGGGCGACTTACAATCGTAAGCAAATACATTTCAAGTGTTACAATACAAGTAATACAATAAGAGCAAGAATACAATAACTTTTGTTCAAGCAAGGTACAAGTGTGACAAACCACAATTCAATAATACAGCAGATAATAGTGATAGTTACATCAGGATGTGATTAAAGAAGTTTATAAGAAATACATTAGTAAGAAATGCAAGTGTTGCAGGTGGACTGGTTAATGGTTACACTCAGGTGTATCAGATGTACTTAAAGGTTAGAACAGATTTACATTAGTTAAGATAACTGATATTTCATACCTGTACCAAGTTGGTCTTTAAAGGCACTGTACTGCCTATGGGGCAATGATAAGGCAAGCTATAATGAAAAGCCATAGGTTTAATTGGTCTATTTTAACATACCAACTGTATTTTTTTGTTATTATTTAATCTTTATTTAACCAGGAAGACACATTGAGATTCAAAATCTATTTTTCAAAAGAGACCTGGCCAAGAAAGCAGCAATACAGAAACAATCACACACATAGAACTACATAGAGTAACATGAACATTTACAAAATAATAATACCATTAAAAGGTAATTAATCAATATATTTCATTGGATTATTTGCAACTTTAAAATTAATTAAAACATTTATCCGAAACATTTATCCGAAATAAAATTTCCAACCTGATTTTTAAAATCTCTTAATGATATATAATAAGATAGTTTTAAGTGTTTTTGAAGGTTGTTCCATGACCAAGGGCCAGAATAACTGAAAGCCTTTTCCCCCAAACACAGTACATATTTTTGGAATTGAAAAATGTAATATTGACTGGTAAATATTAGTACTGGTGGTTACCAGAGCACTAACATAAGATGGAAGTTTTCCCAGAATAACTTTATATACAAAGATATACCAGTGCTTCAGTCTGTGTGAAGAAAGTGAGGTCCAGGTATCAGGACCAGGTATCATACTGGTATGAACAGACTGTATAACACACGCTGCTGGTATGAACAGACTGTATAATACACACTGCTGGTATGATCAGACTGTATAATACACACTGCTGGTATGCACGCTGGTATGAACAGACTGTATAACACACACTGCTAGTATGAACAGCCTGTATAATACACACTGCTGGTATGCACGCTGGTATGAACAGACTGTATAACACACACTGCTAATATGAACAGCCTGTATAATACACACTGCTGGTATGCACACTGGTATGAACAGACTGTATAATACACAATGCTGGTAATGCACGCTGGTACAAGGCAGGCACTATGCTAATATATCAGGACCGCTGACTGTGCATTCTTGGTTCTCAGTTCATTGTGTTTCCATTGCTGGTAATGATGTAGTCTACTAAGAAAATAACTCAAGCAGTAGTAAACTACACATTGGAAATACTCTTTTTTATAATTTGTTATATAAATGTTATATAAAAGAATCTGACAGCACTATTTCTGAGACTAGAAACCCATGCAGTTATAAACTCCCCAGTTGCTACAGATTTCCTGTCTGAATCTATATCCATGGATTAGGGAGTGGTTAACATGTAGAAAATAGAAAGTACTGATTAGAGGTGAAACCTCAAAATGGAGCGAGGTAACCAGTGGAGTACTTCTGCTCTTCCTAATCTACATTAATGACTTAGCTTCTGGTATAGTAAGCAAAAAAAAAAAAAAAACCACAAAAATAGGAGGAGTGGTGACACTGTTGCAGCAGCAAAGGTCATTCAAAATGATCTAGACAGCATTCAGAATAAAAATGTGCATTATAAATACCATACGGGAGATACTGAAATTGAAGAAGGAATCCATGAAAAAGATCTAGGAGTTTGTTGACTCAGAAATGTCTTCATCTTGGCAATGTGGGGAAGCTATAAAGAAGGCCAACAAAATACTTGGACATATAGTGAGAAGTGTTGAATTTAAATTAAGGGAAGTAATGTTAAAACTTTACAATGCATTAGTAAGACCTCTTCTAGAATATTAAGTTCAGTTCTGGTCACCTTGCTACAAAAAGGATATTGCTGCTCTATAAAGAGTGCAAAGAAGACCAGAATTATTCCTGGTTTAAAAGGCATGTCGTATGCAGACAGGCTAAAAGAATTGAATATACTCAGTCTTGAACAAAGAAGACTACGCTGCGATCTGATTCAAGCATTCAAAATCCTAAAAGGTATTGACAATGTCGACCCAGGGGACTTTTTTGACCTGAAAAAAGAAACAAGGACTAGGGGTCACAAATGGAGATTAGATAAAGGGGCATTCAGAACAGAAAATAGGAGGCACTTTTTTAAACAGAATTGTGAGGGTCTGGAACCAACTCCCCAATAATGTTGTTGAAGCTGACACCCTGGGATCCTTCAAGAAACTACTTGAAAAGATTCTGGGATCAATAAGCTACTAACAACAAAACGAGCAAGATGGGCTGAATGGCTTCCTCTCGTTTGTAAACTTTCTTATGTTCTTATATGTTATGAGTGTAGGGTTTCCCTTAGATGACCAATTAAAATAAGCTTACTGTCAAGGTTTGCTCAATTACACACCCTAAGTCTGAACCTGTCTCACTCATTATAATAGCTTCATGTATAAACTACTGCCTGTATTTAATAAATGTTCCTAATCTAAAGAATAATTTTGGTTTAATGTCCTTTAACAGCAAATATGCACCTGGCATGCCTTACCTGACATTACACATGCAAATCCTTTTGTATTTTTAACAGGGTGTTAATTAATCACCTAAAAGGCATTGCACTTGCAGTTGTGTTTATTCTGTCATTAGGGGATGTGATCTCTCATGACCGGAATACAGTGGAGGCAGTCGTAGGTCCATATGTACGTATGTATGTCACACTTTATATTTTTCCATATATGTAATTAATATCTAAATAAAACTTGGCATTAACATTATTTAGCACACATTATTTCAGGTTTTATTTTTGATCACATGACTTCCCTATAAACTAATTTTGAGCTGATAATGTTTCCTAATTAAACTCAGAAAAAGCTGTTAATTACAAAATAATGTCACTTGTTTTTACCTTCATATACTGACTGAGCCAGAATCTGTTTCACCTTATTGTTATTTCAGACAGAGGTGACAAATTACATTAATGGCTCATCCCTGATCCTAATTGCATTTCATTCTTGCAGTCGCCTAGTTTATTGTTGTGCTTTTGTTATTTTCCGTCCTGACAGATCTTAAACCCAGTTTGTAATGAATAGTTTTTCTCTTTATTAGGATGCAGAGACAGCTTAACAACTACTAATTAACATTTAAAGGGAGGTAGAGATTTGGAAAATAAAAACCGCAAAGTTTAGGCTCTACTTATAGGGAATATCAGGTCCTGGAGATAAAGGGTGTGTCTGTCTGTCCATACATCACACTTACTTGTTTCCATACATCTAGAAAGCTGCGTCTAATTGTGATGAAACTTGGTATTAAGGTTATTTAGCAAAAGAGTATCAGATTGTGGGGATATATGGAGGTGTCCCTCTGTCAAACTTACATTTTATCATGAGAACACAAGAAGTTATTCCACATACTGTAAATCGATCATGATAAACACATCATTTGACACCTAGGTTGTAAAAAAACACTTATCCAATTTTCAGTAAAGTATTTATTACCACTCCTTATTCTATACCATTGATATACGTCACAGTCATCAACTTTTTCTCCATACTGATCACTCGATTTTGAATTCACAGCCACGGCGGTGGATGGATGTTAATGCCATACTTGTTTCAGTCTGTACCATTCAAATATAAAGTTGTAATTAATGTTCCCACTATCAGAACAGTTCATTACTATCCCTGTCCATCACCTCCTGTCCCCGAGACCTTCGTAAGCAGCTTCTGAGGAAATGTTTACAACTCCACAAGTTACTTGAATATGCAGCTCATCAAATGTGTATTAAAACTTCTGGTTTGTATCCTTCTTAAACGTCTCCCCAGTTCCTCTCGTTAAAGCTGTCATCATTCTTAATACAGTGTAAAATCCATTTGCAAAAAAAAATAAATACTAATTAAAAAAAAAAAAGATGCAGAACTACAAGAAAATAATGTCATCTTTGGGTTATGCAACATGTCAAATTATTTTTCTTGTAATTCACTGCAGCACATCTATTATACACAAAAGCCTCCACTGTTCAATTTCAAAACACGCTCCCTTGAGAAAGATATGAAAACACATTGAAATGTTCTGCCGCTTTGAGCAATAGAATAGTGTTTATTAAAGAGAAAGACGGCTGTGGATAGCTCACCTCATTGTGCTCAAGGAGGCCAGGTGGAGACTCCCCCCCACGCTGGCCCTCGCCTCCAGGGTTCAGGAGCTCGGTAACATCCGTTGGGTAGAAACAGAGGACTGACTTGACAGCAGGAACAAAACATGCATTGACTAGGGATGTATGAGCAATAACATGACCTCTGAATAGTTCTCTTATCAGGAGTAACATTATAGCTCACTTGCCTGACCCTTATGACTTCCCCAAATATACTGCAGGAAAAATCATATTAACTAAATGCAAGGGTAATTACTGGAATACAAAACTGTGGTTTGGGGATACATACTTCTCATACCTCAAAAGAAAGGGTTTTGTTTATCTATGCTTTAGTAATCAAGTAAATTGACTAAATGAATTATTAACAGGATAATGCACTGGTGAGACCGCACTTAGAACTCTGTTCAATTCTGGTCCCCACAATAAATAGGACAACGTAGCTCTGGAGAGAGCAACCAGACTAATCCCAGGGCTTAATGGTATGAACATTGAAGATTGGTTGAGGAAACTATATTTATTTAGTTTAGAACAAAGAAGAATTAGGGGGGACATGATCGAAGTCTTTGAAATCTTAAAAGGAGCTGACAAAGTTAACCCTAACCAATACTTAATTGTAGCACAGAAAACAGGACCAATTGACACAGTTGGAAAGTCGAGACACAATTAGCAACAGAACCTAGGACCACTGATGGTTGCATACCTTGTTTTAATTTAATGTTAGTTGGATAGATTACATACTGCCTGTGACAGGGTATCTTCATGGCCTAAGCTGTTACTGGCAGGAATTAGAGACTCAGAGACAGAAGCTGCAGTGAAGCGCTGTTGCGCACATTTATTAACAAACACAAAACACAGGAATAAACAAACTGTGGCATGAGGGCCAAAATAAAGAGTCAAACAAAAGCTGGCAGGGACAGAATTAACCCCATCCCTGCCAACCTTACCTTGCTGCTCTAGAAAGAGTGCAAAGAAGAGCAACCAGAATTATCCCGGGTTTAAAAGGCATGTCGTATGCAGACAGGCTAAAAGAATTGAATCTATTCAGTCTTGAACAAAGAAGACTATGCGGCGATCTGATTCAAACATTCAAAATCCTAAAAGGTATTGACAATGTGGACCCAGGGGACTTTTTTAACCTGAAAAAAGAAACAAGGACCAGGGGTCACAAATGGAGATTAGATAAAGGGGCATTCAGAACAGAAAATAGGAGGCACTTTTTTACACAGAGAATTGTGAGGGTCTGGAACCAACTCCCCAGTAATGTTGTTGAAGCTGACACCCTGGGATCCTTCAAGAAGCTGCTTGATGAGATTCTGGGATCAATAAGCTACAAACAACCAAATGAGCAAGATGGGCTGAATGGCCTCCTCTCGTTTGTAAACTTTCTTATGTTCTTATGTTCTTATACATGGTGGACAAATCTTTGAAAGGGGAGGGACGTGTCTTGTGAAATAGGCTTCCTCACTCCTGCATTGCAATCATTTTGACAGCCTTGTCAGTATTCAGTATTGTCAGTCACTGTCAAACATTCGTCAGATGGGTGTCACAGACCACTGATATTATAACCATAAGCTCTGCTCTTCATCGCAAACCACAGGACTTGTCATGTCCAGAACAGACAGGACTTTGGGGCATTAGCTGAGCACGGTAACATTAACTATTTCAAACCATTTTGTGTAATTATTTTAGTCTAGTAAATGAATTGCATTAAAAAGATACATACCAAACCTGTCAGGATATGTAATAAACTATGAGAACACTACAACAGAAATTCAAAAGGACAAAAGATTGACAATTCTTGTCAAATTGATTATTGAACAGATTCATAACAGATACTGTACTTTTACAATTCATTTCCAGCTACCAGCACCTTCCTCTAATTTTTATTGTATTTACTCACGCTGGAACAAAAACACAAGCAGCGTGATATCTACTGCAGATAAAAAAAAAAATCATTGTAAAATACAATGATTCATAAACACAGCACAGGAAAACACATTACAGAATGTTATTTGCACCTGCTTAATCCCTAGCCCAGTGGTTCTCAAACTGGGGGAGGGGAGGGCGCACAATGTATCCTGGGGTGGAGGGTGGGGAGCCTGTAGATCCATGGGAAGGATTACTGGAGACCGGAGAGACGGAGAAAGCACAGAACAGAGCGGTGAGCAGAAGAACAACCACTCGGGAGCGGCACCACCGGACCGGGAATAAAATAATGGAATTGTAAATAGTGTGTATCATTGGAAAAAATACACTGTGTTGCACTACAAATACGACATTCTTGTGTGTGTTATTGTCTTCACTTACCCCTCCTTATCACACACAGAAAAACACAGATTTTCTATGCTGCCGGAGAATTTTTAGTTTTACACTTGGGGCGGGGCAAAAACATGCACAGCTTTTGTTGTTTGTTGGATAACCAAATCAATACACATCATATATAATCATGAACACAGAAAATTTATCTTTACATTTACATAAACATACTTGTTCAATAAAACTGCTTCCGGTGTGCAGAGGTGACGGCTGAACGAGGCTCATATTCATGTTGAAACATGCTTGCACTTTACTGGTTTGCAGGATCCACTGCTGAACAAGCTGTTAAAGATGCCGAAAACGATAAAAATCACCCCTAAAGATTGGGTCAATGATTTTGGCAATAGCCATCTGGATGACAAAGACTAATTCAGAGATGAACTAATAAGAATACTATTTTTTTGATTTTTATTATTATTATTACACAGAAGTATTTGTAATGTTTGCAGTTTGTTATTTTATTGATTGGTGGCACAGGTGAGCTTGTAACTTCTTAGAATTGGAAAGTGTACCAATAAATACTTCCTGTGTTCGCTGTTATTCAGTAGTACTGTTTGAGTATCTTATAATGTATAATGTGACAGGGGGAACTCAATTATAGCCTTTTATTTTAAATGCGGAATAACGCAGATTATTTTTATTTTATCAGATAATTGTTATTTTTTTACTGTGAAAAACTAGGATCCTGGTGCTGACCCATCTTGACAAAGTTTTCGGATCAACCAATAGGTCTCTGTGACTGAAAGACAATGATTCGTGATTGTAAATCTCCCTCCCGACCTGTGAGGGCGCTAAGCAGCGAGAACAGAGTTCTTTAAACGGGCTGGTCTGACAGTTCTTTCCTAGAGTTGAAAGTCGGCCAGTCTGGATGAAGGCGAGATTCCGTTGCAAGAACGCATTGACCCGGAAGGAAAATGATGTGGCAGCCGCAGATTGGAGAGGTGGTTGCACTCGTTTAAAAGGGGTCATGTGTGATAGCATAAAAGGGGACGGAGAATCGTAATCTGTTCCTTCGTTTTTGGTTATTAATAAGTGACCCAGAAGGACCTGTGTTTGGTGAAATAATTGTGAGTGTTTGTTTTGTTCTATCTATTTGTTTGTTTGTATTTACTAGACAGCTAACACGTTCCGGAGCTGTCGCCAGAGGCCAGCACAAACCCGGAACAGCACTGCACTCGTATCACTATAACTGTATTTGCACCACTAGCACTAATTCATGCAATAATGGACTTGTGTATGTGTTTTGTGTGGGTGTATAGTAAAAACAGGACTATTATTTGCGGGGCAAACCCGGGGATTATAAATTAAGTAACACACGCTGCTGTATTACTTACCTTCATTATTGTTTACTGTTTGTTTCGCTGTCAGGCACTGGACAAAAACAAATAAAACAAACCTTTGCACCTGGATTACAATTGTCTGTCTGTTCTTTAATCACCTGCACCTGCACACTGTCAACCACTTTGCCACAGTCTCTTATTCTTAGATTTTCTTATGTTTTTGTGCAACATGTTCCCAGGCCGCTGGATAGGAGGCAGAGATTACAGGATACAATTTAGCCATGTGAACATCATAACTAGGGCTTCTGATTTTCGGTTTTAACTGATAAAAACTGATAAAGCATCCCCGATACAAAAAATAAATTACTTGGTGTATAGCCAATAAACACCGGAAAAACACTGGAAATGGTTACTCAATTCACATTGACTCTTTTCAATTAAAAAAAAAACAAATAAAAAAATACTACAAAAAAACAAAATAAAATACCTTTCCCAGTGCAGGAGACTTGTTCACGGGATTTAAAGCTATATTACAGTTAGAGTGTGAGAATTTAAAACATAATTGCAAATTGTGGCGAAATGTAAAAAAAAAAAAACAGAAGAATTTGCCCATGACCATAAGGATTTTGTTGTGGAAGACAGCAAAGGAAAAAGGTACAATTTAAGCATGCAAATATTATTATTTGTTTATTTAGCAGACGCCTTTATCCAAGGCGACTTACAGAGACTAGGGTGTGTGAACTATGCATCAGCTGCAATTACGTCTCACCCGAAAGACGGAGCACAAGGAGGTTAAGTGACTTGCTCAGGGTCACACAATGAGTCAGTGGCTGAGATGGGATTTGAACCAGGGATCTCCTGGTTGCAAGCCCTTTTCTTTAACCACTGGACCACACAGCCTCCCCAAATACTGTCGAGTTACTATACGTATTGTGACAGAAAAAAACTGCCCAAGCATTTTGGAATGTAACCGAAAACAATAATTTCATACAGTATATAAAAAGCGAAAGCCCCGAAAAAAAAGAAAAAATCGATTTACATAAAAAATAGCTAAAAATAAGCACCGAAAAATGAAATGACTAAAAAGCGAGAAACAGAAGCTCTATTCATAACCTATCTAACTGGAATCAAATCATTCCCATGTGCTATGGCTATAACTGAGCTCACATCAAATGTATTCTTCAATAAAGAGCCTCAACAAAAGAGCCGGGAGTCTAGCTGTGGGAGTCTACAGGTAACCAGTGTCTGAGGCAAGATAGAAGTTGATTTGCTATCTGATTGGTTTCCACGCAGTTGTTTTTTCTATATTAAGCAGCCTATTTCTGCGCCAGCAAGAAGCGCCAGCAAACAGAAGAGCCTCAACAAAAGAGCCGGGAGTCTAGCTGTGGGAGTCTACAGGTAACCAGTGTCTGAGGCAAGATAGGTAATTGGTCCTGCTCCTACTAATTTTTTAATTAAGTATCATTATTAGTTGGTGTTTCAATTTAGGGAGGAGTGTGTGTATGTGATTTTAAACCAGGTAGTGTGGTTATTTGAATAATAGGGTGATTTGCAATTTGTAATTGTATCAGGAAGGGTGGTTTATTAACTTGAAGAGAGTTGTTTGCATTTGGATTGGTCTCCACACAGCCTCCTGTAGTGGTGTGATCCCCTTTGAAGTGTGTAAAAGTATTGTCAATAGAGCAGTTAGCAGTTGTGCAGTCCCCTTGCAAAGTGAGGTGGAACCTATTTAAGGGTGGGCATATAATAGTGGTCAGTCTACAGGAACCAGGGACTGAGGCAGATAGGCAAGTTCCTGCTTCAAGTAATCTTTAATTAACTACATTTGGTAACTTTGTAAGGTGGTGTTTGAATTAGCTGAGTTGGTGTGTGATTAGTACCAGGTGAGTGGTTTCATTCAATAGAAGTTGATTTGCTATCTGATTGGTTTCCACGCAGTTGTTTTTTCTATATTAAGCAGCCTATTTCTGCGCCAGCAAGAAGCGCCAGCAAACAGAAGAGCCTCAACAAAAGAGCCAGGAGTCTAGCTGTGGGAGTCCAGCGAGGGGAGGCCTGCGCTGAGACACCGGTCAAATAGATCCGAACCTAACAGCGCTCTGGAAGAAGCCATCTACTAGTCAGGTCTGTATCCTCCACCCCACTGCTCCTACTGTGCCTTTTGTCTTGCTTGTCCTGCTATGACTATCTCTCACATCCCTGTTCTGTCCCCCCGTCCTCGTCCTCTGCCCTCCCTCCGCTGCTGCTCCTCCAACCCCTCTAACCTCATTTCTCTGCCTCTCCCCCCCTCCCGCACACTCTCTGGTGCACTCTGGAACTGTCACTCTTCTGCTAACAAAGCTGATTTCATCTCTGCCTTTGCCTCCCACCTCTCGCTCGATTTCCTTGCTCTTACTGAAACCTGGCTGTCCCCTGATAACACTGTTACTCCCGCTGCCCTGTCTCTCTCTACGTCCTGTCCCATACCCCGCGTCTCACTGGACGGGAGGTGGGATGGGTCTTCCTCTCTCCTCCTTACTCTTTTCTGTCCCCTCCGATCTCACCTCCCTCTCTGTCAGTACCTTTGAATTTCATGCAGTCCAACTAACCTCTCCCTGTCAACTCCTGCTCATTGTTCTGTACCGCCCCTGGGCCTCTCACTCACTTTCTGGATGAACTCGACTATCTACTCTCCTCCCTCCCCTCTGTCTACCCCGACTGTCCTGTTGGGTGACTTCAACATCCATCTCTCCAACCCCAGCCACTCTGCTGATTCCTCCCTCTCCTTCACTCCTTCGACTTCTGTCTCTCTCCGTCCCCTCCTACCCACAAAGCTGGCCGTCAACTGGACCTCACCTTCTCCAGGGCCTGCTGCCCCTCCAACCTCTGTCACCCCCTGGACCTCTCTGATCACTATTTCATCTCTTTTCTCTGTCTCTCCCCCTCTCCCTGCTCCTCCTACCCCCACTGTCACCGTAACCTCCGCTCTCTCTCCCCTCTGTCCTTGCCTCCACTGCTCTCTCTCACCTCCCTCCCTATCGACTCCTTTTCACAACTCTCCGTAGACTCTGCTACCTCCACCCTCTTCTCCTCACTCACCTCCTCCCTCGACTCCCTCTGTCCCCTCACCTCCCGACCTGCTCGCCCCTCCCCTCCCATCCCTGGCTCTCCTCTGTGCTCCGCTCGCAAGAATCACACTGCGATCTGCTGAAAAGAAATGGAAGAGAACCAAACTCCTGCTGCCCTAGACCTTTACCGCACTCTCCTCCTTCTCCTCTACTCTCTCCTCTGCTAAATGTGCTTATTTCCAATCTGTAATCGAAGCCTCCACTAACAGCCCACGTAAACTATTCTCTACCTTCTCCTCCTCCTAAACCCTCCCCTCCTCCTCCTCCCTCCTCTATCTCCCCTGACGACTTTGCCTCCTTCTTCTCTTCTAAAATCTCAGATATCCGCAAACTCTTTAACACCTCTCCCTCCCCGCACCCCTCCTGCTCCAACCCCTACACCCACTACATCCCCTACTAACTCGCCCTCCTCTCCACCTTCTTGCCCCTCTCAGACTCTGACCTCTCCTCCCTGCTCCAGGGTCACAAACCCACCACGTGTGCCTTGGACCCCTCCCACTCACCTCTTTCAAGCTGCTGCTCCTGCTCTACTCCCCTTCATCTCCTCTCCTCAACACCTCTCTACTTTCTGGCATCTTTCCTCTGCCTTCAAAAAAGCCTCTATCCTCCCCTCCTCAAAACCTACCTCGACCCCACCTCCCTCCAGAGCTACCGTCCTGTCTCCCTCCTACCCTTCCTCTCCAAAACCCTCGAGCCCGGACTGTACACCGCCAGCTCTCTGCTTTCCTGTCCAACCACTCTCTGCTTGACCCTCTCCAATCTGGCTTCCGCTCTGCTCACTCCACTGAAACCGCCCTCCTGTCTGTCACCAACTCACTTAAGTGTGCCCGATCTGCCTCTCTCTCCTCTGTCCTAATTCTCCTCGACCTCTCTGCTGCCTTTGACACTGTTGATCACTCTATTCTACTATCATCTCTTGCTGACCTGGGGATCTCTGGCACTGCTCTGGCCTGGTTCTCCTCCTACCTCTCCAACCGCACTTACCAGGTAACCTGGCGTGGAGCAACCTCCCACCTCACCCTCTCTTAACTGAGTCCCCCAAGGGTCAGTCTTGGGTCCTCTCCTGTTTCTCTCTACACCCGCTCCCTGGGCCCCCTCATTGCATCCTATGGTTTCTCATACCATTTCTATGCTGATGATGCTCAGATTTTCCTCTCCTTCCCCACCTCTGACTCCACCATCTCCTCCCGTATCTCTACCTGTCTGTCTGCTATTTCCTCCTGGATGCACTCGCATCACCTCAAACTCAACCTCTCTAAATCTGACCTCCTTTTTTTCCCTCCTCCTCCCCTCCTCTGATCTCTCTCTCTGTTCCTCTGGAATCTACCTCTCTCCCTCTTCCTCCGCTAAGAACCTTGAGTCACCCTGGACCCCTGCCTGTCTTATTACCAGCACATCTCCACTCTGGGCACTTGCCGATTCTTCCCTGAGCAACATCCGAAGAAGACCCTTCCTCACCAACTATGCTACCCAGCTCCTGGTCCAGGCCCTGGTACTCTCCCGCCTAGACTACTGCAACTCCCTCCTGGCTGGCCTCCCCTCGTCCGCCACCCGTCCGCTCCAGCTCATCCAGAACTCTGCTGCCCGCCTGGTGTTCTCTCTGCCTCGCTTCGCCCGCGCTACTCCACTACTCCGCTCGCTCCACTGGCTCCGATCACCGCTCGCATCCAGTTCAAGACTCTTGTACTAGCCTACAGATGCCTTGACCAGACTGCACCCAGCTACCTCAGACCCTCATCTCCCTACACCCCCCCACTCGACCTCTCCGCTCTGCCTGCACTAGAAGACTGGCTCTACCTCGCCACGCTCCCCTGCCTCCCGAGCCCATCTCCTTCTCCACCCTTGCTCCGCAGTGGTGGAACGACCTTCCTACAGATGTCAGGACTGCCCAGTCCCTGACCACATTCAGCGCCTCCTTAAGACTCACCTCTTCAAACAGCACCTGTAGAACTCCTCTGTTGTATCCTGGGACACTATCACCCTTCATTTAAATATGCTTTAGTTTGCTCTTATCTGCCCCTATTTTACTACATTTAATCCTATGCTTCAGAATACTGTAATCTGCCAAGTGTTTAACCTGTAGTATTTTGTACTTAATCATATCCTGATGTAACTATCACTATTTAATCATATCCTGATGTAACTTTCACTATTATCTGCTGTATTATTGAATTGTGGTTTGTCACACTTGAAAAAATTATTGTATTTCTTGCTCTTATTGTATGACTTGTATTGTAACACTTGAATGTATTTGTATTTGCTTGCGATTGTAAGTCGCCCTGGATAAGGGCGTCTGCTAAGAAATAAATAATAATAATAATAATAATAATAATAATAATAATAATGTTTTTTTTTTTTTACATATGCTGTGGACAGTCAGCAAGACTTGTCTGTTAACTCGCTGCAGGAACAATGGCACATGAGGTAATATCAGCTGGCTATTTGCTCGAAATTGTTACGAACGACCTATTTTACAATTAAACTGTTCAGTGCGTTTGATGAGAGGCCTATATCCCACATATTTTTAACTAAGTACTGTCAGAGATTGCAGTGTTAAGGTAACGTGTGAGAATAGTGATTAAAAAGCACAGTGGGTTAACCTGATCTTATCTGTTATTTGGTTGATGAGAACAGAGAGACCACCCGTTGTGAATTTAATATCGCTTTTTTAGCACGATCAAAATCATCATCATCATTATCAGTAATATTCATCAGGGAGTTTATTTTACCCATGTCAGTTTTCACAGCAGGTTACGTAATGGTTTCTCTGTCACTCACACACATGCTCACACACACAAGCTCAGCTCCACCTGGCTCTGTCACTCACACACCTGAGCTCAGCTCCACCTGGCTCTGTCACTCACACACCTGAGCTCAGCTCCACCTGGCTCTGTCACTCACACACCTGAGCTCAGCTCCACCTGGCTCTGTCACTGTCACAAAGACGGCCGGAGTGGGTGGCGTCAGACCAGAGCCAGGAAATAAATAAACAAAACGAGAGGTAGAGTTTGGTGAAGCTGAGCGAAAGCATTCGCTCAGCATTTAATAAATAAACAGAACAGAAAATTAAAGGGTTTTAAACACAAAAACAGGACACGGCACTATACGCCAAAATAAAAAGACAAACAAAACGTACTAACACACAAACGGTGCACGGAGACAAACAAACACGGTGAGTACAAAACAACTACTTCTTCTTATTCTTTTCTTTAACATTTACCTCCGCTCCACACCCGTTCTCCACTCACTGAACACCCAACCCCGAGTGACAGAAACGTGCATCTATATATACTGTTGTGCTGGGATTCAATTACTAATTAATTATTCACTTGAATCCCAGCACGTGAATTAATTCTGTGCAACCCCGTGCTCACATACTACCTTTAACCAGCACGTGAAGTGATTTGTGCCCTCCTCATGCCTAAATACAAATATACAATTTAAATCACACGTGAAACACAGACCCGTTTATATCCCGTGTACCAATCTCTATACACCAACATTAACACACGCACGCACCATACAATACATAATATGCACACAGGGGCGGGGCACATTGCCACATATACCCCTGTGTACCAAAGCACATGGCCTCAACGCCACCTCCCCCCTTAAAAATCCAGCAGTCCAGGACAAAGTTTCGGGCTGGGAAGGGAGGCTTCAGTGGGCCCATGGCTGGCCATGCTGTCAGCACCCCTGCCGGTAGTGGCACGGCTGACAGCATGCTGGTCCACTCCTGCAGCGAAATTGCTGCGGGGGATGCTGGTCTCCTGACCTCTCCCCTTTCTTCGTAGCGGTAGCTCCCTTGGTGGGGCTCCGACCAGTATCTTCTGCAGCACAAGTGCTGCCGTGGGGAGCAGGTCTCCTGACCTCCCCCCGATCTCCGGCAGCGAAACTGCTGCTGGGTTGGTGGTCTCAGACCTCCTCCCCTTCTTCGTGGCCGACAGCTCCCCTTTCTGGGGCTCCGCCACCGTACTCCCTGTGGTGGAGGTACGGGAAGCAGAGACAGCTCCTGCTGTTCTGCTTCTGGCAGTGGCGGAGGCAGAGGCAGCTCCTGCTCCTCTGCTCCTGGAAGTGGCAGAGGCAGCTCCTGCTCCTCTGCTCCTGGCGGTGGTGGTGGCGGAGGCAGAGGCAGCTCCTGCTCCTCTGCTCCTGGCGGTGGTGGAGGCAGAGGCAGCTCCTGCTCCTCTGCTCCTAGTGGAGGAAGCGGTGGAGGTGGCGGAGGCAGAGGCAGCTCCTGCTGCTCTGCTCCTGGCGGTGGAGGCAGAGGCCATGGGGCTGATGCTGGCCACTCAGAGGGAGGCTGTGGCGGTGCTGGCTCCCTCTGCTGTGGCGGCTGGGCTGGTGTGTGCGTGCTCCCTTCAGCAGCATAAATAGAGGCTGCTGGGGACACCAACATCCCCCTTCTCCCCCAGAAAAATTCAGGGGTTGAGCCTGTAATTCCTCCCCTTCTGGCTCTTGGGACGGCAGCGATGGCTCCTCCCCTTTAGCTCTCGGGATGGCAGCAGCAGGTGAACCAACAGGCATGCTTCCTCTGCTGGTGTAGATGGGGACAGCAGGCATTGTTCTTCTGCTGGTCTCCTGACCTCTCCCCCTTTCTTCGTAGCCGGTAGCTCCCCTTGGTGGGGCTCCGACCACAGTATCTTCTGCAGCACAAGTGCTGCCGTGGGAGCAGGTCTCCTGACCTCCCCCACGATCTCCGGCAGCGAAACTGCTGCTGGGGTTGGTGGTCAGACCTCCTCCCCTTCTTCGTGGCCGACAGCCCCCTTTCTGGGGCTCGGCCACCGTACTCCCTGTGGTGGAGGTACGGGAAGCAGAGACAGCTCCTGCTGTTCTGCTTCTGGCAGTGGCGGAGGCAGAGGCAGCTCCTGCCCTTCTCCCCCCCAGAAAAATTCAGGGGGTTGAGCCTGTAATTCCTCCCCTTCTGGCTCTTGGGACGGCAGCGATGGCTCCTCCCCCTTTAGCTCTCGGGATGGCAGCAGGTGAACCAACAGGCATGCTTCCTCTGCTGGTGTAGATGGGGACAGCAGGCATTGTTCTTCTGCTGGTGGAGGTGGAACCAGCAGGTATTCTCCCTCTGCTGGCAGCTTGGGTCCTAGGGCTGTGGAAGCCCCGACTTCCCTCTCTTGGGCTGTGGGCGCACCCGACTCCTCCCTTTTGGGCTGTGGGCCTACCGACTCCTCCCTTTTGGGCTGTGGGCCGCACCCGACTCCTCCCTTTTGGGCTGTGGGCCCGACTCCCCCCTCTTGGGCTGTGGACGGGCTCCCCCCCTCCAGGCGTGGGACGTTGGGCTCCTCCCACTCAGGCGTAGGACGTTCGGGCTCCTCCCACTCAGGCGTAGGACGTTCGGGCTCCTCCCACTCAGGCGTAGGACTTTCGGGCTCCTCCCGCTTGGGCTGTGGACGCTCTGGCTCCTCCCGCTCGGGCTGTGGACGCTCTGGCTCCTCCCGCTCGGGCTGTGGATGCTCTGGCTCCTCCCGCTTGGGCTGTGGACGCTCTGGCTCCTCCCGCTTGGGCTGTGGACGCTCTGGCTCCTCCCGCTCGGGCTGTGGAGGCAAAACCAGCAGGCATTCTTCCTCTGCTGGTGGAGACGGGGACAGCAGGCATTCTTCCTCTGCTGGTGGACCTGCTACCTGGGCTGCTGTTCCACTTATAACTGCCTCCAGGTAGCTGAGGACCAACTCCACACCTTCCTCCCAGGTGCTTAGAGTGTGCTCCCTTGCATCGCCTCCCATCGCTCTCTGTCCATCACCGCAGGAACCGGACTGGTATAGACTGGGCCTCCAGCCCAGCATTTTCAGGATCCAGTCCCGCACTTTGATGGCGTCTTCTGCCATTTTTTTTTTTTTTTTTTAATCCAAAAAGCGGTTCCTCTCTGGCCTGAGTCCTGAGGCGCTGTAGATCCACATGAGGACACCACGTGTCACAAAGACGGCCGGAGTGGGTGGCGTCAGACCAGAAGCAGGAAATAAACAGACAGAGAGGTGTGGTTTGGTGAAGCTGAGCGAAAGCATTCGCTCAGCATTTAATAAACAGACAGAACAGAAAATAAAAGGGTTTAAACACAAAAACAGGACACGGCACTATACGCCAAAATAAAAAGACAAACAAAACGTACTAACACAAAAACGGTGCACGGAGACAAACAAACACGGTGAGTACAAAACAACTACTTCTTCTTATTCTTTTCTTTAACATTTACCTCCGCTCCACACCCGTTCTCCACTCACTGAACACCCAACCCCGAGTGACAGAAACGTGCATCTATATATACTGTTGTGCTGGGATTCAATTACTAATTAATTATTCACTTGAATCCCAGCACGTGAATTAATTCTGTGCAACCCCGTGCTCACATACTACCTTTAACCAGCACGTGAAGTGATTTTGTGCCCTCCTCGTGCCTAAATACAAATATACAATTTAAATCACACGTGAAACACAGACCCGTTTATATCCGTGTACCAATCTCTATACACCAACATTAACACACACGTGACGCACCATACAATACATAATATGCACACAGGGGCGGGGCACATTGCCACATATACCCCCCCTGTGCAAAGCACACATGGCCTCAACGGCCACCTCCCCCTTAAAATCCAGCAGTCCAGGACAAAGTTTCGGGCTGGGAGGGGGCTTCAGTGGGCCCATGGCTGGCCATGCTGTCAGCACCCCTGCCGGTAGTGGCACGGCTGACAGCATGCTGGTCCACTCCTGCAGCGAAATTGCTGGTGGGGATGCTGGTCTCCTGACCTCTCCCCTTTCTTCTGACCCCCCACGCAGCGGTAGCTCCCCTTGGTGGGGGGGCTCCGACCACAGTATCTTCTGCAGCACAAGTGCTGTGGTGGGAGCAGGTCTCCTGACCTCCCCCGTTCCTCGGCATGCTAAACTGCTGCTGGGGTTGGTGGTCTCAGACCTCCTCCCCTTCTTCTGGCGTGGCCGACAGCTCCCTTTCTGGGGCTCCGCCACCGTACTCCCTGTGGTGGAGGGTGCGGAAGCAGAGACAGCTCCTGCTGTTCTGCTTCTGGCAGTGGCGGAGGCAGAGGCAGCTCCTGCCCTTCTCCCCCCAGAAAAATTCAGGGGTTGAGCCTGTAATTCCTCCCCTTCTGGCTCTTGGGACGGCAGCGATGGCTCCTCCCCTTTAGCTCTCGGGATGGCAGCAGCAGGTGAACCAACAGGCATGCTTCCTCTGCTGGTGTAGATGGGGACAGCAGGCATTGTTCTTCTGCTGGTGGAGGTGGAACCAGCAGGTATTCTCCCTCTGCTGGCAGCTTGGGTCCTAGGGCTGTGGAAGCCCCGACTTCCCTCTCTTCGGGCTGTGGACTCTCCCGACTCCTCCCTTTTGGGCTGTGGGCTGTTCCCGACTCCTCCCTTTTGGGCTGTGGGCGCACCGACTCCTCCCTTTTTGGGCTGTGGACGCACCGACTCCCCCTCTTGGGCTGTGGACGTTCGGGCTCCCCCACTCAGGCGTGGGACGTTGGGCTCCTCCCACTCAGGCGTGGGACGTTCGGGCTCCTCCCACTCAGGCGTGGGACGTTGGGCTCCTCCCACTCAGGCGTGGGACGCAGGCTCCTCCCGCTTGGGCTGTGGACGCTCTGGCTCCTCCAGCTTGGGCTGTGGACGCTCTGGCTCCTCCCGCTCGGGCTGTGGACGCTCTGGCTCCTCCAGCTTGGGCTGTGGACGCTCTGGCTCCTCCCGCTTGGGCTGTGGACGCTCTGGCTCCTCCCGCTCGGGCTGTGGAGGCAAAACCAGCAGGCATTCTTCTTCTGCTGGTGGAGACGGGGACAGCAGGCATTCTTCCTCTGCTGGTGGACCTGCTACCTGGGCTGCTGTTCCACTTATAACTGCCTCCAGGTAGCTGAGGACCAACTCCACACCTTCCTCCCAGGTGCTTAGAGTGTGCTCCCTTGCATACGCCTCCCATCGCTCTCTGTCCATCAACCGCAGGAACCGGACGGCTACTGGTATAGACTGGGCCTCCAGCCCAGCATTTTCCAGGATCCAGTCCCGCACTTTGATGGCGTCTTCTGCCATTTTTTTTTTTTTTTTTTAAAAAAACGCGGTTCCTACTCTGGCCTGAGTCCTGGAGGCGCTGTAGATCCCACGCAGGACACCACGTGTCACAAAGACGGCCGGAGTGGGTGGCGTCAGACCAGAAGCAGGAAATAAACAGACAGAGAGGTGTGGTTTGGTGAAGCTGAGCGAATGCTTTCGCTCAGCATTTAATAAACAGACAGAACAGAAAATAAAAGGGTTTAAACACAAAAACAGGACACGGCACTATACGCCAAAATAAAAAGACAAACAAACGTACTAACACAAAAGCGGTGCACGGAGACAAACAAACACGGTGAGTACAAAACAACTACTTCTTCTTATTCTTTTCTTTAACATTTACCTCCGCTCCACACCCGTTCTCCCACTGAACACCCAACCCCGAGTGACAGAAACGTGCATCTATATATACTGTTGTGCTGGGATTCAATTACTAATTAATTATTCACTTGAATCCCAGCACGTGAATTAATTCTGTGCAACCCCGTGCTCACATACTACCTTTAACCAGCACGTGAAGTGATTTGTGCCCTCCTCGTGCCTAAATACAAATATACAATTTAAATCACACGTGAAACACAGACCCGTTTATATCCTGTGTACCAATCTCTATACACCAACATTAACACACGCACGCACCATACAATACATAATATGCACACAGGGGCGGGGCACATTGCCACAGTCACTCACACACCTGAGCTCAGCTCCACCTGGCTGACGAATTAGCTTATCTGGAATATGCCAACCACTCTGCCAGTCTGCCACTGCTGGTATTTAATACATTTGAATTCATGGACCCCCTTTTCTCGATTGTGCTTGAACTGTTAAAGCTTAATCAATTACAGTCACTAGGACAAAACCTGGCAGTTCACTAGCCTTTAAAGACTCAAGAGACTCACACAAACGCCACAGTTTTGATCAATTAAACAGACCCCTCAGTGTCTGATTATTTTACCCAATTGGAATGAGGCCTCACCACTACCGATCTAGGATGACAGGAGATCAATGGACGACTTTCAAATGTGAAGCAAATAGCCAACCAAACCTATCACCAGATTTCACCAAGCCACTGGAACCTGGCAGTTAAGCTCTATGAAAATGTAATTTGAAGCGGTCTCTATAAGATAGTCGCAATTGTTATTTTTTTATATTGTCGTGATTGTTTTTCATTGTGCAACCGCTGATCCAACGAGATCTGACATAATCCCGTTACCTGTGATTTCAGCACAAAAAGACCCCATTCTTTCAAATACCCTCAGTATCTGCTGCACACAAGCATGTAATCAGAGATCAGTAGCTGTATGTGCCAGCTGGGGAGTGGAAGAGAAGATAGTTTAGTAAGCAGCACTTTACAAGTGTAAGGTGTAGTGCAGTGTGAAGATAAGGATCTCAACTCAGAGCCTTTCCTGATAACACCTTCACTGGAAATTTCAATTATACTTGCTTTGCTTTCAACCTGCTGCCAAGTAGGGATCTTTTTTAAAGGAGTGATAACCAATGCTTTAAAATATATTACCATTGATCTCTAAATCTGTATACCTGGCAGTGAGCTTGTCTGGAAAGTCCGAAGTGCCAGGCTTCCTCATTTCAGTCAAATGATGTGATAATGTAATCTTTTAACTCAGCCCCACCTACACTCTGTCTATATAAATGCAATTGAAAAGTCACATTGCCATAGAATATTGTGTTCAGTTCTGGTCACCTCGTTACAAAAAGGATATTGCTGCTCTAGAAAGAGTGCAAAGAAGAGCAACCAGAATTATCCCGGGTTTAAAAGGCATGTCATATGCAGACAGGCTAAAGGAATTTAATCTATTCAGTCTTGAACAAAGAAGACTATGCAGCGATCTGATTCAAACATTCAAAATCCTAAAAGGTATAGACAATGTCGACCCAGGGGACTTTTTTGACCTGAAAAAAAGAAACAAAGACCAGGGGTCACAAATGGAGATTAGATAAAGGGCCATTCAGAACAGGAAATAGGAGTCACTTTTTTACACAGAGAATTGTGAGGGTCTGGAACCAACTCCCCAGTAATGTTGTTGAAGCTGACACCCTGGGATCCTTCAAGAAGCTGCTTGATGAGATTCTGGGATCAATAAGCTACTAACAACCAAACGAGCAAGATGGGCTGAATGGCCTCCTCTCGTTTGTAAACTTTCTTATGTTCTTATGATTTGAATGGGATGAGGGAAGCTGTTCAAAGCAATCTCAAATCCAGGATAAGGCAGATTTAGAGAACAATACATTCCAAAACCATAAAATAGTAACGGGGTGTAACAACAGTGTAGTCATACTGTCAGGGGAGTGCAGGTTCATGTCCTGGCTGTGTCATCGGTCTTCACTGGGATTCCAGAGGAAGAGTGGTATTGGCTCTGGCGCTCCTGCAGGTTAGATAGGCAAAACCATCAGGGACTGTTTCTCCTCATCACGCTACAGTGGACCCTACAAAGCCAGCTTGGTTGTGGGCTTGAAGACACCCACTGGCCTTCAGTTCTCCCAAGTTATTGTGGGAAATAGCTGAAGGGACAGAATTGGACATTCTAAATTATTATTTATTATTATTATTTATTTCTTAGCAGACGCCCTTATCTAGGGCGACTTACAATTGTTACAAGATATCACATTATTTTTACATACAATTACATTATTTTTTATACATTCTTTTTACATACAATTACCCATTTATACAGTTGGGTTTTTACTGGCGCAATCTAGGTAAAGTACCTTGCTCAAGGGTACAGCAGCAGTGTCCCCCACCTGGGATTGAACCCACGACAGCGTTTTACCATGAGCATCACAATCAAAGAAATAAATAAATATAACCATATAAAGCACTGAAAAGGTAACTCAATATTGGAGCCTCAGAACACCTAACTACTACACTATTCCTACAAAACTATTAAAAGATGTTCTTGGTGATATTAATAGCCACATTTTAAAAATTATAAATGGTCCACTTTCCTCTCGTATAGTTCCCTCAGCACTTAAGGTAGCCGTGGTAAAGCCTATGCTTAAGAAACACAATTTGGACCCTAAAGTCCTCAATAACTACAGGCCAATCTCCAACCTACCATTCTAGAGAGTTGTGGCAATTCAATTACAAAAATGTCTAACTCTTAATGGTATATTCGAGAAGTTTCAGTCTGGTTTTCGTGCTGCATATAGCACCGAGACGGCCCTTGTCAGAGTTGTGAATGATCTGCTGATAAGCTCTGACTCAGACTTTCCATCAGTTTTAATTCTTCTAGATCTAAGTGCTGCCTTTGATACTGTAGACCATTTCATCCTACTGAGTCTTGAAAGCACAGTGGGACTGTCTGGCCTTGTCCTATCCTGGTTCAAATCTTATCTTTCTGATAAGTTTCAGTTCATCTCTATTGGGGAGGTAAAATCGGCATTATCAGAAGTTGTCTGTGGTGTTCCACAGGGCTCCATTCTAGGTCCCTTGTTGTTTTCGTTATATATGCTACTGTTAGGTGACATTATCCGCAGACACTGAGTGAACTTCCATTGCTATGCTAATGATACTCAGCTATATTTGGTTCTCAGGAATTTCTTCTGTCTGGGTGTTATTAGCTACTTGCCTTACAGACATCAAGCATTGGATGTCACAGACTTTTCTAATGTTGAATTATGATAAAAAAGAGGTTATGCTAGTGAGCTCACAGAATCAACTAAAAGGAAATGTGGGACTACATGAGCTTGACCCTTGCAGTCTCACATCAAAACTTAAACTAGAAATAAGTGTTTGGAGGTCATCTTTGATCCTGATCTATCATTTGAGACTAATATTAGGGAGGTTACTAAAGTATATTTTTACGATTTGAGAAATATAGGTAAACTTAGACCAATTATTTCCATATCTGATGCTGAGAGACTAATGCATGCCTTTGTTTCATCTACAATTGATTACTGTTATGTACTTTTTTCTGGTGTCCCAAAACCTGTGGTATCCCGCTTGCAGCTTGTTCAGAATAGCGCCAGTAGAATTCTGACTAAAACCAGGAAAAGTTAACATATTACCCATTCAAAACAATAAATTATTGGCCCAGTTTTTTTCAGTAAGATTTTGCTGTTGATGAATTGATTTTAAGTCACTTTTGCATGTTAATTCTAGGGTCACCAAAAGCCATGAGTTTAGTCTTTGAAATGGAATTAGCACAGAGTTTGTCAGATCCTTAACCTAGTTGGGCAGATCCCTTTAGTGTGGCATAATGCAGCACAAGAATGATTAAGAGCGAGAAACTGGCATAATGCAGATTTAATGAGAGGGATGAGAATTGCCCTTGAAATATATTTCTAGAAACAATTGAAATGCTTAAGATAAATACAGGTTTGCTATTAAAACTATGCTAATACTCTATTGGTATAAGAAAAGGGTGTTTTAAAAAAGTAATTTCAGCTTCCATCCACTTAAAATATGCAGATGTAACTTGAACCTCAAACCGCAGTGTATCGACAATAATGTACATCAAGTTCCAGACAATGAGTTTCAAACTGTAAAACGTGTTCCTATTTACAGGCAAGAACTTAACCTTACTACAATCATGTTCATTATGGTAAATGTTTATTTATTAGTTTAAAAATGTTTAGTAAAATGTGACCAAGAGTGAGTTTTTGAAACATTGATAAATAGAGATGTGAGAGTCTGTGCAATGTGTGATATCGTGATTAATTTGGTATAATAATTGTGTAAAACGTTCTTGGTAATGTATTTAGTTGTTATTGATGTCTATATTTATTTGCACAAAGGTCATTTTGCTGTTTTAAGTGTACTGTTTCAATTTCAAATGAAATGTTAAACTGTAAGTAGACAGAAATCTCCATGTGATAACATTAGTAAATAACACGAGCTATGGTGAATTACAAACTTAAACCATGTTCCTGTGTTTTGGATACAGCAACGTAGCGCATCCTCCTCTATCTTTGTCCATTCGTTTGCCATTTTTTCCCAATATTACTGTGATCTCAGGCTGTGTACAAATGTGTCAGCTGGGGTCTTTAAACTGCGCGCCACGTATGTTTACTTCTCATCGGTCAGTTTCCCCAGTTAAGGTGTGTGCAGCTCCAGGATCGGATCAACATTACGGATCAGTGGAGCCAGATGGCAGCTCCTGCTTTGTCCTCGTAGTAAAAACACCATTTCATTATCCGGCTCCAGTGATCCCAGATCCGATCTCATTTTTCTTCCCATTGACTTCTATACTGACTAGTGATTATACCAATAAATTAAGTAAACGTTTTAGTACTCCTGCAATGTGAGGGGGACATTTCCCTGTCATTGAAAAAGTGATGGGGCCATGCCCCCTGTGTCCCCCGTGTAAATTACACCTATGACTGTTATTTAAATCTGTTATTTAAATGGTCTGATTGTGGCAGTTGTATGTGTGACATGCTATACAAATGTATTGTGGTTTGTTGTTTTCTTCTGCTATGTGCTGTACAGTGCTTTGCGATACCTTTGTATAAAAAGCGCTATACAAATGCAATAAATAAATAAATAAACTACTTGCTCTTTAACAGAGCTACTTTATGGCATTACTGGGTCCACCTAAAATATAGCAGCATTGGAGACCTCACTGCTGTGTTGGCAGGGGCTATTGGTCTTGACTCAGTAGATATTGGGTTGGAAGGTATATATAGTATAGGCTGCCAAAAAAAAAAATCCATTAGTTACAATAGTCTATTGCATCTTTAATTCTGGGCATGTATGTGGATTACAATAACGAGCTGGACTTTTTATGAACAAATGTGTATATAAAATAAAATAAAATAAAGATAACCGATATAATAGCGCAACCATTGTTAGAATCAAATTATTCACATATCCAGAAAGCTACCCTGCTTTTGAAATAAAATAGGGAGTTCTTGACTCTCTCCAATAGAAGATTGACCTTGTTCTGCAATTACTCAGCGCAGTTTTGTACATTAGGCCTATAATTGGTTTGCTCCTGCTTTTGCTGGAAGGAAGTTTCATTGATCTGTTTCCTTATTTAAATGTATTGTCTCCAAGACTCCTAGCTGTTTACAATCTTACTCTGTTAGGCACATTTCCACTTAGTCTGGCTATGAATATTGGTCCAGCTTGTTTTTCTCAAGCAGTTCCCTTCATCCTTTCCCATTCCTTATCCTTTCTATGTATGACCTGTTATGACTGTTCTTTATCATTCTTTACTGCGGTTTCAGCTTACAGTCTTTTTTTTTTTTTTTACCAGGTTTACTAACTATTCCAGCAGAAAACAGAAGGTAAAATTATTACAGGGGTGTGTGGCTGTAATTAGTTTGTTCAAAATTCCTATTTTATAGACCCTTAGCATTTTAGCTGTGGTTGAAAAGGGGAAAGGATAGGGTTAAATCCACTGGCTTTTTCGTTCCCTCTTGCTCATTGTTATTAGTGTTGAAGACAGCAGCAAAGCAAGACCATTCAGTTTCATTAGTTAATGACAGTTTGATTGGAGGAGCCTGTGCTAGATTGCCTCATTGTCACTGGACTCAGAGCAGTGCCATTAATCTCACCGACTAACTCCACTTTACCATTTCAGCTCCCATTAAAGAGGGACATCAATTAGACCAGTGCTACCTTGGGTGACACCCTTAGGCTCTGTAGAGAAGGTATTGTACCTTCCCTAACCTTTTGGTTACAACGGTTATGCTGTGACTTCTGATTCTAGTAAAGCAATGCTAACCAATGCTTTGGAATCCATTTTCTTCCCTTTTATTCACAGTACTACTGGTCTCCCTTCTATTGAGCTTCTTTTGGTTCTTCACTTGTTTATGTTAAATCCAATGCAAATATTTCACACACAACGCTGTATATACACTGCTGCATCCGTTTACCCGTGCTATGGGTCACATGGTTGGACTGCAGTTAGATCACTGGATGGAGTGAACTACAACACAGGAAGTGATTAGGAACCAGAAAGCAATTTTGTAATCTATAGCGTTGTCTTTGAAAGGACAGCATATTCCAAACAAGTACAAAATTCAACAAAGAACTAAAAGACATTCAACAGAAGAAAAGGGGGTCAGAAATAATCTTGCTTGTGCTAAATACAGGTAAGGCATTTTCACCGGCTCCCTGTGAAATTCTGAGTTGACTGAACTACAAAGTTTGAGCAGAACCTGGTTTTTCAGTGGTCTGCTTCAGAAAACATTGAGAACAGTATAACCCTGAAAGGTAAAACTATAAGAAACTAAACGAAGTAGGCAAACGTTTCGGGTCGTACCTCCCTCAGTGCACAGTGCATAACAACCCTTTTTTATTACAATTGCACCATGTTGTTTTTATCACAAGATAGCAATGTTTGGATTCCCAATGAAAGTAAACAGATAGAATTCACGTGTGTGGCAGGGTGGAAGCCCTGCACATGTGAGTAGTGTGTTTTTTCTCTGATGTATAAATCAAGTTTGGGTATTTTGAATTTAAGTTTGGCAGGGATGGGTTAAAATTCCATCCCTGCCAAATCCGTGTGAAGAATGTGGGTCTTGATTGATTCATTGATGGTCAATCAAGCCCCAGTCACATGGTAAAAAAACAGAGCGCTACATCCTTTATTTAGGGGAATGGTTCAGTGAAGGTGAATGCTCAGCCTGAACAGTGAGGAAAAGGTTAGTCAAGACACTGTGATAGCAAAGCTTGGATGCTGTGTTTATTTGAAGTGTTTGTATAGCTTTGTTTAACCTTTGTGAGAGAGTAGGGGGAGGAAAAAGAACATATAGTCCTGAAGTCTAAGTGGGTACCTCTAATGCCTGAATTAGAGACAGAATGAAGTACACCTGCCTGTGATTTAAGCAGGAAGGTATTTAAACAGGTCTGCAATGTTAGATAGGTTGTCTGGGTGAAGGGATAGACCTGTGTCCAGCCAACCTTAAAGAAAGGTACTGTGTAATGTCTTGGCTGGACACATTACACAGTACATTTTCTTTATCTTCCCCCTACTCTGTCACACCCTTAGTTTTGTTCCTGTGTTTTTTTGTTCTTGTTAATTTGTTAATAAAAATGCACAACAGTGCTAAAACTGCAGCTTTCTGTTTCTGCACCTACTTCCTGCCGGTAACCAGCCTTGGTCGTTACGCTATTGTGCCCAAATGTTATACATTTATATGACAGTGCTGATTCTGAAATGGACCATACAATGCAGGCAAAAAAAAAACCACTGTACAGGTTTTTGATGCCGCAATTTTTATTAACTCCCTACACCAGGTTGTAGTAGTAAAATTATGAAAATGCCAATATTTACACCCAGGAGCTCAACATTCAATGTCTGCAAGCTACCAGCCCCTGGGGAACCTACAGTTGTTCACTGAAGCTCACCATATGCTTGGCCGGCTGTAGCACAGTGAGGTCATCAAGTCCATGAGGATTTTGCTTCCCTAACCCATGGGAGTGCCAGAACCAATATAACGCTCCCTGTGGTGTCCACAGCAAAGACTTAGCACAGGCAGTAACCTGCCCTGGCTGTATAACTCACCCTGCACACCACAAGGTCGTCCCTGGCGGACCTTTCTATAACCAAGACTAATAGAATGAATTGCTACCCAGCAGGAGAGGTAAATCAGTGCTGCCCTGGCTGCCCCTATTGAAAGTGTTATGGGAAAATGTTTCTATCCCCCTCCAGATCACTGCATGTAACTGCATATTTCTATATCTGTGTTTCTGCTCGCAGGCGAACCACTTGGAAATAGTTTAATCTCAGTAGCTCAAGGCAATCCATCACCTTAAAGTGACCCAGGCAACAGAATTTTGAATAAAAAACTATATTCTGTTGTGACAAGGAATGACAAATGACAAATAAATAAGCAAAGAGAGGAGAAAAGGATCCACACCGCTTGATAACTGTTAGATAAAACAGTTTTCTGTCACATTTTGCAATTTCAGCAAAATCTGCCTTGTTTTTGTTGAAAGGTTAGTGCATTAGGAGTGTTCGAATACCTACCTCCTTTCAATCGCTACCTCCATTAATCTTGAACACCAATATCAGACAGATTGTGGAAAAATATAAAACAATGATAAACGCACACACACACCGAGACACACATTTTCCTTACTTACGTATTTACATCTAGATGTTATTACATTTCTGATGGTAATGTAGAGAGGAAAACAGCATATGACATTGGAAAATTTTAGGTAGAATAGGTAGATTTTATTCTATAAGAAATGCTTAATTTACGTAATTACCCTGCTAATACAATTGGCAGTGCTGTAATCGAGTTGAGTTGAGTCGAGTCACTTGGGGGTAAGCCTAGAGTCGAGTGTTTGCCATGCCAAGCTCGAGTCGAGTCGTGTCACAGAGTTTGCTTGAGTCGAGTCGAGTCACCTATCTGACTCGAGTCAATTCGAGTCATTAGTTCTGACAGTTTGAGACAGTTTGATTTAATCAGATTCATTTTACAGGAGATTAGCAATCTGCAAGTAAAACGAAAATAACATTTCTATTAAAAATACAAAATTGATGTGCACCATTAAAGTTCCAGTTAAAGTTTCTGCCTTGTGTTTTGTCTCTCCATTTCAGGGAATTCACGATTCCTTGGTCTATTTATAAGCAGGTTTTGTTATTGACCATACAGAGGCCCTTTTACCTATGCTCAATTGGGTTCGATGTACAGTAATGGATACCACAAAACAAAAGAATGGATTTAACCATTTATTTACACATTTATTATTGCAGTGTTTTTCATCTTTTCTCAATAGTGAAACTCCTTAACCATATGAAAGGAAATTTTGTGGCATTTCATTTGATATTTGATATAGAGATCTTGCTTACTCGCACATATATGCTCCAGTTCCAAATCAATAAACTCAACCTAATTCACTTAATATTACAGAAAGAAATGTATCTTGAAAGGCTAAGAGTTTATCATAATAATGCGTGTTACAAAATACCGACAAGTAATTTTTGTTATTTTCAGAAAAAAAGGGGTTGTTCACTAATGCGCTTAAAAAGATAGCAAAAATATTTCACAAAGAACACATCGCACCATAAACACTTTAACTCATCCCTCGACCCGGCTGACTTATCTAATTTCCGTCCCCTCTCCAATCTCCATTTTCTCTCCAAAACTCTCGAAAGGGCTGTAGCCAGTCAGCTGATGAAACATCTCACGGATAACAATCTGCTTGAATCCCTACAGTCTGGCTTCCGGCCGCATCACAGTACTGAAACTGCTCTGCTCTGGATTGTAAATGATCTCCTGTTTAACGCTGATGCTGGTGCTTCCGCTGCGCTTGTCCACCTTGACCTAACAGCCGCTTTTGACACCATAGTTCATGGCATTCTTCTTGACCGCCTTCAGAAGTATGCGGGATGCATGCAGTCTATTTTCGGGATCTCTGGTACCCGTCACTTGTGGTGTCCCCCTCTGTTCTTACCTATCCGGGTGCATAAAGTTTTCTATTTTTATGTTTTTATGCTGGATGCAGCAGGGGTGGTGTTTGCAAACCCAGTCACTTGTGGTGTCCCCAAAGATCTGTTCTTGGCCCCCCTTTTATTTGACTATTATTTGTTTTCAATATCTACATGTCTCTGAGCCTTCTCTGTTGGGACACCTCATTCGCCACCACAGCCTCATGCATCACTCCTATGCTGACGACACCCAGCTCTACTTAAAACTTGACCCTGGAAGCCCTTCTGCCATGGTCCGGCTCTCGGCTTGCATTCAAGACATCGAGGCCTGGATGTCTGCCAATTTTCTTCAGCTGAACACTAGCAAATCTGAACTCCTTCTAGTAGGAACTAAAACTCAACTTAAGAAGCTCAATATAGCTGCCCTGAACCTCTTTTTTTGTATGTTAGACTTCACGCAGCAGAAAGGGCTGAGCGAAGTCTAACATGCAAAAAAAGAGAATCCAGGGAGTGAGTAAGTTTCATCAAAAATATCATTTAAAATATAAATATTTCTAGTGGACCAGGGTAGGTAACTAAATGGCCATGAGCTAAGAAAAATTCCAAGGAATCTTTGCACTTTCTTCCATATGTCTATGAGAAAGAGCCCTATTTTTGGGGTCAGAGAATGGGAGATCCTGAAGTCTAATTGGTTTAATCATGGCCTCTTCAGTTGAACGCCATGAAACCGGGACACTTGGGTCCAGACAGTTTTTAAAAGTCCTTTGCTGAAAAGCCCAGTAGTAAAACTTAAAGTTTGGCACAACTAAACCACCAAGTGTTTTGGGGCGAGGAAGGACATTCATTTTTAGAATAGAAATTCTACCATGCAGCGTAAGCTGTAAGGGAGACCATATAGCCAAATCAGTTTTAATTTTAGTCAAAACAGCTGTCAAATTGTCTGTACAAATCTGTCGGAAATTAGAGTGTATTTTAATACCTAGAGAAGTGAAGCCCTTAGACTGTGGCTGAAGAGGGGCATGAGAAGGGAGAGGGGCAGTTTTAGCCGCAGGGTTTAGAGGCATCAGGACCAACTTGGACCAGTTTATTTTGTACCCAGAAAGTGTACCGAAGTCATCAAATAATTTCAGAGCCTGAGGAAGTGATTTGGAAATATTGGAGAGAAATAGCAGTATGTCATCGGCATAGAGGGATATGTGATGTTTAGATCTTTGTATATCAATGAAGGTGATGTGGGGGCTTTACCTAACAGCCTGTGCCAAAGGTTCTAATGAAAGGGCAAACAATAGAGGTGGAAGGGGGCATGTGCCTCTCGTATCATATTAATAAATGTGCAGCCAAAACCAAAACATTCCAGAACAAACGGTTAAAATGCTTTCTCAGCATCTAAAGAGAGCACTGCACAAAAAACTGGTTGGTGGGGGGACGAATCCAGGATATGCAGAAGCCGCTGCATGTTGTCTGACGTAAGCCAGCCTATCATAAATCCTGTCTGGTCGTAATGTGCTAAATTACCTATGCAAAATTCTAGTCTTTGGTCAGTGCCTTTGCGAATCATTTTAGATTGAGTTCAGAAGTGAGAGGGGCCTATAACTGGAACATTCAAGAGGACCTTTGCCTTTTTTATAAGCAGCGAAATCAGAGATGATTTCTGATCTCTATGAAAGGAACCCATTTGAAATTATTATTAGATTTCTTAGCAGGCGCCCTTATGTAAGCAAAAACATTTCAAGCGTTACAATACAAGTAATACAATAAGAGCAAGAAATACAATAACTTTTGTTCAAGCAAAGTACAAGTTTGACATTCAATAATACAGCAAAGTTACATCAGGATGTGATTAAATACAAAGTACTACAGGTTTTACAGTATTCTGAAGTACAGGATTAAATGCAGTAAAATAGGGGCTTGATAAGAGCAAAATCATTTTAGATTGAGTTCAGGTGCTCTTTGAAAGTGGGTCTTAAGGGGGCCAATTTAACATCTGGAACATTCAAGAAGGACCTTTGCCGGTGGTTTTTATAAGTGCAAAATCAGAGATGAATGATCTCTATGCAGACTGGTCAAGAAGGAAGTCCCATTTGAAATTAATAAATAGAATTAAAATGAATACCAGGGCCTGGACCAGGAGCTGGGTAGCATAGAAATTAATAAATAGAATTAAAAATGAATGGACCGACCTGATCCCATAACGCCAATAGCAGTTGAGGTGGGATGCCATCTAAGCCAGGAGACTTGCGCCTCTGCATAGAGCGTGCAGCATCCTCCAGTTCCTTCAAAGTGTTCAGCTGAAAGAGTACGTAGATCCAGTGGAGTAAAAACCTGGATTTGTTAACCTGACTGGGTTGAGAGAGCAGAATGCCATTACAGTCCTTAATTGCCTCAATAGATGCTAAGCATTCAGATTGTTTTAGTCTTGAAGCCAAAAGTCTGCTAGGCCGCTCATCATGTTCATAGTATAACTGTCTGGTTTTATGTAGCAAAAATGCAACAAATTTTTTAATTCAGCTTGCTCTGCTTTCTGTAAAATTACTTTTTTGCTCAGTTTCTAGCTGCAGTATATAAGCCTCTAATTGGGAAATCTGCTTATTGCATGTTTTATTTGGGTTCGAGGCAAAGAAAGTACAGTTTCCTCTATATAAACACTTGGTAACCTCCCATAAGGAATGGGGATTCATTTCGGGGTCAAAATTAATTTCTAAAAATGTTTTTAACTCAGCGGCCAGATGCTTAAAAAATCTTCATTCTGGAGCAGAAAACAGTTAAAACACCATCTTTTAGCACAGGCTAATTAATATAAAACCGGAGCGTGATCTGAAATCAGAATAGGCAATATATCAGTGGAGATAATATACTGAAAGATACTTGGAGAAATAAAAATATAGTCAATGCGGGAATAAGTTTAGTGTAGATGAGAAAAGAAGGAAAAATCTTTAACATTCAGGTTTTTTACTCTCCATGCATCCCATACATTCAGCTCTTGTGCAAAACACAATACCTGGAAGTGGGGGAAAGGGAGACTGCTGTGCCCTGTGATGTATCGAGTGTTGGATTAAGAGGAAAATTAAAGTCCTCCCCAAGGATAACTGCAGCATCGGGGAATTGTGACAGTTTAAGTCTAACATTTTCAAAGAACAGGGGATCGAATACATTGGGTACATATAGTGACGCAAGACATGATTTAATGCCATTCAAAGTGATCGTTGCAAAGCATAGTCTACCCTCAGAATCAACCCTAGACACATCAACAGTAAATTTAAGCTTCCTGTCAGCTACAATTAGTACTCCTTTTGTTCGAGTCACAAGAGTAGGCAATCATTTTATAATGTTTATTTTGGAATCTGTGTACATCGGCAGATTTAAGATGGGTCTCCTGAATGAGTGCAATAGTAACATGCTTACAGTGGAGGAAATCAAGGCATTTAGCTCTCTTAATGGGTGTATTTAAGCCACAAACGTTCCAAGATAAAATGTAATGGCTAGTCATTAAGGAGGTCTGAATGATCCAGGCGAAAATAACCCACTCCCCAGATCCTGAGTATCTCTACAATATATAATATAGATAGCAGACAGAAATAAGAAATTGTGTATAATTGAGGAGTGTTGTATATGATGAACTGGCCATTGTGTATAATTGAGGAGCCTTCACTGAACTGTTAAAGACAATATGCAGAAACAACACAGGTTTACAAACCAAACTCCTGTCCACTAATGGAGCCCTGTGCTCTCCATTTATAGGATGTGGCTGCTCCCAGTTAGCACCAATTGTTCAATTAGGAGCAGCCACATTCTCACATGTTTTTGGCAGGGACAGGAATTAACCCCATCCCTGCCAACCACCACCAAAACACACGCCACCACAATATTTACAGGCAGAACTCTCGCTCTGCCACATACCCCTCCCCTTGTGCAAAGCACACCTGGTCCCAACGGCCACCTCCCACCATTAAACATCCCAAAGTCCCAGTTCAGGAACGGGGGCAACAATAGGTCCATGGGTGGCGACCACGGTTGGAGGCCATCCTCACATACCAACACTGATAGCAGCAAGGCTGGCTTCTCCAGCCAAGGCAGATCTTGCACCGGTGCGGAACACTCTGGACGTGGCGACGGCATGGGCAGTGATAATGTTGCTGTCAGCTTGGGACACTCCAGCACTGAAACTGCTACGGGTGGAGGTGGTCTCCTGACCTCCCCCACCTTCTTTGTAGCTGGCGGCTCCCTCTTCTTGGGCTCCGGCCATAGAATTTCCTGAAGCAAAACTGCTGCCGGAGAACACCACAAATCCCCATGTGATAACGAACAGGCATCCCCGGGCGGTGATGTGCAGGCATCCCCGGGTGTTGTTGAGCTGGCATCCCCGGGCAATGCAGGCTTTGCAGCCCCAGGCGGTGCAGACTGCAGACCCAGGCGGTGCAGGACAGGGCAGGAGCAGGGACGGCAGGTGCAGAACCACGGGAGGCGATGGCAGCAGCGAACCCTCGGGAGGCGAAGGCAGCAGCGGACTCTCGGGAGGCGATGGCAGAAACTCTGCAGGCGGAGACGGGAGCAACAGGTAATCTCCCTCTAGCGGTGACTGGTGCAACTCTCCCTCGGTCAGTGGAGACTGGTGTGACTCTCCCTCGATTACTGGAGACTGGTGCATCTCTTTTTTGGGCTCTGGACATGCAGGCTTCCCCTTCTTGGTCTGTGGACGCTCGGCCTCCACCGTCTTAGGCGACGGATGCTGTGACTCCCCCCTCTTGGGCGACGGACGCTCGGGCTCCTGTGCTCGCTTCTGGGCAGGCAGCTCCTCCCTGACTGTCATGCTGGGTGGCAGCTCCTCCTTCAGGGTCATTAGGAACAACACTTCCTGTATCAGCAGCGCCACCTTCCCTGTGTCCGACTCTGGCTCTGGACATTCGCTGGGAGCATGTCAGGGTGGTGGGACAACCAGTCTTCCCAGGCTTCCAGGCTTGCCATCAAGCCCCAATTATTTGCTTGCCTGAACCTGGCCTGCTTGTGGAGTGTCAGACGGTACAAATGCCATATACACTCCAAAAACATTTTTTTACCTGCAGTACTGTCTCTGACCTGAGTCTTGCAGGCTTTGTTTATCCCACGTAGGTCACCATATGTGGCAGGGTAGCGACGAGACAGAGACTCAGAAGCCAGGAAACTACAGTACAAGCAGAAACGTGCACTTTTAATAAACAAAATAACACCAAAGTATAAACAAAAAGGCACAAGGGCCAAAATAAATGTTTAAACAAAACACAAAACATAGGCTGGACATTCGCCTTCCCTACTTACAAAAATACAAAAAACTGTTCAGGCTGGGCAGAGACTTCACTGAACTTTTAAAGACAATATGCGGAAACAATGCCGGTTCACTCACCAAACTCCTATCTCCTAATGGAGCCCTGTGCTCTCCATTTATAGGATGTGGCTGCTCCCAATTAGCACCAATTATTCAATTAGGAGCAGCCACATTCTCACATGTTTTTGGCAGGGACAGGAATTAACCCCATCCCTGCCAACCACCACCAAAACACCCGCCACCACAATATTTACAGGCACTGACTGTTGTGTATAATTGAGGAGTGTTGTATATGGTGAACTGGCCATTGTGTATAACTGAGGAGTGTATAATGTATAATTTTAAGCTTTGCTGGGTAGAGGAGAAAAGTCTGGATTCCTGCCTGCCTTAAGGACATCTGGATAGGTGTGAAGGCCTTCCCACTGTGTGGTTAGAGTAGTTGGGGAAACAGTAACAGCCAATTCTGACCTTGCATGATTTGGGTGTCTGGTTGCTTAAATGCTTTTAGGATAGCTTGAGAGTTTGAAAATCAGCGTGCATGGCTTCAAGTTCAACAAGACAGGACCGAAGCAGCATCACGTCCGCAGTAACATCTTTAATGCTATCTCGGTCTTGCCTCAGTGCAGCCTGCAAAGCACCTGTTTGTTTGCCATAGGCCTGTAGAGAAGAAGACTGGGCTGCCACTTCATGTTCCATATACTGCAGTCTGGATTGGATTAGATTAATGTCAGAGCATATAGCTTTAGTATCAACAGAAAGTTCAGACAGTGAAGCTTTTATAACCAGCTCCAACTGAGTATCAGACAGGAACGGCGAATCCTCAGTGCGAAGCCCAACGCTCGTGTCGGCTGCATGATCCAGGGTGAGCAGTTTTCTGGAAGAGAGGGGGTCCACATCAGACACCAATCTCTTTGGGGTTTCCATTAGAAGAAGAAAACAATAAAAATGCCCTCAGTTAGGTGGAGAAGTGTATATTTTAACAATATGGGCTGTGGGTGTGCTAGCTCAGAAACTATGCCATTATCTTGAGTCCAACCGGAAGTCTCCTGTCTGAATTTATTGAAAAGAACGATGTCTCCATCACCAAACGGGTAATTGACCAGCATTAAAAAACCATTTATGATAAATTTCAGGACTACTTTCCTAGAAACCCACATGATGAGTACAGATGGGTTGCTGATCCTTTTGCTGTGGACGTAGCAAATCTGTCTTATCCATACCAACTGGAGTCACAGCTCATCAATCTGTCATGTGACCGCTCCTTAAAAAGTAAATTTAACAATTTACCTCTGAAGAAGTTTTGGCTCCTTGCTATAGGCAAATACCCAGAACTCGCTGGTAAGGCAATTTACCACCTATCTGTGTGAAGCAGCATTTTCAATTGTGACTAATAAAAACAAAATACAGAAACAGGCTGCATGTAGGTAATGACCTGTGTGTATATTTACCCTTGCCTTCAAAAACTCATTAGTCAGAAACAACCTAACAAGCATTGTTTTTGAACATTTTTGGACTGCAAAACCTGTAAAACCATCAAAGCCTGAATGCTTATATAGTGTAGTATAGATACAAATGCATGAAACATCACTTTTTAATTGGTTAAGAAGTATTTAAGTTAAAATACCGAACAGTGAACAATTTCATTATTCCAGTGTTCATTTGGTTCGCCAGTCAAAAAGTTTGGGAAACACTGGTCTAGAGAGCTCAGTGCTAGAGATCTGAGAGCCAGAAAATCCAATACATTGAAATATAAAATAGAGAATTCAGGACTAGTAATCTGAACTCCGTACTAAGGCCAAGTGGACCAAGGGGGTTGCTTGTCTTGTTAAGTCAATTAATTTGTTGTAAAGCTCTTGAAAATAGCTTTAAAATGATATTATTAGTCTAGGTCATAGGCCATCAATGTAGGCATTTTTATCACTTTCAGACACTTTCTCATCAAGTGGGGCATGGGGTATACTTATTTTGCAAGTACAATCCCTGGAACCATTTTTCCATCATATGTGGTTTATGTATGAACTACCAGTGGACAAAACACCTCCATTTGTGGACTAACCCTGTTGAGAACTCAGTACTGGATATCTGAGAGCCAGCAAATTACATGTAATACAATACAGTATTATATAGATGACTGAGCACGGTACTGGGGAGCTGAAAGACATCAATATCACACAATGCAGTATAGTCTAGAGAACTGAGTATTATACTTGGAATCTGAGAGCAGGCAAATTTAAGACAATACAATACAATATTGTATAGAAAACACAGTACAGGGGATCTGAGAGAGCCAATTCAATACAGTCAAGTGTAGAACGCTGAGTATGGTACTGGGAATCTGAGAGACAGCAAGTTCAGTTCAGTATAGTATGGAGAACTCAGTGCTGTGGATCTGAGAGCCAGCAAGTTCAGTTCAGTATAGTATGGAGAACTCTAGAGATAATGAAGGAGCCGGGGAGAAGAAACCGAACTCCAGAGGTCTCCTAGCTACTTGTTTTACCTTGTCAGCACAACATGTACAGCTGGCCTTTCCCAAGAGGCAACAGAAATGAAACTGCTGGACAAGTGCTTTCCACAAACAACCTGAATATTCCTCAATATTTAAAGAGGAAGTGCCTTCAAATTTAATTTTCAGTTCCCTTACCTTTTTCAATGTCAAGAGAGAGGATTTGCACTTGAGATGTATTTACACAATCATAGACTTTCATAGACCAATTAAAGAATCGTTCTCCTTGTGTCAAAGAACAACACATGGGAGGTGTGACTACCTCCTCCATAGTGTGGAATTAAGGAGTATCCTGATTGTGACTGCAGTGAAGTGCAATCCATCACTCACATCACAGATCACTGCCCAATACACGCTTTTGCGACAGGTACAAATGGAATCCATCTAGCGACCCATTGAAACTCAACATACAGCTAGAAATACGGCCCATGGCTTTTCAAATGCCATACAAAAGTAGAATAATAATAGACTACAATAAAAGACTACATCAGACAGTCACAAAAACTCTCAAAATACTGTTTATCACAATTTATATAGTCAGAAAGAGCAGGCTGGGCTCGGAGATCTGAAAGGTCATATTGTCACATGATTTTAATGGAATGAGGAAGGCAGTTCATTCTTGACAAAACCAGGTAAAGACAAAGAAACAAAGAAACCCAGATCCACTCAGAATGACTGAAAACATGATAAAAAAAGCAATTAAAATGACATTTGAAGCTACTTAAGTCAACCTAATTGACAGTCAGCTTTGTCATTATCACACACACCTTTCTGAGGGGCTGAATATTGCACTTTAGAATTGCTGGAAACATTACTTTCAAGAGAAAGCTCTGACAAGCTTTGTACCAGAAGCTTGCATACATGTGGATTTTAGAATATATGAGGGTCGGGGGTATGGAGAACCAAATGCTCTTGACCTGTAAGCCTGAGTCCTCAAATGATACCGTTGAAATTGTTCTGACAGCCATCTGTATTTGTGCATCGATAATCCAGTGCACTGTGTGACAGCAGGTGACAGAGAATTTTTGATGCCCTTCTGTTGTTCATTTTTCTCTTATCTCTTAGACAGTTGAGCTTCCTGTCTCTAGGGGTAGCTTTACAAATTGACAGGGGAAGCGTTGATCCTATCTCCCCTGGGGGCAGAATCTTTTGGGGGGCCTCAGTCACTACTCAAGCCTCAGATGGCTGTTAGAGGGAGCAGGCCTCGGGCAAGGTGGAGTTCCTGGGAGCTATGTCTGGGCTAGGGGGGAGCAGATGCAAATCAAGCACCAGGAGGCAGTAAGAGAGAGTAGGCCCAGTGCAGTTTTCAGTCTCTTCTTCAGTAAGGACAGTGTAAGGGCTAGGTACTCAAGCCCGAGGAGACAGTCCAGGGGAGTAGTCCCAGTGCAGAGTTTTCAGTCTCTTCTTCAGCAAGGGCTGTGTAGGGGTGTGAACAGGATGGCTTTGTGGTGACGTCAGACCTGGAAGAGAATAGACATACACAGACAGCACTGGGGTATGAAAAGTGCTGCGGCGCATTTTAATTACAAATCAATAACAGGTTTTAACAAAACAAAACAAAAAATAAATGGCACGGTGGCCAAAACAAATAGACAAACAAAACAGACATGAAACAAAACAAAACAAGAATCAGCATGCGCAGCAATTGTTGTGTCTAAGCTTTTTGTTTCTCTTTCACTCATGTCTCGTTCCGCCTCCGAACACACCCTCCTCAATCAGCCAAAGCTGCAGGTTTTTATATTGATGGGGCTGTCCTCAAACTAGCAATCAATTAGCCAGTGTGAAGACAGCCACATTCTACACTAGTATTTTCTAGCAGGGAAGGTTTTTAACTCCCTTCCCTGCCAAACAAAACATCAATAAATAATAACTAAATAATACATTTTAAATAATAATACAATACAAATACAAAATAATACAAATACAAACAGGGGCTGGGTGTACCCTGTCACAAGGGGCTAGGTAGTTACTTAAGCTCCAGGAGACAGTCCAGTGAAGTACATAAGAACATAAGAACGTTTACAAATGAGAGGAGGCCATTGGGCCCATCTTGCTCGTTTGGTTGTTAGTAGCTTATTGATCCCAGAATCTCATCAAGCAGCTTCTTGAAGGATCCCAGGGTGTCAGCTTCAACAACATTACTGGGGAGTTAGTTCCATACTCTTACAATTCTCTGTGTAAAAAAGTGCCTCCTATTTTCTGTTCTGAATGCCTCTATCTAATCTCCATTTGTGAACCCTGGTCACAAATGGAGGATCGAAAAAGGTCAAAAAAGTCCCCTGGGTCGACATTGTCAATACTTTTTAGGATTTTGAATGTTTGAATCAGATCGCAGCGTAGTCTTCTTTGTTCAAGACTGAATAGATTCAATTCTTTTAGCCTGTCTTCATATGACATGCCTTTTAAACCAGAAATAATTCTGGTCACTCTTCTTTGCACTCTTTCTAGAGCAACAATATCCTTTTTGTAGCGAGGTGACCAGAACTGAACACAATATTCTAGATAAGAACTTACTAATGCATTGTAAAGTTTTAGCATTACTTCCCCTGATTTAAATACAACACTTTTCACAATATATCCGAGCATCTTGTTGACCTTTTTTATAGCTTATAGAGTTTTCAGTCCCCTATGGGCTGTGTGGGATGTGGCTCAGTTGCTACTTGAGCCCCAGAAAAGAGTCAGAGGAAGTAGGCACAAGGTACGATGGAGATGTCCCTCTCCCCAAGAATAATATCTTTTTAAAGGTCTGGGGAGTTACAGTATGCTAGAGTATTGGATACAGCACAAGAGCTGGGCTACAATCCACACTCAATAGAGTGTGTATCAATCTTCAGGTGTGAATTGTATCGTTTTGGCTTGTTAATCTAGTCAGGTGTGAATAAACAGTTTCCTGGGAAATCCATTCCCACATTCCCACAGGGGAAATTTTGGAGTGTAATTCTAGTGTGGAAATCAGTTCCTGAAATAACAGACGTAATACCCAGGCCCCAGTGGACAGTAAAACAAGCCTAGACATGCACCGAAATCTGACATGCTGCTGTATGAGTTTTAATGAAAGGGAGAATAACTCAGATAAATGGCAGTTGTTCTGTGTTGTCTAAGTGACAATAGTAGCAGAACAGTGGCTACAATGGGATGAGGCTGCAATTGGTATAATGCACGACAGTGGTACATATTTTTACATACCAGTGGTAACTAATAGAACACACAATACACACCACTGGCAATCTATTGCAGTATAATGATATCATACAGACACTATGTATGGTAATGAAATGGGCTATAATAGACTGCTGAGAATCTTTCAGCTAATCAGAGGGCATGTTTCGCCTGCTGTATGCCGCATCAACAACCATTTCTATTAAGCTTCTCTTACTTAAACTACAAATGGTAATCAATTATCAATAAAAATTATGACAGGGTCCAGCACTACTGTGTGGAGTGTGCTAGTTTGAGATGCAGATCCTGGCTGGGGGCCCACAGAGGGTGCTGCCTTGACCATTATATTCCACCTGTGTTAGAGAAGTAAACTGACTGGAAATAGCTCACCTGATCACTGCGCTTCAGCGATGCTCACAGGATTCTCTGTCTGGGCCCTCGTCTCCAGGGTTCAGTAGTTTGATAACATCCACCGTGAGGTTGCAGAAAGGAGTCGATTGGCTTCACAGCGGAACTTCTGTTGATCTTTAGTCTTCCTGATCGCTAAATAGTTGCAAAAATTGTCACCCATAAAATAACTGATTCTAACTGATATTTTACATATTTCTACAGACAGAAATGCATTACACAGACTCACTTGCATGGCAAAATGTTTGATTTTCATCAACTTTGTTTTTCCATGGTATAGTAAAAGTTAACCCAAGTCTCTACTTTACATTTGGTATAGAGAATAGGAAAGAGCTCAGAATGGAATAGTCTACCAGATGAAGCATCTAAAATACTAAGAACATTACAAAACAATTCTAGCAGGGCAAATGGTGTGCCATAAAGAGATGAGCGTTAATGGGCTGAACTTCTCGTTTCAGAGCTCAAGCCCTGCTCAATGAATTTCCATATTCTGTGTGTGTGTGTGTGTGGTTCATTTATTGTAAATTATTGTATTTAAAAGCTGGTTTGAATCCCTGCATGGTTTCTGGGTTTCAAAACTCTGCCATGGCCTGGCCAATCATTGAGCATGTGTGAGCTCTCCTCGACCAATCCCTGTGGAAGTGTCCCAGTAAACCCACTTCCTGGGACTCTCCAATACAGAGACTGTACCAGGAATGGGCTCCAATACCACAGACCAGGATTGCTGATCTCGTCCACACAATGTGACAGCATGTTACTGCCTTGAATAAGTTAAAGGATGGCATTACAAAGTATTAACTCCACTCATATTGTCTAGTGATATGTGTGGTTCCAGAATAAACAAGTGTTCTTTCCAAACGTGCACGTCTATTTACTTATGTCTAGTTTGTATACATCTGACCTTCCATGAGTAGGAACAAAGAGTGCTTGCTTTTCATTTGTCATGACTTCTACACTGTCTATTTTCTACCTAAACAACATACAAAACAATCAGTAACATGCATAGTTATACAAACACGCCGACATAGACATGTATAATGACCAGTAACCACATATAAAACCATGAGCAGAAACATTACTACCTTACATACATATATTAATATAAAAGTGTATTTGTTCACATTGACATAACCAGAACTGGAAGAATGTGGTTCAAGGTAGACATGTACAGATTTCAGATGAACCCCCCGCATCACATGTATACAAATAACCCTTATCGACTGAACACAGAATAACACCCAAACTAAAAACTAGATTTAGTGACAACCACTTGTTGACACAGTGGTTGTGTCTCATAATCACCTGTTGACACAGTGGTTGTGTTACTATATAATCACCTGTACTTGTTGACACAGTGGTGGTGTTACTATGTAATCACCTGTACTTGTTGACACAGTGGTTGTGTCTCATAATCACCTGTTGACACAGTCAATCTGTGAATATATAATCACCTGTACCTTTTGACTCAGAGGTTGTGTGATATGATAATGCCCAAGATAATCAATTACTTTGTCGAAGATGGATCACATAACATTTTAAACCAGCAACAAACACGAATATTAATGGTAAAATTGTTACACTAATTCTCAGTTGTCACAGTGTATGTTTTAAGTCTTTGCTTCAGCTCGCCTCTCAAAAAGCTGAAAGGACAAAGCAAATTGATAAAGAACTCTTATTTTAGCCCATTTAAATTCATTATGCCAACATCTACAACAGTTGATAAATATCCTTCTTAATTAGCTGCTCATCACTTATTGTACGATTGGGGTTGCTGCAATCATCATAAGTATCTATTATTAGAATACTGATATTATATACCTAATTACAGTTTCATATGTTATATATTGCAAAGCGAACTCTTGCTATTTAAGGTGATATTTGGTCTTACATTCTATTCCCCGGCATTGGGGATTTGTTTAAACTAGGGCTGCTGTTAAGCAAGTAAAAAAATTATTCTCGATTAATCTCATGATTAAAAAAAATTATCTTGGTTTTAATCACATATTTAATTGATACAATTACTGCATCCATCTCATTCGTTTGTTTTATTACTTATGCGATTATTATTATTATTATTTCAAAGTTCTTCTTATTACCTATAAGGCCTCACATGGTCTTGGACCTTCTTATCTTCAAGATCTGCTGCCCCCGTATGTCTCTGGTCGTTCCCTGAGATCGGAAAATGCTAATCTTCTGACAGTCCCTAAGATTAGTTTGAACTCTGTCGGAGCCGAGGCATTTAGTTATAATGCCCCTTGTCTTTGGAACTTGCTCCCGATTCATATCAGGGATGCTAGCACAATTGAATCTTTTAAATCCTGTTTGAAAACGTATTTGTTTGGGTCTGTTTATTTTTAGCTGGATTATATATTAGACACAGGATTTTTTAAAGCACCCTGGAATGCTTGTACGCTATATCAGAGAAATTTGTATTATTATTATTATTATTATTATTATTATTATTATTATTATTATTATTAATAATAATAATAATAATAATAATAATAATAATAATATCCTCATCCAAAAAACAACCCAGCATAAAAAATCTGTTGCCCTATTTCAGGATTAATATTGTTGACCATTCTTTATAGTTTTATTTATTTATTTACACAGAATTATACAGAAAAATTCCAGCATTTGCTGTTAAATTGTTTGAACACTAAACTTAATTCTCAGTTGTCACAGTGTATGTTTTAAGTCTTTGTTTCAGCTCGCCTCTCAAAAAGCTGAAAGGACAAAGCAAATTGATAAAGAACTCTTATATTAGCCCATTTAAATTCATTATGCCAACATCTACAACAGTTAGTGGCTGGCTGGCATATTATATAACACTTTCTTTGACAAATCCATACATGTTTTATATCAATCTGTAGGTATGAGCATTTAGTGTTTTAATGTAATTTAAACCACGTTAATAAATGTATATATAAACACACATATGTGTAAACTATCATGACTATATTATTTATTTTAACGACACAGTGTTTGTTAGGTTGTGATGAACTGATAAGTTTTCAGGTCCTGGTAATGTATAGACTGTCAGCATTAATATAACAAAAACGTTTCTATTCACGGATATGTAAATATATAGGTATGTATTAAAAAAAAGTACCTGCAACAGGAGTCGAATTTCAGTAATGAGAAAAATATTCTGTATAAAACAGGCGATGCTACGTTCAGTATGATTTTTGTTACATCTTATATCACTGCCCAGGGGTGAGTCTGTACGGTCCGGTACAGCATACCGGAAAGAATTTCAGTGCCAGTATGCAGTATACTGCCGACAAACATTGTGTTATTAAGGTTAAGGATATAATATATTGATGCATAGGTAATTGGATTTAATCCAACAAATAGTAATAACAAGAATTATAACTTGAATAAATCAAAACATTTTAATTTACTGTACATTTAAAAATAAAAAACACTCAGGTGGGACACGTTCACGTGATTTAGAATGTTGCCATGTGTGGCAAAGTGGTGAGTGAATCCAGGTGAGTGCAGTGCAGAGCAGATACAAAACAGACAGACAATGATTTCCAGGTGCAAGGGTGTTTATTGATTTATTAACAATGTCCAGAGCCTCATGGCGAACACCTGTAAATAACAATGATGGAGTGATACAGCGGCGTGTATCACTCGGTAATTGTAATCCCCGGGTTTGACCTGTAACCAAAAAGTCCAGTTCTGTTACACCCACACGAAACACAGAACACAAACACAGCTAACAGTGAGTGATATTAGTGCTTGTGGTGCAAGACAGTTCTCCGTGAACAAAGGGAAAGTGTTGGTGTCCGGGTTTGATGCTGGCTGAATAGCGGCAGCTCCGGATTGTGTTAGTAGCAGTCTAAAATAACAAACAAACAGTTTTTACTTCGACAGACAAACAAACAAAACACAACACTCACGTTTTCAGTATCACAGGGTTCTCCTTCTAGGTTTGATCTAACCATTTACAAAGGAACAGATTATTTTGCTACGCCCCTATTTTATACCCTCCCTCATGACCTCTTGGTTAACGAGCGCATCCGCTTCTGCAATCCGCAGATGCCACACCATTTCCCATCGGGGTCATTGAGTTTGGGTACCGTAGCTCCATTCCTTTTCTAGCCGGCCGACTTCCACCTACCCACGGGAATAAATTGTCATGCCTTTTAGTCCAGGGTACTCTGTTCCGTTTACCTAGTGCCCTCACAGATCAGGAGGGAGATCTAACACCAAGCGTCATTCGATCTCTGTCACACCATGGCAAACTTCTTTGTTTCTTGTCAAGTCAGTCACTTTCCGCACAATTTACAACAAAGAGTAGTGGTTTGTTAAAAAATTTGAACAAAAAATGCTGCCAAAGAAAGTTGAAGTTCAACAGACTTTAACTGGTCTTTCTAAACGTAAAAGTGAGGAAGTAGGGGATTGCCAATCAAAAAAAACTAACAAGAACTAAAGACACAGAAAATCGTCTAAACGAAAACACTGCTATTGTTTTACCTTCGTCGACGTCAAGTGAGCCAAAGCCCAGAGAGGAGATAAGAACATAAGAAAGTTTACAAACGAGAGGAGGCCATTCAGCCCATCTTGATCGTTTGGTTGTTAGTAGCTTACTGATCCCAGAATCTCATCAAGCAGCTTCTTGAAGGATCCCAGAGTGTCAGCTTCAACAACATTAGATGAAGCAGAATTGGTGGGTAAGCCTACTATTGAGACTATAACTCAACAACACCGTGCTGGGTGGTCAAAAATGCAATTTGACAAGTTCAAAAGAAAAAAACAGTTGGCTGTTTGCTTCAGACGGCAAACTTGGGTGTACAGTATGTCATGAACATTTCCGATGATGCATTCTGCAAGAGGTGTCAATATCTCTTTAAACTGGGCTGCGTGTAAAATATCCTGTTATGGAAAGAATAAAGATACTGAGCTCGTCTCCATTTGCAAAAAAGTAAGCAAACATAAAAAGTCTCACAACACATTGAAGCTGAAAAAATTTAAATCATGGCTAAAAAAGACGCCCTTCTCAATCTGAATGCTAAAAGTGAAGAAGCAGCATTTGAAACTACCGCCCGTGTATTCCGCACAGCTTACTACATCGCCAAAGCAAATCATCCACTCAGTGACCAGAGAGCCTCACTGACCTACAGCAAATCAATGGGATAGAAATGGGGCGATTAGTTATTGTTACTGTTTTTGATTCCATTCCAACCTAACAAAATGTTTTTAAATCAAACTAAAATTGACTAATTTTATTTTCTATTGTAGCTTTTAGTATTAAGTGATTCAAATGTTAAGTCTTCAGTCTGCACAGTTTAAGTGTTCTACATTAAAAGGGCTAAGGGGGTCAACAGTACCGGTAAGAAATTAAAGTTACTTTCACCACTGTCACTGCCTCACATCAGCTGTGACAGAGAGAGACACGTGTTGCAAAGCAGGGTTTTTTTTTTTTTTTTTTTGTGCCTGTGTCAGGATCAGGAAGCAATCAGCACAGTGCACAAACAAAGCAGATGCTGATAAAAGCCTGGTGTATTAATACAGAAATAAGTTTAAGTTTAAAAAAAAAAAAAAAAGTAATTAGAAGTAGAGGGAGGGTAGTTAGATTTGCGCATATAGGCTAGCTTTATATAATTTACTCTTTTTTTTGTATTTAAAGGTGTTACCTATGTCTTTTATAAATTTCTATGGTATAGTCTTCCACTGTCTTCAAACTCATCTTATATTGTTTCAGCCTTGAGTTCTATGTGTCCCTAGCGGACTAATTTTATTTATTAGTTTATTTAACCAGGAGATTTACCCATTGAGATAGAGGCCTCATTTTCAATTGATGGTTACATATTGTGACTGGTTATCTTAATTTAATCTAGTGATCTTTTACTATTAACTGTAGATACATCTATTGATTGTAAAAGAAACTAAATTGCACTTTATGACTAATCTTGATTGACCATAGAGATACTGATTGTGAAGAGGCAGTGCAATATATATATTTGTATCTTGTGTGTTCTATGTGAATAAAGACCTTTTTATAATTTTTATCAGTTTCCTGCCATTGTATTATTTCCATCGTACTCTCACCTAAGTCCTTTGCCTCGATAAAAGAACAAAGATATTCAAATGGTAATCAATAACGAAAAAGGTTCTTGTAGGTTCTCTCACCTAGATAACTGGGGATGTGGCGTAGGCTGGTAGTGTTAATTCGTGGGGTTGTTTCACTGAGCTGCTTCGCTCTAGTGTACCTGCCACCATGCTGTCACTAGTCTTTGCCTTGGCCTGCACCTCTCGCATCCCCGCTGTTTTCTTTATTTTGTTTGTTTAATTGTTCAATAAAAGCATGCAGAAAGCACTAGAATTGCAATCTCCTGTCTTCTGCATCTGCTATTCCCACCACCAGCTGCGTTATGTCATTCTGAAAGCATCTTTTGTTAAGTAGAACTACAAACAGGAAGCAATTACAACTGAAAGGTTAACAAAAGAAAAGTGACAAGGGTCCTTACTGGTCACCTAGTAAAAGCAGCATCACTGAAAAGTGAAGTGTTTAATACACACACTTTAATTATGTCAGTTCTGTTGTTGAGATGTTTTGATGAAATGAACAAACACCAGTTAGCAAACAAACCGTGCTGCTCATAGCACCCTCGCTAGTATATGTCTGCAGGATGGAAAGGGTTAAGGTTATTGATAAAGACTTGTTTTAAAGCTGATTATATGCAGAATTGTGAACTACAGTGTTTGGTTTCCATCCCCCACATTTCTCACAAGAATATGCAGCAAATATAGATTTTACTCATTACTATACTGCATGACTCACTGAGTACAAGCTGCAGTTTTACATCCCTTATCTGTAAATAGTATACTGAATCTATCACAGTTACTGATTTTATAGCAGTGTGTACATTATATACACATATATTTTACACATACCCTTTTCTAACTGGTAATAGCTACTGTTTTGCATATATTTTTTTATTTGTTGCATACATAGGCGGCGGAACCGCGGGGGCAGAGGGGGTGCTCACCCCCCAATGAAAACGTCGGGGGAGCAGAAATATGTTTTCAGACACTGAGTGTCTTTAACGCATGTAAGAGGTGAAAGAAAATCTCTGTTCTCGTCACACTCTCTGAATGCTGTCTGTCAATGTCAGCAGCATTACACTCAGCCCAACAGGAAGAGCAGCTAGTCTCCGGCTTGAATGACAAGATGTAGAAATCAAACAACTGGATGCAGACTGATTACTTTGAATACACTTTATGAACACACTGTGAACAAGTCACTGAACAAACAGCACGATCAGCACTGACATGTAATCTAGTAGATATTTTTAATTCATAAAATTATTCTTTTTTTTTTTTTACTTTCGCTGATACATTTTAGCAGCTAATGGTAACTTACATTTGCACAAATACACGAATGTGCACTCAACTCAAAATTAAAAGATAAACGGTTTCAGGTACTTTTACATGCTCTCATTTTTTTTAAAGAGGTAGATAAAAACAAACCATGTTTGCTTTTTTATGTAGGAGGTCCCTGGAGTGTATATTGGTTTTACGGCAAAGCCCAATTCTCGGTTCTATTGCTTACATGAAATATTTAACAGATTCACTTAAATGTACCAAAATACTGAGTGCGCCTGTCATTAACTGAAATAAACTCCTTAGCAGTGTTAGTCATGTTGAGTTCATCAAGAAGCATCATCATCAGCTGCAGCACTGGATATTGGCAAGGTGAGGAACAATTGCAAGAGTGAATGGATTTCAGAGAATAAACATCTGATGACAGTCTCAAAGCATGAAAAACATTCAGAAATGTAGTTCTAGTGCCTTATTAATTAAGGTAATTAATAAATAAAGACATACAAATAGCGTTTCATTTTCTTATTTCATAACAATACCGATCTGAAATGGTAGAGCCGTGAAATAACTAGCATTCCTTTTTTTAACGGCAATTTCATATACATGTCCAGTAAGCTTTGTAGACTGACTGGTGCATTTACAGTATCTCACAGTAAATAAAGATGGAACACAAAAGCAAGCCTGCCGGTATATTTACAGTTCACACCACAGGCATTAAATTTGAAATAACTCTACTCATGGTCTATAGCACTGACAAACATACTTTTTTTTTAAACTGCTGCAGACTTTGGTTTTGTGATTTTGTTCATGCTTTGGCTCCAATTGAGCTGTATTGTTTGAAGATCTCGATGTGATTTAGGTAGGGCCTTAATTATTTTCAATATTAACTCACAAATTGTGTTTAGGTGGGAACACTAACTATAGCACTGAGGAAGCTTGCCCCCCCACCCCCAATCGTAAAACGCTTCTGCTGCCAGTGGTTGCATATATACAAAAATGAATGACAAAATTACTTGTGCAAAATTAAACTGTGTTTCCTAAAATTGTGCTAATCAGGGTTTTCAAATCCATTGGTGTATTACAATTAATTAAATGGAAAGGCAAGGGCTGTTCAAAATATTATCAACTCATCAGCCAGTGGGAGGAGATCCATTACATTCTCCCCCTGCAAAGCTCATCCACCGAGGCTCAAGGAGTTTCAATGTCAGGCTCGTCAACATGACTTTACAGAATCACGAGACAGCAGACATTATAATAATGCAAATAACACAGATATTGAATTACCTGTTTCAACCACAGGGGTCAGGATTCTTTCCCATAGGAGCAGAGGCATCACAGTACCTATTTACCTTTGTATGAAGTTTGTAGTTATGTTGTGTGGTTCTGGTATCTGTTGATCCAATATTAAGTTCCTTTTTCTCTAGATCTGTCTTTATCTATCTGTGAGCTTGTCTGGAAAATTGTTACTGTCTGGAACTGAACAGACTTCCTCATTCTGTTCCAATCATGTGACAAAATGGCCTTTCAACTGGGCTGGTTTGACCTACTCACCCCTCTATTTATATGTAGGTCAGGCCAGCGGAGTTGAAAGGTCACTATTGCATGATTTGAATGGAATGAGGAAATATGGTCAGTGCGAAGCTCAAAGCAATTTTAAATCAAGGTAAAGACAGATCTAGAGAAAAATAATAACTCAATATTGGAGCCTCAGAACCCACAACCATCAAAGATTTCAAACATATTTTAAAAAAACATGGAAAAGAGGGAACAAATAAATAAAATGGAATATTTTACAACACTGTAGATAAAAAGCAAACTCTTCTTGGTAGATTATCACTTCCGGTGCTGCAGGTAACATGATTGCAGATAAATCATTAGAGTGAAACAAGGCACGCACAGGAAGTGATGCCATACTCCAATTCAACACAATTAAAAGGGTCAACATTGCTAGTGTTAATAAGAGAGAATAATATTGATTTCAACCCTTGGTAACCACTCCATTAATCAATACACTCCAAAACAATAGATGGCGCTAATATCTGGAGCTGACATGCTTGTTTAAATATACCACAGAGGGTAAAATATAGATTACACACAAATATTTGAGGTTTGGTATGGTACTACCATATCACCTTTTGCCATTTTAATATTAAAGGCATTTTCAAACATAATTAAGAAAACCCCAAGAAAAATGAGAGCAAGATATTTCCCAGGCCTGTCTGAAACTCTTCAGCCCGGCTTGTATATTGAAACAAGCGCTTACTTACAACTTTAGCAAAGGCTTATAGACTGAGAGACAGGAGATGGCCCAAAGCAATATCCTGCATCTCACTCCCAACAACTCCCCACTTTGTTTTTTTTTTATTTCATTACTCCATTCCTGTCTGCCTGCCAATTGCGTTAGCTCTGCTTTTTCTAGGCCGTGGGTGTACCGGTGTAAAGGTTCCCTCTGGGCCCTCTGGATATCCATTAGTTTATCAGCCCCTTTGGCAACAAGACTTCCAAAGCAAGAACTGATCAAATTTACTTTTGCAGAGAAAACTAAACTCCTCTCGACACAGCAGCAAGTTTACGGCAACTATAGCTGTCCTGATCAGCTAGCTTACTCACATTTGAGCCTGCTCAGTCATGGTAAATTAAGTAAATCAAATAATCACAGGGACAGATTGTCCAAATTCGTATCCTGTGTACAGATATCAGAACGCAGGAAAAGGAAAGAAAAATAAATACAACACTATTTTGCAGTTCCTAAGAACAATGCTCGATTTTGAGATTTATAACAAACAGAAAGGAGCTTCAAGCTCATTTTGACTGGTAATATTGAGTTATCATTTTCCTCTCAATCTGCCTTTAGCTTATATTTAGCTTGCTTAGAGAAGTGCTGGCATTCAATCATGTGATATTACAACGTTCTCCTCTGCCAGCCCCAACTACTGTACTTCACATTCATATAGACAGAAAGTAGGTGGGGCACACCTAGGTACAGAACTATTAAAATAATTACAATACATTTATATTCATTTCACAAATTCTCTACTTTAGTTCACAAACCAAGCAGCTCATACTGGCCATATTTTAAAGTAAGCAGAAAAATTGCCTATCTTGCAAAATAAGTAATTTAGTAAATTATCACATATATATATATATATATATATATATATATATATATATATATATATATATATATATATATATATATATACACAGACGTGCTCAAATTTGTTGGTACCCTTACAGCTCATTGAAATAATGCTTCATTCCTCCTGAAAAGTGATGAAATTAAAAGCTATTTTATCATGTATACTTGCATGCCTTTGGTATGTCATAGAATAAAGCAAAGAAGCTGTGAAAAGAGATGAATTATTGCTTATTCTACAAAGATATTCTAAAATGGCCTGGACACATTTGTTGGTACCCCTTAGAAAAGATAATAAATAATTGGATTATAGTGATATTTCAAACTAATTAGTTTCTTTAATTAGTATCACACATGTCTCCAATCTTGTAATCAGTCATTCAGCCTATTTAAATGGAGAAAAGTAGTCACTGTGCTGTTTGGTATCATTGTGTGCACCACACTGAACATGGACCAGAGAAAGCAAAGGAGAGAGTTGTCTGAGGAGATCAGAAAGAAAATAATAGACAAGCATGGTAAAGGTAAAGGCTACAAGACCATCTCCAAGCAGCTTGATGTTCCTGTGACAACAGTTGCAAATATTATTAAGAAGTTTAAGGTCCATGGAACTGTAGCCAACCTCCTGGGCACGGCCGCAAGAGGAAAATCGACCCCAGATTGAACAGAAGGATAGTGCGAATGGTGAAAAAGAACCAAGGATAACTGCCAAAGAGATACAAGCTGAACTCCAAGGTGAAGGTACATCAGTTTCTGATCGCACCATCCGTCGCTTTTTTTGAGCGAAAGTGGGCTCCATGGAAGAAGACCCAGGAGGACTCCACTTTTGAAAGAAAAAACATAAAAAGCCAGACTGGAATTTGCTAAAATGCATATTGACAAGCCACAATCCTTCTGGGAGAATGTCCTTTGGACAGATGATTCAAAACTGGAGCTTTTGGCAAGTCACATCAGCTCTATGTTCACAGACCAAAAAAAATGAAGCTTTCAAAGAAAAGAACACCATACCAACAGTGAAACATGGAGGAGGCTCGGTTATGTTTTGGGGCTGCTTTGCTGCGCTTGGCACAGGGTGCCTTGAATCTGTGCAGGGCACAATGAAATCTCAAGACTATCAAGGCATTCTGGAGCGAAACATACTGCCCAGTGTCAGAAAGCTCTGTCTCAGTCGCAGGTCATGGGTCCTCCAACAGGATAATGACCCAAAACACACAGCTAAAAGCACCCAAGAATGGATAAGAACAAAACATTGGACTATTCTGAAGTGGCCTTCTATGAGTCCTGATCTGAATCCTATCGAACATCTATGGAAAGAGCTGAAACTTGGAGTCTGGAGAAGGCACCCATCAAACCTGAGACAGCTGGAGCAGTTTGCTCAGGAAGAGTGGGCCAAACTACCTGTTAACAGGTGCAGAAGTCTCATTGAGAGCTACAGAAAACGTTTGATTGCAGTGATTGCCTCTAAAGGTTGTGCAACAAAATATTAGGTTAGCGGTCCCATCATTTTTGTCCATGCCATTTTCATTTGTTTTCTTATTTACAATATTATGTTGAATAAAAAATCAAAAGCAAAGTCTGATTTCTATTAAATATGGAATAAACAATGGTGGATGCCAATTACTTTTGTCAGTTTCAAGTTATTTCAGAGAAAACTGTGCATTCTTCGTTTTTTGTGGAGGGGTACCAACAAATTTGAGCACGTCTGTATATACAGTGCCTTGCAAAAGTATTCAAACCCCTGACCAATTCTCTCATATTACTGAATTACAAATGGTACATTGAAATTTCGTTCTGTTTGATATTTTATTTTAAAACACTAAAACTCAAAATCAATTATTGTAAGGTGACATTGGTTTTATGTTGGGAAATATTTTTAAGAAAAATAAAAAACTGAAATATCTTGCTTGCATAAGTATTCAACCCCCACACATTAATATTTGGTAGAGCCACCTTTCGCTGCAATAACAGCTGTAAGTCTTTTGGGGTAAGTATGTACCAGCTTTGCACACAGTGTCGGAGTGATTTTGGCCCATTTTTCTTGGCAGATTTGCTCCAGGTTGTTCAGGTTGGTTGGACGACGCTTGTGGACCTCAATTTTCAAATAGTGCCACAGATTCCCAATGGGATTGAGATCAGGACTTTGACTGGGCCACTGTAGGACATTCACCTTTTTGTTCTTGAGCCACTCCAATGTTGCTTTGGCCTTGTGCTTGGGATCATTGTCCTGCTGAAAGGTGAATTTCCTCCCAAGCTTCAGTTTTTTAGCGGACTGAAGCAGGTTCTCTTGCAGTATTTCCTTGTATTTTGCTCCATCCATTCTTCCTTCAATTTTAACAAGATGCCCAGTCCCTGCTGATGAGAAGCATCCCCACAGCAAGATGCTGCCACCACCATACTTCACTGTAGGGATGGTGTGTCTTGAGGCATGGGCAGTGTTAGGTTTGCGCCACACATAGCGCTTTGAGTTTTGGCCAGAAAGCTCTATCTTGGTCTCATCTGACCACAAAACCTTTTCCCACATCGCAGCTGGGTCACTCTCATGCTTTCTGGCAAACTCCATACGTGCTTTCAGATGGTACTTTTTGAGTAACGGCTTCTTTCTTGCCACCCTCCCATACAGGCCAGTGTTATGCAGAGCTCTTGATATGGTTGACTGGTGCACCATTACTCCACTCCCAGCCACTGAACTCTGTAGCTCCTTCAAAGTGATTGTTGGCCTCTCTGTGGCTTCTCTCACAAGTCTCCTTGTTTGAGCGCTGAGTTTTGAGGGATGGCCTTTTCTTGGCAGTGCCTGGGTGGTGTGATGCAGCTTCCACTTCCTGATTATTGATCCAACTGTGCTCACTGGGATATCCAAACACTTGGATATTATTTTGTACCCTTTCCCTAATCTATGCATTTGTATTACTTTATCTCTAAATTCTGTAGAATGCTCTTTGGTCTTCATTTTCCTTCAGATTCACAGCCTGACCAATGATCCTTCAACAGTGGGGTTTTTATCCAGAAAATGTGACAGCAACTTTAATGGTTCACAGGTGGAGGCCAATGGTAAGGTAATTGTGTCCTCGTTAGGGCAATTTCTTTCATCGGTGTAAACTGGGAGCTTTCACAGCACAGGGGTTGAATACTTATGCAAGCAAGATATTTCAGTTTTTTATTTTTCTTAAAAATATTTCCCAACATAAAACCAATGTCACCTTACAATAATTGATTTTGAGTTTCAGTGTTTTAAAATAAAATATCAAACAGAACGAAATTTCAATGTACCATTTGTAATTCAGTAATATGAGAGAATTGGTCAGGGGTCTGAATACTTTTGCAAGGCACTGTATGTATATATATATATATATATATATATATATATATATATATATATATATATATATATATATATATATATAATTAGTGGTTATTGCAGGAGATGTATTGCTTCATGGTTCTATCACGTATACACAATGTAGTTACAAAACATGACATACATAAAACTATCATTTCACAATGTCAGCTCAATTTTATATTTTAAGGGAGGCTGAATTTGGAAATCACCTCTTCAATAGTTAAGATTTGACACAATTACAGTAATCCATCACATATGCGACTGCAGTGGGACGAGAGTAAGGGCAGATATGTAAAAAGTCGGATGAATGAATCCTGTTTTAAATACCATTATACACATCTGTAACAATTACTATATTCACACAATTATTGTTATTAGGGAGCTCCCCTAAATCCCTTGTTTAGAAAGGTACAGGGTATTAATGCTTGTGACAGAGTAGCCGTCTGCCATGTGGGTGCGTGCATTCGGTTGAAGTTGATACGCCCTGCAGGTGAACAGGATTTATTTACATATCTGCTGCTGGATTGTAAGTATTTTTGTTGTGTGAATGGCCATTCAGTTTTGTTATTTGTGAGGAAGCTCAGGACTTGGTCTTTTGGTGTTATTCTTCAACGTTCTTTACAGAACTGCATTGTTTATTTTTGTGTTTGTTTATTTCACCGCTGTGTGATGCTGTATGTTCAGTGTATTCATTCTTTAATAGTACAATTTAAAGATACACCTATTTGGTTCATTGGGTCTATTGAAATACTATCTGAGTAGCTAAAGATTGTTTTAAAACCACTGGTTTCTTTCTCAGTACTGTATATATTTCACTATAGTGCGTTTTTTATATACTATAGTTAAAACTGACGGGTTACTTTGGGGAACCAGACTATTCTACTATATTACACAGTGATGTTTTGTTTAGTTATATTTTTTTTATTTATCTAATGAGTATTTTGAAACAATTAATAACAAATAGATGGTATTTAAGTACTGTATATCTCTGTTGGTGACTATTGTAGTAGGAAGCAGATCAATTTGTCACTGGCACTTACTGAATTTAAATGTTTCTTTATTGCTGTACCTGGTTGCTTCATAAAGATTAAGTAATCTGTTACAACACACTGAACAGCTCACGTGACACTACCAGCAATGGCAGCGCACGGAGCACATACAACACAGTGTATGAAAACTGTGATAGGATCTACAATCTCTGAACTAATCTTCTTTGTTCAATAATAAACTAACGTTGCTGAAGAGGTTGATCATGGCGGATAAACGGTTAGGGTGGATATGTGACGGGCGGATACGCGATGGATTACTGTATATAAATAAATATCCCAAATAAGCCGTAATGTATACCCTGTTTATACCAGACAGATTTAAAAGGCTTTATGCCAGAAGACATGAAAATATCACTTGAATATTAGATATAATCCTCTCAACCCCAGAACATTTAATATGTAGCTTCTTAAAGCAATCGCTCAAGCAGGAATGCATTACACATCCTCATTGAGTCGCCAAAAAAGCATCATAATCTCCACAAACAGCATTATCACTCTTTTGTCCCTTTTTTAAATCCAGTTTCAGAAATATCTGACAAGCCAGGAATCCCACACTACATGGGATAATGTGCTGGATTTAGCCTGACTTTAGTCTTTGTCTGTCTGTGCCTGTGGGTGTGTGACAGAGACAGAATGATTCTTGGTGATAAATCTCCCTCCCGACCTGTGAGGGCGCTGTGTAAAGGGAACAGAGTGCCCTGGACTGGATGGCCAGACAATTAATTCCCAGGGTTAGGCGGAAGTCGACCATCTAGAAAGGGGGTGGAGCTATGGTACACTAAACCATCAACCCGGAAGGGAAACGATGTGGCAGCGGCGGATTGGAGGAACGGTTGCAATCATTAACCAAGGGGGCATGATTGACGGTATATAAGGGGACGTAGTGAGGTGATCTGTTCCTTTGTTATGGTTAATGCTGAACCGGAAGGAGAACCCGTATTGTTATTGTGAGTGTTTTGTTTGTTTTGTTGTGTCTAAAATCTACTTGTTTATTGTTATTAGATGGCTAACACGATCCGGAGCTGTCGCTACAGGCCAGCACGAAATCCAGACAACAATGCACTTGTGTCCCGATTAATTGTATTTGCACCATGAGCACTACAGCACTCACTACGGACTTGTGATCGTGATTGTGTTTATTATGGGTGATTAAATATCGGGACTATTATTTCGGGACTGAACCCGTGGATTAAACGGAGCAATACACCACGCTGTGTATTGCCTGTTATCATTTATAGTTTAATGTTGTCGTCAGACTGTGGATTACAAATAAATAAACCATCATTTCACTAGTACTTTGTTGTTTGTCCTTGTCTTGAGCACTGCATTACCCCTAAACCTGCGCACTGCAAACCACTTTGCCACAGGGTGCCAAACTACTGTAGCACTATCACAGCAGCTTGGATGAGGCAAGGACTGGCCAGCTCTCAGAAAGATCTGCAACACCATCAGATCTGTTGTTCTTCCCACATCACACAAAGATGAACAACAGAGCAAGGTCAGGACTGGTCAGCGCTCGTGCTTCTTTTTCTTCTTCTTTTTGGATTGTGATCTGCTCAGATCTCAGAAGCTAAGCAGCAGGGTCAGGCCTGGTCAGCACTTCTTCTTCTTCTTGAATAGAGATCTCATCAGAGCTCAGAAAGATTATCTAGTGATGAATTGTATATTTTACCAGCCCTAGTTACAGCAATTACGCAACACATTTTTTTAACACACCTTTGAAAAGTCTATATTGTTGACACATGATAGTGAGTGTTAACTTTAGCACCAGTCAACACTAAAATCTCTGCTTGAGATGGAAGTTAAAGGGAAAATGTTTACCATCACTGCGCAGAACTTTTTCCTTACTCCGATGCATTGCATTGCTTTTTGGCTGCAGTTTGAACATTAAAACAATAATACATCACCCTCCTCTTGCAGTTTCTCAGCCTCAGAACATTGGAAGACTAGGCAGGGCCAACACGAATTACCTTACACCCACCACAGAGAAAAACTAGCTGTAAGGTAACTGACGTTATCTCTCGCAATTGTTGTTAAGGGGTTGACAATCAGTGCAGAAAGAAGCAGGGATTTATGTTCATCCCCGTGATTAAAAAAAACAACAAAAAAAACCACTAATATTGAAAATCTATACGAGTCAAGGAGTAAGGGGACATGGCTGAAATTACCTTACCAATCTTTTCATAAAGCTTTTTCAGATGCATGGCCCCTGGGGGAAACATGTTATTCTCCCAAATAAACATGCAGACACCACATACATACAGAATTAGCTGGCGCTATGAAATAACAAACATACTGTACATATTATGCTGATGAAGTAAGTTAACATTATACGATATTAAATTTTTTACATATCCATCTATGCTACAGAGAGAACACTAACAACGTACACACCTAATGTAAATAATAAATTACTTAATTTACCCAAGTACGTAACAGATGTTACAAATTATATATATATATATGTTTGTTTATTTAGCAGACACCTTTATCCAAGGCGACTTACAGAGACTAGGGTGTGTAAACTATGCATCAGCTGCATTGTCACTTACAATTACGTCTCACCCAAAAGACGGAGCACAAGGAGGTTAAGTGACTTGCTCAGGGTCACACAATGAGTCAGTGGCTGAGGTGGGATTTGAACCGGGGACCTCCTGGTTACAAGCCCTTTTCTTTAACCACAAGACACTGCACACCTGTATGCCCACTGCACTGTGACACCGGTAGCATGAGTAAAGTGAGATATATTTTCAAAGTTTTATATTATGCTACCACTTCCTTTCTCTGGGGACAAGTCTTGTTGGTTTTGTTTTTTCCTCTGTTAGTGTTTGTTGGAAGTCGTATTTCTATTATATTAGCCCTTCCCAGCAGTATTTGTTATTTTCCCCAGCACAGGCACACTCGTCCACTCTCTTTTTTGGCTGTTCGCTTGGTATATAATTATTTTGTTGGTCATTTATTTAAGTTTAGCAAATTAAGTCAATAGGATGAGACTGATTTTTTTGTCTGCTTTTCTCCTGCCTTAACAACTTTGTTTAGAAAATATTGTTTTCAAAATAATAATAATAATAATAATAATAATAATAATAATAATAATAATAATAATAATATGAAAAATGTTGTCAGTCAGAATACATTTTGTTTGGCCACCAGCTGCTACTGATTTGAAGATATATTTAAATATTTTGAGGTATCTGCAAATAAACCATTTTGAAGATATCTTAATTTCATTTTCAGATATCTAAAAATGAAATAGAGATATTTCACATTGATTTACAGATATCTTTAAATAATGTTTTGATAGCATGGTACACCAAACTGTCATTTAGAGATATCTCTAAATAACTTCCTGTTCATTTAGAGATATTTCTAAATCATTAAAGTATCTCTAAATAACTTCCTGTTCATTTAGAGATATCTCCAAATCAGTTTTTAGAACTCTGGTAAATGTTGTCACATTTCATTTAATTGACAATTGCAGAGTAAGCATGGTATTCACACTGTGCTACACTGTCTTCAGACAATGGAATGGCCTCAAACACTTCTTTCTCATCTATGCTGAGATGCTTCACTTGATTTGTGTGAAAGTCCCGACAGACATTGAAAAATGGTAGCTGCAGGTTGAGTATGTACAGTTCAATGCTCTCTATTAAAATCACAGACGCCAAAAGTATCAAGGAATCCATGACACCCGTGACCATTGTGACAGCAGCAACTGCCTGTCTGGTGTCTGAGTAGCAATACAGGTATGTCACCACATTGTAACCTCAAGTAAATGCAGTAAATCTGTACAGTGGTGTTAAGTGTGCCCTGAAGAGAACTTGTATTGTTCACACTTACCTTAATGCGTCTTTGAGTTCAGCTCACTACTGGACCAACTAATCCACCTCCTGGGGTAGTTTCGACTCCACATTAATTACTGTCAGAGCAATGTTACCCTGCATTAGTGTATGTAAACAAAGTAAGCCACATTAAAACATAATGTGGCTTACTTTTTTGATTGTACATGTGTCCTGCACGTAAGGATGTGCTTTAAACATGTGCATGTTATAGCGCTGCACTGCAGAGTCAACTCCAGCTTTGGTGTGTCTACACTGAAGAAAAACTAAACTGCATCCTAACCCCTTAGATCAAGACAACGTAAAAACAAGCACTTTAGTCTTCAAAATGGCTTCCAGTGTTATTGTTGCACCACGGCCTGCTCCACGGAGGAACCCAGTCTTGTTGCCTTAAGAAGTCTTACCTCTTTACCCAAGACGAGACTACACACAGAAACTTCACGCAAGCATAACATAAGGTTAAAGCTTATTAAGGTTAACTAAAAATAGATATGAGCCAAGATATAGAGCTGAAATCTATGCGTGCATGTGATTAGATAGAAGATATCTTACCGCATGCAGTACATGTTAGTTTAACACTAGAACCGCCGGGTTTATGCTACTACCTAGAACCGCAGACAGCAGTTATTTTGACAGGTACATTTTAAACAGCTTCGATATGAAAATGAAACAAAAACCTTCAGATACAACTCAAAAGTTTTATTGATGAACATCCTATCTAACATTTGCAAAGCATAAACACTGTATTTAAATGAAACAATAAACACAAAAGGCTTTATTTTCAAAATTAGCACGTATAATGCATGACTTCAAAAAATGAAAAACTATAATAAAAAAAAATTTGAAAAGAAAATATTGTGTAAACAGGTGTAAACTGCTATATGTACATAAACAATTGTAAAAACTAAGTAATTATTTACAAAAATAACATAAAAAAGATAATAACTCAATTTCCATTGTGTAACGTGAATGCGCATTCAGGGAAACATACTTCAAAGTAACCCCCAAATTAGCACAATCCACACAGATGTAACGCTTATCAACTTGTCGCGTGCATTTACCACATACCCCTCTGCCATGTCCAGTGCATTGTAAAATACAGCAACTGGACACCGGTGATTGCTTTCACTGAGTACTAAGTTTTGCGCAGATGGTGGAAACTCTCTTTCCACTTTGTTTACTGTTCTAACCAGGCTGTTTTCTTTTTCTTCAACTGTTTTTCTAATTACAGTGAAATTAAAAAAAAAAAACTGTCATTGGTAACATTCATCCCTTTTCCTAAGTACGGTTACATCAGCCTAAGTACCACGTTCTCAACCAGTCTCTGACCAGCTGGGAGAGTTTCATCTTTGCACAGGTAGGGGTAGGGTCCCCTGCCAGCCAAAACTTGATCCCAAATTTGACAGGTTTGTTTGACATGTATTGTGTCCAGCGACACCAAGCTTTTGCCGGAAACAGCTGCTTGTCCATGTAATGTTTTATGTTTAGCTTGAAGCAGGCAATGCTGTTTTCAATGAAGTCGTTCCAAATTTGTGATGCCAAGGCAAATATATCTGTAGTTGCTCTCAAATCAAAATGCAAAAATGTCAAGATTTCTCAAAAAATTCTTCTAATAGTAATATTATAAGACAACAAACTATATATGCTCACTAGACAGCCAGACTGCAGTTCTCCAAGGAATGATAGGATTACAATAGACATTTGGATAACACATATCTAGACTTCAAGAGCAATATTCTATTCAAATACATACTGCTGTAAACTCAGTGGAGGTAGAGATAACAAACTGGCTTGTATACATATAATAAAATAGCGTATTATCGGTCATATTGACAATACTGCTATATATATATATATATATATATATATATATATATATATATATATATATATATATATATATATATATATATATATATATGATTATGTGTTGGTATTAATAAATAATATGACATACATTTTTAAATACATTGTTCTAGAAGAATGTTGTTGTTACCTTGGAAACTAATAATAAAATCCTTATCGCTACTTCACACCTTTAAAATTCTTGCCCCCATTAGTGTTGTGTTAATTCTGCCGAATGTAGCTCTACATTCTATATATTGCCATTAAGTTCCCTGACGTTACTTTATTTCCGAATTCAGGAGGTCACTGGTTCAAATCCCACCTCTACCACTGACGGTCACCGGTTCAAATCCCATCTCTGCCACTGACTCACTGTTTGACCTTGAGCAAGTCACTTAACCTCCTTGTGCTCCATCCGCAGATGAGATGTTAAATCAACGTCCTATTGTAAGTGCCTCTGCATATAATGCACAGTTCACAGCTACCTCTGTAAAGTGCTTTGTGATGGTGATCCACTATGAAAGGCGCTATATAAAAATAAAGATATTATTATTATATATATATTATATTATTATATAAAAGCATGTATTGTAATGAGCCGTCAAAATGACTACTTTTGGCGGTTCTAGGTAGAAGTGCTTATAACTTTTTTATTTTTGCGATTCTGACTTTCAAATGCCGTATTTAGGAAAAGTCAAGAACGGACAACTGCATATCTTTAACACACGCAGAGTAATTTAAATTTTAAAAGTGAAAACCGTCGAAATGACTGCTGTGGCGGTTCTAGTGTTAAAAGCTGCTCTTGAAATAATGAAGGTACTTCTTTTATTAATCTGATTGCACCCAGTAGAATTTGATTTGTCCTTAGAAAACTATGAAAGAGTTCCTATTGTAATTTTGGTAACTTACAGTATTCATCGCAAAGTCGTTTTTAGAAAATGTCTTAAATGTGATACCTTAGAAGTTAGATACATAATCAGACATTTCAGGAATGAAGCATTGCCTTTTTACAGGACCATAACTTTGTTTCTTGTTTGTTTGTTTATGGGGAACTAGAGAAAAGTCCTCATTGGCCAGGTTCCATGCAGTTTAGAAACTCCAGATTCTCTCTCCATTGTCGTGAGAATGTGATGTAGCACGCAAATATCACGCACATTCCTCACACTATAGGAAGTGTGCGGCCAAAACATGGAACGACTTCAAAGGGTTTGTGTCCCTGGGTGGTATGTGGTGTTTAAACAAATACACTGAGTCGTTGTTCAAGGTGCAATCAAATGTTATATTCAGTTCAAGTGAAGACACAACACGAACACAGCCCCACACAAAACAGTTCTCACAGTCCAGATCACCACTATATACAAAAGTTCAGTATCCCAGCAGGAAGGAAGCATCCGCCTCCTGCTGCAGTCTCACCCTGAGCTCAGTTGTCCAGTTGCAAAGTCTTGCACACAGGTCGCAAAAACATTAGAGGCAAGTACAACATGAATAGCAATGAAATAGAGGAGGCTCTGTATGAAAATGACTTGGGGGGTAGTAGTGGATGAATCTCTTTAGCCAACTAGACAGTGCGGAGAAGCTATAAGAAAGGCAAATAGAATGTTAGGTTATATAGCCAAGACAGTTGAATTCAAATCAAGAGAAGTTATATTAAAATTATACAATGCACTGGTACGACCACACCTAGAATAGTGTGTCCAGTTCTGGTCCCCATATCATAAGAAAGACATTGAGGCATTGGAGAGAGTACAGAGGAGAGCAACACGATTAATTCCAGGATTGAAGGGTATGTCATATGAAGATAGACTGAAAGAGCTTAATCTGTATAGCCTAGAAAGAAGGAGACAAAGGCGACTTAATAGAGGTATTTCAAATTGTCAAGGGGTTTACAAAGTAACTGCTGATAATTATTTTTCACAGGTCACAGAGAACAGAACCAGGGGCCACAGGTGGAAGCTGAAGGGCATATTCAGAACCGAGGGGAGAAGGAGCTTTTACACGGAAAGGGTGGTGAACCATTGGAACAAGCTGCCAGACAGAGTTGTTGAAGCAGAGACTACTGTCAGATCCTACAAGAATAGACTGGATGCTGTCATGAACAATACTGCATAACCCTCTCTGTGACCACAATAAGACCTTTAGCTAGACGCCTGGAGGAAGGGCGGTCCATTTAGCTACTAACCTGGTTAGGGGTTTTTGTTTTTCCTTTCTGAGTGCTAATGGACACACTTGCATCAAAGCGAGTGTGCATAGGTGGGCCGAAATGGCCTTTTCTCATTCTATAATTTCTTATGTTCTTATGTAAATGGAATCGTTTGGTATTGCAAACGTAATACCGATCCACAAAAAGGGAGACAAAACCGAACCAGGTGACTACAAACCAATAAGCCTGACTTCTTGTAAACTTCTTATGTTCTTATGTAAACTTATGGAAACTATAATAAGATCCAAAATGGAAAATTACCTATATGGTAACAATATCCTGGGAGACAGTCAGCATGGTTTTAGGAAAGGGAGATCATGTCTAACTAACCTGCTTGATTTTTTTGAGGATGCAACATCGACAATGGACAATTGCAAAGCATACAACATGGTTTATTTAGATTTCCAGAAAGCTTTTGACAAAGTCCCGCATAAAGGATTAATTCTCAAACTGAACGCAGTAGGGATTCAAGGAAATCATGCACATGGATTAGGGAGTGGTTAAAATGTAGAAAACAGAAAGTACTGATTAGAGGAGAAACCTCAAAATGGAGCGAGGTAACCAGTGGAGTACCACAGGGATCAGTATTCGGTCCTCTGCTATTCCTAATCTAAATTAATGATTTAGATTCTGGTATAGTAAGCAAACTTGTTAATTTTGCAGACTACACAAAAATAGGAGGAGTGGCAAACACTGTTGCAGCAGCAAAGGTCATTCAAAATGATCTAGACCGCATTCAGAACTGGGCAGACACATGGCAAATGACATTTAATAGAGAAAAGTGTAAGGTACTGCACGCAGGCAATACAAATGTGCATAATAAATATCATATGGGAGATACTGAAATTGAAGAAGGAATCTATGAAAAAGACCTAGGAGTTTATGAGTATAAAAAACGCCATCAAGATGCTTGGATATATTGTGAAAAGTGTTGAATTTAAATCAAGGGAAGTAATGTTAAAACTTTACAATGCATTAGTAAGACCTCACCTAGAATATTGTGTTCAGTTCTGGTCACCTTGTTACAAAAAGGATATTGCTGCTCTAGAAAGAGTGCAAAGAAGAGCAACCAGAATTATCCCGGGTTTAAAAGGCATGTCGTATGCAGACAGGCTAAAAGAATTGAATCTATTCAGTCTTGAACAAAGAAGACTACGCGGCGATCTGATTCAAACATTCAAAATCCTAAAAGGTATAGACATTGTCGACCCAGGGGACTTTTTTGACCTGAAAAAAGAAACAAGGACTAGGGGTCACAAATGGAGATTAGATAAATGGGCATTCAGAATAGAAAATAGGAGGCACTTTTTTACACAGAGAATTGTGAGGGTCTGGAACCAACTACCCAGTAATGTTGTTGAAGCTGACACCCTGGGATCCTTCAATAAGCTACTAACAACCAAACGAGCAAGATGGGCTGAATGGCCTCCTCTCGTTTGTAAACTTTCTTATGTTCTTATGTTCTTATACCTTAAGTATAGAGTCAGTATGGGAAGGACAATCACACAGGTGTTTTGTGTTTTTCCATGGACAGAATCGACTAGCGATTGGTCACAAAGGATTGACGGGCAACTGTGGTGATCAGCGGGTTAATGGTGCTTTGGAGACGAGGCAGGAAGGAACACAACCTGGAAGTGTCTGCAATATTGTGTTTGTAACCTGACATGTGTTTGGACCTAGTTCTCCAGGGAGTAGCGGTATGGAGCAGCTGTCCGTGGAGCCGAACAAGGCGGAGAGCAGTGCAGCAATGTCGTTACCGGGAGCAGGCAACTGAGGTCAGGGTGAGACTGCAGCAGGAGGCAGACTGTTCCTTCCCGCTGGGATACTGTACTTTTGTATATAGTGGTGATCGGACTGGGAACTGTTTTGGTGGGGCTGTGTTCGTGTTGTGCCTTCACTTGAACTGAATATAAACTTTGATTGCACCTTGAACGACTCAGTGTATTTGTTTTTTTGTGTGAACAATTATTTTTATTAATTGTTTCTTTCTTTTCCCCACCCCTTGGGAAGAGTGAAATGCGGGAGACAGTACAGACTAAAAAATATCACAGCAATACAGAAATACAACATAATATCAAGAAAAAAAAATAATAATATTACAACAAGATACAATAAACTATTGAAACTAAAATATCAAGGAAAGAATATTCCTTAATTAATTGAATGAAAGCTTTCCTAGAGGGAAATGCCATAATATGCACTTGATCTTACTCAAATAACTGTGCCACTTCATCATTTAAGAACATAAGAAAGGTTGCACCTTGCTTCTTGAAGGATCCCAGGGTGTCAGCTTCAACATCATTGCTGGGGAGTTGGTTCCAGACTCCCACAATTCTCTGTGTAAAAAGATATTTTCTGTTCTGAATGCCCCTTTATCTAATCTCCATTTGTGACCTTTGGTCCCTGTTTCTTTTTTCAGGTCGAAAAAGTCCCCTGGGTCGACATTGTCAGTACCTTTTAGAATTCTGAATGCTTGAATCAGATCGCAGCGTAGTCTTCTTTGTTCAAGACTGAATAGATTCAATTCTTTGAGCCTGTCTGCATACGACATGCCTTTTAAACCTGGGATAATTCTGGTTGCTCTTCTTTGCACTCTTTCTAGAGCAGCAATATCCTTTTTGTAACGAGGTGACCAGAACTGAACACAATATTCTAGGTGAGGTCTTACTAATGCATTGTAAAGTTTTAACATTACTTCCCTTGATTTAAATTCAACACTTCTCACAATATATCCAAGCATCTTGTTGGCCTTTTTTATAGCTTCCCCACATTGTCTAGATGAAGACATTTCTGAGTCAACATAAACTCCTAGGTCTTTTTCATAGTTCCCTTCTTCAATTTCAGTTTCTCCCATATGATATTTATAATGCACATTTTTATTGCCTGCATGCAATACTTTACACTTTTCTCTATTAAATGTCATTTGCCATGTGTCTGCCCAGTTCTGAATGCTGTCTAGATCATTTTGAATGACCTTTGCTGCTGCAACAGTTTTTCCCACTCCTCCTATTTTTGGAGGGGGGGAGTGACTTTTACGCTACCTATAAAACGATTTTTACAGGATAATTAATAGATTTATAATAAATATATATGTCTGGGGCTCCCGAGTGGTGCATCCGGTAAAGGTGCTCTATAGCCCTGAGGTCTGCGGTTTGAGTCCAGGCTATTCCACTGCCGACCGTGGCCCAGGGGGCGGCGCATAATTGGCCGAGCACCAGCGACCCCTGTAGACTGGCCGGGCGCCTGCGGGCTTGCCTGTAAGCTGCCCAGAGCTGCATTGTCCTCCGATGCTGTAGCTCTGGGTTGGCTGCATGGTGGGCCTGCAGAGTGAAAAGAAGCAGTCGGCTGATGGCACAAGTTTCGGAGGACAGCGTGTGTTCGTCGTCACCACTCTCGAGTCAGCGGGGGGGTTGGAGAAAAACGGGGTAGAACCAATTGGCGACTACTAAATTAAATATATATATATATATATATATATATATATATATATATATATATATATATATATATACAGACGTGCTCAAATTTGTTGGTACCCTTACAGCTCATTGAAATAATGCTTCATTCCTCCTGAAAAGTGATGAAATTAAAAGCTATTTTATCATGTATACTTGCATGCCTTTGGTATGTCATAGAATAAAGCAAAGAAGCTGTGAAAAGAGATGAATTATTGCTTATTCTACAAAGATATTCTAAAATGGCCTGGACACATTTGTTGGTACCCCTTAGAAAAGATAATAAATAATTGGATTATAGTGATATTTCAAACTAATTAGTTTCTTTAATTAGTATCACACATGTCTCCAATCTTGTAATCAGTCATTCAGCCTATTTAAATGGAGAAAAGTAGTCACTGTGCTGTTTGGTATCATTGCGTGCACCACACTGAACATGGACCAGAGAAAGCAAAGGAGAGAGTTGTCTGAGGAGATCAGAAAGAAAATAATAGACAAGCATGGTAAAGGTAAAGGCTACAAGACCATCTCCAAGCAGCTTGATGTTCCTGTGACAACAGTTGCAAATATTATTAAGAAGTTTAAGGTCCATGGAACTGTAGCCAACCTCCGTGGCGGCCGCAAGAGGAAAATCGACCCCAGAGTGAACAGAAGGATAGTGCGAATGGTAGAAAAAGAACCAAGGATAACTGCCAAAGAGATACAAGCTGAACTCCAAGGTGAAGGTACGTCAGTTTCTGATCGCACCATCCGTCGCTTTTTGAGCTTAAAGTGGGCTCCATGGAAGAAGGCCCAGGAGGACTCCACTTTTGAAAGAAAAACATAAAAAGCCAGACTGGAATTTGCTAAAATGCATATTGACAAGCCACAATCCTTCTGGGAGAATGTCCTTTGGACAGATGAGTCAAAACTGGAGCTTTTTTTGGCAAGTCACATCAGCTCTATGTTCACAGACGAAAAAATGAAGCTTTCAAAGAAAAGAACACCATACCTACAGTGAAACATGGAGGAGGCTCGGTTATGTTTTGGGGCTGCTTTGCTGCGCCTGGCACAGGGTGCCTTGAATCTGTGCAGGGCACAATGAAATCTCAAGACTATCAAGGCATTCTGGAGCGAAACGTACTGCCCAGTGTCAGAAAGCTCTGTCTCAGTCGCAGGTCATGGGTCCTCCAACAGGATAATGACCCAAAACACACAGCTAAAAGCACACAAGAATGGATAAGAACAAAACATTGGACTATTCTGAAGTGGCCTTCTATGAGTCCTGATCTGAATCCTATCGAACATCTATGGAAAGTGCTGAAACTTGGAGTCTGGAGAAGGCACCCATCAAACCTGAGACAGCTGGAGCAGTTTGCTCAGGAAGAGTGGGCCAAACTACCTGTTAACAGGTGCAGAAGTCTCATTGAGAGCTACAGAAAACGTTTGATTGCAGTGATTGCCTCTAAAGGTTGTGCAACAAAATATTAGGTTAGCGGTCCCATCATTTTTGTCCATGCCATTTTCATTTGTTTTCTTATTTACAATATTATGTTGAATAAAAAATCAAAAGCAAAGTCTGATTTCTATTAAATATGGAATAAACAATGGTGGATGCCAATTACTTTTGTCAGTTTCAAGTTATTTCAGAGAAAATTGTGCATTCTTCGTTTTTTGTGGAGGGGTACCAACAAATTTGAGCACGTCTGTATGTATATATATAGATAGATAGTCTGGGTTTTTGTTTTGTTACCCTTGCTTTTTTTTAATTGTATTTTTTTGGTGGCCAAATGAGGTAGACTGCACTTGCGGTTCTTCAACACAATCTAAAAACTTTGTGGAAACCCAGTTTAAGAAAGCTGCATGATATCTGCAGTCGTCACACAAGGCCAAATTGGAACAGAAACATTTAAATACATCCTTCCGTATTTTAATATTAATTAGGTTATTTGCTGTTGTCAGGAGAATTCCTCTCCCTAAAAGAAAACTACATGGAAACTCAAATGACTGAAATGATGTTGCACTTCATCTATGTGAAACAGATTGTTCATACTACAAGATAGGGTTTGAACCAAAGTCATTACAGATCCCTTTCTTCAACACCTGAGTCTGACTTTCTTTTTCACAATCCATATGGGAAGTTTGTTAATGAGGAAGTGTTTTTCTTATACTGCCTCTTACTCTTGATATTTAATTAAATTGGTTCAAAATAATGTTAGCAATCTAATGGGTCATACATCAAAACTGTCTTCTGTGTCAGGAAATGATAAATCTGTGGTGCTGTCCCAAAGTTCAATTATTCTCTTTTTAATTACGTCAGGTAATGCACAACCAAATCCAGGCCTGGAAATGTCAGATATTATCTATCCAGATTGGTCATTGTCATATCTCGATTTCTGCAAGAGAAAAGGGTTGGGTTTTTTACATATTAATATAAACGTGATAATTTGAAAACCTGGCTTTATGCCTGCGCTCCTGATGTGATTGTAGTATCAGAAACCTGGCTAAATAAATCAATTTCGGATAGCGCTCTGCACCTTAATCCTCTAAATATGGGGGAGGGGTTGTGATTTACACAATGGAAGGTTTGCAAAGTTTGCGTGTTCTTCAAAAACAATTTCTAAGAACTTAGAATGTTGTTCAAAGAACCAACCTGTTTAGCTGTTTGCAGTAAACAGGCAGAAAATAGCGATTTTGGTAAGTGCAAATGAATGCTTGTTGCTGATGTAACTACATTAGCTGGTTGAAGGAATTAATTTTCTAAAGTGTTCAGAGCTGTGGTTGATTGAAGTGAATATAGATAGTGTGGAAACTGGACCAGCTCTAGACCTGCAAGACAGTATAAATTGGCAAACAGTGTCGTAGAATGCCAACCGTTCTAAGCGCCAGCTGTCTAAGGGCCACACGTCCAAGGGCAGTCTGAGCTGTGGCAGTCAGAGTGAGGACCTTTTCCAAATCTCTCCCAGTGGCTACTTGAGGCCTCATTCCAACTCTTAACATTAGCTGTATTTAAGTAACATTATAAAGGTGGTGTTTTAATTAGGTGCTCTACTGTGGTGAGGATGGTTAAATTGAATAGAGGTTGATTTGCAATTTGATTGGTTTCCACACAGCGCTTTGTAGTTGTGTGATCCCATTGAAGTGCACTGAAACTATTGTATTGCTTCAGTATTGTCTTTAGCACAGTTTAGCAGCTGTTAACCACTTCCCTTGCAAAATGAGGGTGCAAGGAGAGGCTGTTGGAGAAAATCCGAACCTAGCAGCGCTCTGGAAGATGCCAAGTACTAGACAGGTCTGTACCCTGTCCCCACCGCTCCTGCTCCCACTACTACTGTACCTATCTCTCTTACATCCCTGTTATTCTGTCATCTCACTCCCATTCTCTGTCCTCTCTCTGCCGCTGCTCCCCTAACCCCTCTAACCTCATACCTCTGCCACTCCCCCCCTCCCACTCTCTCCCCTCCTGCATTCTCTCTGGTGCCCTCTGGAACTGTCACTCTTCTGCTAACAAAGATGATTTAATCTCTGCCTTTGCCTCCCACCTCACTCTCGATTTCCTTGCTCTCACTGAAACCTGGCTCTCTCCTGATAACACTAACTCCTGCTGCCCTGTCCTCTCTCTACGTCCTGTCCCATACTCTGCGTCTCACTAGACGGGGAGGTGGGACTGGTCTTCTCCTCTCTCCCTCCTTACTCTTTTCTGTCCCCTCTGACCTGTCCTCTCTCTCTGTTAACACCTTTGAATTTCATGCTGTCCAACTAACCTTTCCCTGTCAACTCCTGTACCACCATTGTACTGTACCATCCCCCTGGACCTCTCGCTCACTGTCTCGATTAGCTGACTGTCTACCCCAGCTGTCCTGTCAGGTGATTTCAATATCCATCTCTCCAACCCTACCCACTCTGCCAGATTCCTTCCTCTCCTTCACTCCTTCAACTTTTCTCTCTCTCCATCCCCTCCTATCCACAAAGCTGGCCATCATTTGAACCTCACCTTCTCCAGGGCCTGCTAACCCTCCACCCTCTCTGTCACTCCTCTGGACCTCTCTGATCATTATTTCATCTCTTTTTCTCTGTCTCTCCCCTCCCTACTCCACCTTCCCCCACTGTCACTTCCCGCCGTAACCTCCGCTCTCTCTCCCCCTCTGTCCTTGGCTCCACCGCTCTCTCTCACCTCCCTCCTATCGACTCCTTCTCCCAACTCTCTGTAGACTCTGCTGCCTCCACCCTCTGTCCCCTCACCTCCTGACCTGCCCACCCCTCCCCTCCCCAACCCTGCTCCACTCAGCAAGAACCAAACTGCGCTCTGCTGAAAAGAAATGGAAGAGAACCAAACTCCCTGCTGTTCTAGACCTCTACCTCTACCGCTCCCTCCTCTCCTCCTGCTCCTCTACTCTCTCCTCTGCTAAACACTTCTATTACCAATCTATTATCCAATCCTCCACTAACAACCCCTGGAAACTATTCTCTACCTTCTCCTCCCTCCTCAACCCTCCCCACCCCCCCCCTCCTCCTCCTCCTCTCTGACTTTGCCTCTTTCTTCTCCTCTAAAATCTCTGATATCCGAAAACTCTTTATCACCTCTCCCTCCCCCCCCCCCCCTCCCGCTCTAACCCCACCCGCTTCCTGTCTAACCACCCTCTGCTTGACCCTCTCCAATCTTGCTCTGCTCACTCCACTGAAACTGCTCTCCTGTCTGTCACTAACTCGTTACACTCTGCCGTGCTGCGTCTCTTACCACTACCTAATTCTCCTTGATCTCTCTGCTGCCTTTGACACTGTCGATCACTCTATTCTCCTATCCTCTCTCTCTGACCTGGGAATCTCTGGCACTGCTCTGGCCTGGTTCTCCTCCTACCTCTCCAACCACACCTACCAGGTAACCTGCCACGGCTCAACCTCCACACCTCATCCTCTCTCAACAGGAGTCCCCCAAGGATCAGTCTTGGGTCCTCTCCTGTTCTCTCTCTACACCCGCTCCCTGGGCCCCCTCATCACATCCTATGGTTTCTCATACCATTTCTATGCTGATGATGCCTAGATCTTCCTCTCCTCCCCCCCCTCTGACCCCACTATTCCCTCCTGTACTCGCATCACCTCAAACTCAACCTCTCTAAATCTGACCTCCTTTTCTTCCCCTCCTCATCTTCTCCCTCCTCTGATCGCTCTATCTCCATTCCTCTGGAATCTACCATGCTCTCTCCCTCCTCCTCAGCCAAGAACCTCGGAGTAAACCTGGACCCCTGCCTCACCTACTCCCAGCACTCTAGCACACACCTGCCGTTTCTTTCTGAGCAACATACGAAGAATCTGACCCTTCCTCACCAACTACTCCACACAATTCATCGTCCAGGCCCTGGTACTCTCCTGCTTAGACTACTGCAACTCCCTCCTGGCCGGCCTCCCTGCGTCCGCCACCTGTCCGCTCCAGCTCATCCAGAACTCCGCTGCTCGCCTGGTGTTCTCTCTGCCTCGCTTCTCCCACGCTACTCCACTACTCTCCTCACTCCACTGGCTCCCGATCACCGCTCGAATCCAGTTCAAGACTGTTGTACTTGCCTACCGATGTCTTGACCAGACTGTGCCCAGCTACCTCCAGACCCTCATCTCTTCCTACACCACCACCCTACCTCTCTGCTCCGCCTGCACTAGAAGACTGGCTGTACCTCCTCTACGCTCCCCTGCCTCCAGAGCCTGCTCCTTCTCCACCCTTAGCCCACAGTGGTGGAACGACCTTCCTATGGATGTCAGGACTGCCCAGTCCCTGACCACCTTCCGGTGCCTCCTCAAGACACACCTCTTCAGACAACTCCTGTAAAACTCAACTCTTCCCTTCTGGACAACATAGCACTATGCCTTTAATGCACTTTATCTGCTCCCTATTTTACTGTATTTAATCCTGCACTTACCAATTTGTAGAATCTTGATTTTCACTTGCCCTCGTATCTAACCCTGATGTAACGATCAACACTGTTATCTGCTCTTGAACTGCCCTGATATCAAATCATACTGTGTTTTTGTATTTGCTCTTATTAGGACTGAAGTCATTGTATTTTGTATCTTGCTCTTAATTGTACTGTAATTCTTGATATGTATTTTTTGTATACAACTGTAAGTCGCCCTGGGTAAGGCAGAAAAAAACAAGAATTCATGGAAAGGTCACGGAAAGGCCACCAAATAATGTAGGTTTAGCTACATCAACATACACAAGAGCTTTTAAATAGTACACCAAAACCAGTAATCTAAAGTAATCTATTGCTTTTGACTGCTGGCACGTTTAAATGTTACTTTAGAGTACAAAACTTAGTTAAAGGTGCTTTCACACCAACATTTTTTAAATACTGTACGATGCAGGCTTCCACACCGGCCGCGTAGTGAAACAGATGGGGTCTGAAATAAATGTTGTTCCTATTTCTCTGTGCGTGCCCGGCGTAAATGTACATATACCTGTATATAGCAAATTCGCATGTCAAATAATTATTTTTATTCCCGTGTTCAAAATGAAACAGTATATAAATATTCTTCAATAATAAGAACGAGATGTTTAAATTGGTTGTTTCTGAGTAGCCTACAGAGCACTCCCCCTTTCAAAATAATAATTTAAAAAAAACAGAGTTGAAAAGTCAAATCACACAGGCAGGCACCATGTCCAAGAAGCGGGGCATCACAAAGATTAGAAAAAGAGACTACAAGACAGATAAACCTCTCATTTTATCTACAGTTTGCAGGAAATAAAAAAAAAAGATGTTCAACGGCAGTCTGAAGTATTTTGTTTAGCAATGTTTCGTTTTAGAGAAAGTGAGTATTTATTTTCAGCAGACTACTTGGGTCCACTACATTGTATGAAAAAAAAATTCAAGCAATAAAACGTAAGTATTAATATTTTTTGAATATGCAAGCCCACGTTATGTATGTATGTGAAGATCACAACCGAGAGTTTACAGTGCCATACGACCTGTGTTCATTTACATGCTCGTTCAGCTACAAAATACAGATCTCATTTGCTGACCTACATAGCTACACGTAAATGCTGCGTGCATACACAACCAAACAATTTACAGATATGTGCATATTTGTATTTTCAGTGCATGACATACTGCATTTTTAAAGGAAATAAAGGCAGTGCCTAACCAAATGTGTTTTTACATTCATTTTCAAGATTTCACGGACTTTTGTTCAAATTCACGATTTTCACGATTTCCGTGGCCTCCATGACAAAATCGTATCCTTAATAATTATTAAAATACACTTGACCAAAAAAGTTCACTCTCGGTAGCTGGATATTATAGGACCCCCTTCTTGGCTTACATTAAGAAGTGAACTCATTGCACCTCATATCAACTATTGTTGATCACCATGCGCCTTTGTATGGCAAGCCACATTATCATTTAGAGATATCTCTAAATATTTAAAGATATGTCTAAATCATTTTAAGATATCTAAAATACATTTAGAGATATCTGAATTCTTCCAGATAGCTTTAAACGGAGCTTTAAATGAGATATCTAAAATGCTAAATGTTTTTGAGATATCTTTAAATAATTTTCAGATATCTGGAAATTACTTCCTGTCTATTTAAGCATATCTCAAATTCATTTTAAGAAAACTCAAAATAACTTCCTGACAGGAAGTCCATTCAGAACATAGAGCATTTTCACAGGAAGTCATTTAGAGATATCTTGAAATGACTTCCTGTTCATTTCAAGATATCTTAAAATGATTTACAGATCTCTCTAAATGAACAGGAAATTATTTAGAGATATCGCTAAATGACAGTTTGGCATACCAGGCTAGCAGGTATCTGTAAATCAATTTGAGATATCTCTATTTCATTTGAGGATGCTGTGAAACTGGATCCTAACTGGTCTAGGTTATCTAATTCAGTTTCGGATAAATCATTTTCAGTTTATCAGACCACAAATACATTTGTTTTGCAGCCTGTTATTGAAATTGATGTCTTAAAATGAATTACTTAGTCTGAATCCAAATAAATTGGCTGACCATAATGGAACAGGTCCTCTTTTAAAGCAAAATGGCTGCTAATATGATCTCTGCCCCACTTTTATATTTTTAATCTTTCCATATAAACTGCAGAAACCTGTGGCATGGAAATCGACTCATGTTACCCCACTTTTTAAAGGTGGAGATAACTCTGACTTGAACTGTTATAGACCAATTTCAAATGTATCAGTTTACCACAAAATTATGGGAAGGTTGGTTAATACTCAACTTGTCCACTACTTCACACTAAAATCACAGCTGCTTTAAAAGGTACAAATAATATCACTATCAATTATAGACCATTGTGATGTATGTCATTTATAGATTGGCCCCTAAGATTGTATTGAAGAAACTGGACACTTTATATCATTCAGAAATTTGTAATCGGAGCACCATACTGAACCCATCATTGTGATTGTGACTGCTGAATTGGCATTCTTTGAGTACTGGGTGTCTTAAACACTGGTATATGCTTGTTTATAGAAAGATGACTGACAAAGTTCTAGCCTAAAAAGGCTCTTTAGTCATTAACTGTATTAGCTACTGACTGGATTAGCTATTGACTGATACTTGTAATAGTTAAATGTGTACTGAACAGGCTGGGTTGTGCTATTTTACTGAACTTGTTTTAATGTATGTGTTGTTATATTCTGTTACAGCAATATTGTTTTTCTTGTTTTATGATGGATGTTAATAGTATGTTGTCTTGGCTGCAGTTTGAGCTTCTTGGCCAGGTCACCACTGTAATGAGAACTTGTTCTCAACTGTTTCTTTTTTTTACCTGGGTAAATAAGGGGTTGAATTGAAGTGGGTTTTGCAGAACCATTCAGCCACTATCATGGGAAGGAAGATGAATCTACAAGGTGTATGCTAGTGGCTGCTTGACCAAGGTATCCAGTCTCCTGGGTGTTCCTGGTCTGGTAACGTTTACATTAAACCATGAGCTGGCAGCCACGTGACATCAGAGACACACTATAGTGGCAAACCACAGGAACCTTCAACACTGGACAAGGCGCAATTGTTTCCACTCTAACAAAGGGCAGGGGGCTTCGTATTATGGGGTGAAGTTTCAGGCCAGTGTACACCCTTCAGAAATGAGTGTGTTGAGGTTTCTCGTCTAGTACATTGGAGAGACTATAAAATGACTCCCATAGAATCATTTTGACCACCAAGAACAGTACACTCCAGACAACTTTCTAACTCTCGCTCTTAAATCTGCCACATCCTTGCAATGTTATAAATATCAATTGTACCTTAACATATGCAGTCTTGGTGTCTGAAAGAGATTTTGCATAGTTACTGTATCTCATTTCCATTTTTATTTATCTACCTGCAAGTAGTGTGAGCATGCACTATATATGTATATAGGTTTTAAAATCTATTTTCTTTCCTCTTATTAGCACGCTGCCTTTGTATTGAAGATCATTTAGTTGCTACTGCTTTCTGCTGTCTAATTGTGGGTTGTAGTTTAAAAGGTGCTCCCTCCATGAGGCATGGAGACTGAATTACACCCTCCCTCACCTCCTGAGAAAGGGGGCTTCCTCCAGTCCACTGCACTGCTCCCTCACTATACTTCCTCTCTGAACAAGTATAAAAAGGATGCATTTCTCCCCACCTTCCTTTCTCAGAAAATATCATAAGCACCATCCTTCTCACAAGAAATTATAATAATGATACAACTGCTTAATTCCCCAGCATATATATACAGTACATCCTTGAGAAAGAAAATGATGAAATTATGACGCAGGAGATGGTATTATCAGTTTTGCCTGGAGGGGAGGTGATGTTAGGGGTTAATTTGAAATAAATGAAAGAAATAATCAGCAGTGGTGATATTGAATTACCTTCAGTGTTCTGATGATCTACATAGCTAATGCTAAGTATCTCCCTCCACTGTAACACGTTATTGGGAGTTAACCCCTCCTGGACTTCTACAGAAGTACAAACAAGGCATTTACAGTATACAAAGACTATTAAGGGCATTCTAAATCACGCATCAGAAGTCAACCAATCACAGTTAAGGATTTGTCAAAATGCTAGTACATCTTAACCGGTGTACAGATGTCACTTTAGCAGAGATAATGTTTCTAGTGCTAATACAAGAGAAGAAAATTGATTGTAAAGCCTTGGTTAGCACTTCTTTAAGAGGATATCATTACTTGTGCTATTAATAGGTAAGGCAATGGATTTAAAAGCCAATTGGATTGATATGCAATGCATTTTAGAAGACAATAGGAATTACTGATGTGTCACTGTTTATAGAGCTAATTATCTTGGTTTAAAACAAGTAAATGGTTTCATAAGTTGCGGCGGCTGTCTGATGAATTCCTGGATCCTCACATGTCATTACAGATTCATTACTAAAACAATAATCAATTACAACACGGTCATTACCAGCAGCTAACGATTGGTTTGACAATTAACGGACCAGAACTTTGTTCCCTGTCATTAGCGCTGCAAGGCTTTTTCAATCATCTCTGTTCCTCTCACTCAATTTTCTAATATTTCCTATACTCCCCTGATCATTATATAGTTGACATAGTTAACAAAGTATTTCCCAGGCCCTACCTTCCTGCTTGGTGTATCTGTCTTTGTTTATCCCACCTTAGCTCGAATTGCTTAGCCACACTTTTCCCTTCCGCCCAATCCCTTAGCTCTAACAACTAGGCTACACTGCTTCCCTCCCTCCCAATCCCTTAGCTCTAACAACTAGGCTACACTGCTTCCCTCCCTCCCAATCCCTTAGCTCTAACCACTAAGGCTCCTAAGGCATTGTTTAGGAAAGTGAGCCCATACCAATTAATCTGCTCAGAAGATTTGCTTTGCGATTCTATGTGTTGAACTTGTAATTGCTGTTAAATCTTAAGCATTCATATCAATATTTGCTTTATGAATCAGTCAAGAAAGTAATGTTTTTGAAATCCATAGCACATAGTTATTAAAGTTTTTTTGGCATAGAACTGTCCATCTGACTTTCTCTCTGCAGGATAGAATTCTAGTCCGCTGAGTTTGTGAACGTCGTATTTATTTACATAGTCGGATTTGTTTGAATTTTAGGAAGGCAGAAAACACTGAAAGCAAAGTTATGACAATTTTAGTGTTTGCAGCGTCTTTGTTTTGTAGTATATTTTGTAATTCTTTTTCTGTGTCCACCATTTTGCTTTGTTGTGTGACAAGAGGAAGGCATTAGTTGTCTCTATTTTGGTCATTTGATGAGGCTTTCACATGCCAGAATTTCTAAGGAAAGATTCATATATATATATATATATATATATATGAAAGTTTGAGAAAAAATATATATATATCAATCGCAGTTAACTTCTGCGTTTAACGCGTTCATTTTTTAAACGCACGTTAATCCCACTCCTCTGTCTTGACTGTCTTAGCAACAAATGAAACCCGTCAGTTTCAACAGAGGAGGCTACTCTTTAGAAATTCAGGATCGCTGCAAACCCATGGATCAAGCGAAGTACGATAATATATAACCAGTGCTGTTGCAAAGTGGATAGCTACCGACTGCAGACCCATTAACATTACAGCTTTGTTTTATTTCAATAACCACATTTATTTTAAAATTAAATTATTTACAATTATGGAGGATATAACTGTTACTCAGTGAATGTTTTGCTTTATTTAGACACTTTCATGTTATTAAAAACATCAGTTTATGAGTAAAGGAAACTATAAGAAACTGATCATTTTAAATGCAGTAAGGTTCAAACAATTTAACAACAAATGCTGGATTGTAAATAAATATAAAACTATAAAGAGTGACAAATAGGTTCAAGAAATAGGAAAACAGACAAAAAAGTAACTAATGCGCGGTGTAATTCAGAATGTGCGCGACAACTCGTGAATTCATTTCTCTTGTTAAATGTTTTTATCTTCATGGCAACACATGAAGCTCTCCTCACGATATTCAGAGTCGTTCTTTTCCTACTAAATCACTATGAATTGAGTAATTTGCATTGGTACGGCTGATTTTTTTTCCTAAATCAGAACTGCATAGCAACGCATTTCCTGAAAAGCACGGCTTGTTCAGTTGTGAAGAAAACTGTCATGACTTGTGCATGGAAACACCGCCTTTCAAAACTGCACATTTGAGACCTATATAATAAATGGTATTTTATGGCACAGAGAATTTATGGATTTTATTAGCTACAATTACTATGAAGAGTTAGTAGCTTCAGATGTAATTTTATAACAGTATTATTTATATTTCTGTTTTATTGTGTTTGCAATGATTCTGTAAGGAAAAGACAATGGTTACTGATTAAACTGATATTCATTGAAAATGTCATTGGCAAATACCACAGATACAGCACTTCACCAGTCCGGGACATGACATAAATGATGTAAAGTTTGTAGTATTAGAACAGCTCAAATTAGACAATGCGACATATAGAAGAATAAAAGAAAGTAAATGGATAAATAGACTGAACACGATTATGCCAGCGGGACTCAACAGAAAAGAATGAACTAATTAACTTCAATAAATATATAACATTTAAATAAATAAACAAAATTCATTCAAAAGTTGTGCATACTGATGCGCTGAGGAGGCCAAATCTAGACTGATCCTCAGAGCCAGCATTGCATGATATAATAAAAATATAAGTTTATATAAAGTAATGTTAATTAGAATTAATACAGATTCAAAGATAGAAGTAGAGATGATGTCACAATATATAGAACACCATTACATCATGTAAGAATAAATCATGGATTTGAATGTAAACAATAACAAGTAGTTGTCATGCCGTCAAAAACCTATAAATACCTCCAATGTTTTGATTCAAACACAGGCTCCCTTGAGAAAGATATGTACAACATATCGAAACGTTGGGCAGCTGGCTCTTTGAGCTAAAATATATATATATATATATATAATTGTTTTTTAGCTGAAAATAGGTAACCTCCCAACATTTCAGTATGTTGAACATACCTTTGTCAAGGGAAAATGTGTTTGAAAACAAACAGAGGAGGTACTTACAGGCTTTTGATACCATGGTAACTTGTGGCAGAATGAGGGTACTGGCCTGTGTATTTGTGTGTTTTGTAGTGGTGGTGGGTAATTAAAGGGTTAATTCACCAGCACTTTAAAAACATGTGAGAATGTGGTGGAGGGTTTAATTGATTAAGTGGGTGTAAATTGCTGCACAGGTGTGTGTATATAAGGGAGCACTGAGAGCACAGGTTTAGTTGGTGTTAGGATTCTGGAGAGGGTAGATCTCTGATCCTGTGTGTGCGAGCTCTGTTTTTGTTTAAACTGTTTATTTTGTTTGTTTTATTTAATAAATACGTGCCGTAGCGCTTTTCCCTGCACATCCTGACTCTGAGTCTCCTTACCCCGGTCAGCCTGTCACATAACTACACACTGTTATTTCTGTTTAAATCTATTAATGTGCTTGGGATGTCATTTACTTCATAGTTAATGATGTAACGATCTACTATATACTTAGGGGTTTAATCTTGACATTTTCTATTGGTCGATTAATCATCCGATCTACGCAATCTATTAATCACAACCATTCGATAGTTATATTATATTGAAAGACAATTACAGGTAATCACTTTTAGTGACGTAATCTGACATTTTTTTTGAGCTGTACTGCCAGTTTGCGTTTCCTTCAGCCAAATGCTATGTCTAAAAGAAAAGGATTAAAAATACATCAAGAGTGGATATAATATACTGTAAATTACCAGCTGCACTAGAATACTGTATTTAACAGATCTGATTTTGGTATGCTGTAAGCTTTCACTTTTCAGACTAACAAAGGTAACTTACTGGGTGCTATTTTATTTAGGTTAGCTGAAGAAAAAGTACATAGGGCACCTTGGTGCACTTAAAGTCCTCAGTTAGAGCAGAGACTGCCAGCTGCAGTATCCCTTTACCATATAATCCCACTCTGCTGAGGCAGCGTGGAACTACTAATCATTTCCTGACGTATGAACTGATTAACACTTCCAGCTTCTCTACTGTTGTCGTACACAGTGAGTGACCACAGAAGTCTTGGCAGTAGAGCAAACTAAAAGCATCAGATTAAGTTTGCCCGGTAAAGAGCTGCTGTCTTTGCTCTTCAACCCTTGCACTGCTTGTTGTCTCACTTCTTCCACACATGAACTGTATCCTTTAGGTCCCCATCATACCATCTCCCAAGACTTTTCTCAGGCTTCCAAGTACACTGTTGGTATTGCCTCACCATTAATGTAGAACTTCCACTACTTTACCTTTAATTATAGAGATGCTCCTTGACTTATTGGGCTTGAATTGCATTCATGCACATTCAGTGTTATTGATTAGTTTGCCCAATAACCGATTAGTGCAGGCTACTATTGTAGTCATGATTGTCATGTCATCTATGTATTGGTGTGTGACAGGGTGGCTTTTTAATTTATTTTTGTACAAGGTATTTTTGTTGACTCCAAGAACCTTTCCTACTTCCCTTCATGTAAGAATGTGTTTGTGCTTGTGATATGCATGAGTAATGAATTCTGACATACCATTTCACCAATTTTCCCCAAATCACTGCAGTGTATCCCCATTCTTGGAGAACAACATAAGCAAAGAGAAAATATAATTAAAAAACCAAAGTTCGTATTATTCATACCTGTGTATAAAAATCCTTGTTGCTGGTAGTAGCTGGTCAGCAGTGTATAAAAGATGGCCACCAGTGATACCTCAGCATATAAAGATAGCTGATAGTGCCACATCAGCAGAAACAAAATGGTTGCTGACTTTAGAGGTTAAAGGTCATAGTTAATATTTAAAAGTGCACTTTTCTGTATGTTGTTGTCTTATATATGTGTATGGTTAACCTTATGTGGGTGAATCTGGACAAAATATTTTTTGATGATGCTAATGAAGCATTTTTGCATCTGTATTTATTTTTATTTTATTTTTAAAAAAATGAGAGCTGTATCTTTAAATGAGAGTTGCCTTATGGGAAATTTATTCTATATATAAGGGCCTTGGAGTGCTCAGGGTGGAGCGCTAACCTTGAAGGTGGATGCTGGAGAGACTCGTGTCATATTTCTTTTTCTAGTTTTTCTTTTGTTTCCTATAAATAAATAGTTTTTTTGCAATTTAATTCTGGTGTTTTTATCATCCTTTTTGGCAAGCCAAACCCAGTCACTCGGCCCGGTGACATGGTGGCAGTCGCATTCCAGAAGCCAAGCATTCTCCTCCCACTACCCATTTTGACACCCTAATAATTACTTCCACTGCCATGGTAAACGCCAGTGGAGAAATGGTGCCATTATACCAATTTCTAGACATTGCCATGTTGTGGTGAATTCTGAAGTTGAATAACAAAATTGCAAATCTCCGAAGTAGGCTGTCAATAAGTTTGTTATTGTTCTCAGTACACTGAAAAAATCTAATGCTGCCTAAAGAAGTTCATGTGGTACTTAACCGTATGCATTAGCTAAATCCAGGAATGTCACATAGAGCTCCTTCTCTTTCCTTTTTAGCTGTTGGAATTTGCTGCCAGATCACACTCATGAGCTCTAAGCACCCTGGGAAACCTGGAATACCGGCTTTCTGTACTGAAGTGTCAGTGAAGCAGTTCTTCAATAGGTAAGCTGACAATCTCTGAGCAACAATGCTGAAGAAAATCGTTCCTTCCACGTTTAACAAGGAAATAGGGCGAAACCGACGGATACTCATAGAAACTTTTTCTTTGGGTATAAAGAACCCACTTGCTTGGCGCCATGCTCTTGGTACAACCTGGTTTTCCCATGCTATGTTCATCATATTTCCATATTCATAGAACACCATGGGCACTCTTGTACACTCTGTACAGAACTCCATTAGGACCAAGAGATGGTGACGACCTTGCCTTTTTCACAGCTTGCTCTACTTCTTTCAAGCTTAGACTTGAGATATGTATAGTAACTCAACAGTACTTGTACACTTAAATTGTATGAGAAATACCAATGCTTTCATTTCTAATTGTAATCTCATTTAAAATCTTGCAAGCGTGTACAATCCTCCAATAGCAATGTATGAATTCAGATATTTAAAGATATTGCTAAATCATTTTAAGATATCTAAAATACATTTAGAGATATCTTAAATTGATTTACAGATACAGTATCTTGAAATAACTTCCCGTTCATTTAGAGCTATCTCTAAATCATTTTAAAATATCTCTGAACTTCCTGTTCATTTAGAGATATCTCAAAAATAACTTCCTGTTCATTTAGAGACATCTCTAAATCATTTGAAGATATCTCTGAATAACTTCCTGTTCATTTAGAGATATCTCAAAAATAACTTCCTGAAGATTTCTTCAAATGAACAGAAAGCCTTAGATATCTGCAAATGATTTAGCGATATCTTTAAATGAACATATACATGTTATGGAAAGATGCTGAAATCAGGCAGTTGCTGAAATGCCCGGGCAGTTCATCAACTACCCACAGCCACCCGGGCTGATGGCGAAGAAAGATTTTTAACAGATACAGTATACTACTAATAGAGAGCGAATTACCTCTGGCAAAAGCGTACCACTTAAATACTTTTTGACAACGCAGTATAGAGCAACGGAACTCAACAAAATATCAATCCACAGGTTATATCATGGATTAGATACGGGGGGGGGGGGGGCAGAATAAAATGCAGCAATGTTTTATTGTATTCTTATTGCAGTAATGCATACAGATCTCAGTGCAGAGTTGCTTTGTTTGAATGAGAGATCATAAAACAAGCAAAGATGCGGAAGCTCAGTTATGTAAAAAGGAGTTCATATCTACCACATCATGCTTTTAAACTTTACTTTCCACGAAGCCGCATCCTGGTCAAACTTCACTGGTGACATCTTTCATTCATTCGTGCAGCACTTCCTCTATTCCAGCTGTATTCCCAACATACGATTAATATTGCTATGATAAATGAGTTGTTTGGCACTGCGTTCTTCCTGAGTTTCAGGTAACTATATTTAACTGGGTGGCTTTTACACGTTTAAACTGTGATTATTAGTCTCTTGCTGATATTGAATGATCTCTCATTCAACGGAACTCTGCACAGAGATCTATATTGCATTACTGCAATAAGAATACAATAAAATATTGTTGCATTTTATTCTGGACTCGTTTCCCCCCCCCCCAATTACTCTAACCTCTATATCTAACCCATGATGAAAATAACCTTGTGCACTGATATTTTGTTGAGTACCATTACTCTAAACTAACGTTGTCAGAAAGTATTTAAGTTATTTAAATAAACCTGGCAATGGGAGGCTTGATAGTGGTACACTTTTGCGCTGAAAGACAACAAAGGTAATTCACTCTCTATTAGACGCTGTGACAGAGATGAAATGACGCTTGGTGTAAGATCTCACTCCGGACCTGTGAGGGCACTAGGTAAAGGGAAAAGAGTACCCTGGACTAAAAGGCACGGCAATTTATTCCTGTGGGTAGGTGGAAGTCAGCCGGCTAGAAAAGAGACGGAGCTACGGTACCCAAACTCAATGACCCGGACGGGAAACGGCATGGCATCTGCAGATTGGAGAAGCGGATGCGCTCGATAACCAAGGGGTCATGAGGGAGGGTATAAAATAGGGGCTTAGTAAAGTAATCTGTTCCTTGGTAAATGGTTAGAACGAAAACCTAGAAGGAAACAAAAGCTTGTGAAACCTAAAGAATGTGAGTGTTCTGTTTGTTATTTTAGACTACTAGCACGTTCCGAAGTGTCGCTACTCAGCCAGCATCAAACCCAGATAGCAGCACTTTTCTTTTATTCACGGAGAACTGTCTTTGCACCACAAGCACTAATTCACTCACTGTAGGAACTGTTTTTGTGTTTGTGTGTTACGTGTCGTTGTAAACGGGACTTTTGGGTTATGGGTCAAACCCGGGGATTACAATCACAGTGATACACGCTGCTGTATCACTTTACAACATTTATTATTTACAGTTGGTTGCCATAAGGCTCTGGACATTGAGATATCAAGAAACACCCTTGCACCTGTAACTTGTTGTCTGACTGTTTTGTATCCACTCTGCACTGAACGCACTTGTATTCACTCACCGCTTTGCCACAGTAGTATACTGTATCTGTTAAAAATCTTTCTTTGCCATCAGCCTGGGTGGCTGTGGGTAGTTGATGAACTGCCCGGGCAGATGCCGAAATTACATAAAATGAGAAGCTAATTCGGCTTCTGCCCACCGCAGCTGGGCACTTCGCAAACTGCCCGGGCATTTCGGCATCGGTCCATAACATAGGGATGTGCTTTTGGTAATTTTTTAAGAACGTTTAAACCCTTTGCAATGTCAGCGTTTAAATGTTTAAACCATATCTACACACACATACTCTTTATATTACATTCTGATACTGACAGCCCTGGTTAGTATTTTCTAAGCAAATAAACCCTAAATAAGCAAATAATATTTTAACATCGCAAAGACTTAACTACAAAGTAAAAAAACAAACAAAAAAAACACCTACACATCAAAGTATTTATTGAAATGTTTATATTTATGGTTGTAATTAAAGTTGCTAGTGAAGATATAACTATATACCACATTGAACACATTTTCGGATAGTATAATGTTTTTAGAATAGTGTGTTTCTTAGAGGTTCATTTAACAACAGGAACCTATAACATTTTTTTTTTTTAAGTAACTTTGCCCAAAATTATAATGCAAAATGGCTACAGGAAAGCGAAAGCGAGTTGTGCTTACAACTGAGAAAAAGTTGGAAATACTTTCACTTCTGGAAAAGGTAATTACCAGGGATAAAATAGCACAATATTTTGGAATGATTTAAAAGTTTGCGGTCTTTGATAGTAGCGGTGGGATTTTTGAGATTTGTTGCTCGAGACGAGTACTTCAGCTTTACAATTTCAGAGTACTCGAAACAAACGCCACTCTCCTCTACATACTGCACTAGTGTACATAAACCTCCCAAACATTGCCACATGTAACATGAGTGTAAATTATTATTTGTTTTATTATTTGTTTATTTAACAGATGCCTTTATCCAAGGCGACTTACAGGAGACTAGGGTGTGTGAACGATGCACCAGCTGCAGAGTCACTTACTACTACGTCTCACCCGAAAGACGGAGCACAAGGAGGTTAAGTGATTTGCTCTGGGTCACACAATGAGTCAGTGGCTGAGGTGGGATTTGAACCGGGGACCTCCTGGTTACAAGCCCTTTTCTTTAACCGCAGGACCACACAGCCTCCTATTTGTGTAAATTGTGTGATTTGTTGCTAAAGGAATGTAATTGTTTTGCTAACTATTACTAAAAGCACACAGTTGTCTGGGGGCGGGAATTACTTCCTGTGAGGATCGTTTCCATCAATCAGACCCATACAGCTTGCTGATTTGCTGTATTTGTTTGATTAGGGCGGGACTGTGTGAAGCAGAAATTACATTAATAGAAACTTAACCCCAAGGTTAAACGAGAAAGAGTGCGGGTAAGGGCATAATTCTCTATAACGACGGAATTGCACTATTTTGATACATACTGTTTATCATATAACATTCAAGCAATATGATTTTAATACATGTTATGATGCTCTCCAGATAGAATTGCCACCGCAATTAAACAATTGAACACATTTATTGAAGCCGCTCACGCAATCACACCCACTTTACTTGTTGATTTAACATCAATTCATTTGTGGTTTAGTGGCGAGGTAACATACCTGACCTGCCTCAAAGTGTCTGTAAATTCTGGAGCCAGTTGGCAACCCTGGTGTCCACACAACTTTACATTAAATTTTAAAAAGAGATGCCTGGCCTACCTGTTTGAAGTGTGTGTCTCAGGGGTCCTTTACTTTAGTGCAGTCGTTCAAACATACAAATAAAAACTGTACTAAACATAAATGGCCGTTTGGTCCAAAAGCTTACAGAACAATTTAAAGTGAAAAAGCCTTCCACCTCTGGGAAGATTGGGGAATGGGGTCCACGAGTCTGTGGTAATTGCAACTTTTTCTCCCTTTGAAAGTACAATTTTTAAGTTTTTCCAACTTCGTTGTTATTGTTTTATGGGTCGGCACAGTATAGGGATAATCTTACATCGATTTAAAAACTGCTGCATTCACGATTCACACGCACTGTCCTCATAGGGGATAACGTGATCACACCCTGTTTGGCCAAATCTATAGCAAATGTTATGGATGTTTGCTTTTTATTGCCATCAGTAGCTCTATCCACAATAATTCTGAATGTTTTCATTTCAAACTGTGAAGCATTGAACTTGTGTTTTTGTGGTACGGCAATTTTGTTTGGCATAATTATTTACATACCGCGGTTTTCTCGTCCGGTTCCTCAACATACTTCCAAACGTGGCTTCCTTTGTTTAGAGATGCCATTTTCAATATAGAACAAACTCAGAAAAAACGCTTGTCATTAACTTTATTACCCCGCCATGGAATTGAAACCATTCCACTCCTACTACATGCATAAACACACAAAGTGCACCAATGAAGTGCAAGATCAACCAAGAATAAAATCCGCCCTAATGTCAAGCTACTTGGAGGCAATTGCCAAACCCCTTCCTTTTTATAATATCCGCCCTTACTGTGGCACTAGAGCAGTCTGATAAGCGACGGACTTCTGATGATAAATTACTAAAATTAATGCATAAAAAAATATGCGTTTGGTGACATTTGTCACGTGACCGGTTATACGTCGAGTATATTATTAAATGCTTTACCACTTCTTTAGGGTTTATACATTTAAATGTTTAAACTTCCCATCCCTAATATATATATAGATATATATAGATAGATATATATATATAAAAGAATCAGTGATTGGAAATCCTGCCCTGTGATTGGTTAAAACCTCATCATAGGAGGAAAAATACATTTAACTATTGCCCTCACATCCTTACACCACCGGTCAGTAGTTTCCGTCTGTCATGTGATTGGTTCATATCACTGTCAGCCCCACCCCTTTTAAAAAAATGCCTTTCTCCCCTGCACTCTTCACAAGAGAAACTGGCAGAACATCGATTTACACGGAACACTGAATTACAAAACAAACTACAAAAGAAAGATGCTCCAAACACTAAAATTGTGATTAAAACCTCACTGTGACTGTTTTCTGACTTTCTGCAATTCAAACAAATTTAACTCGATGAAAACAAATATGATGGGCAGGATATAAACTGGATTATGCAGCAGTCGCAAACCAGACGGAGACAGAGAAAAACTTTGCTAACTATACGATATGAACTTCAAAAACATCTTCTTTTTCTTATTTATTTTATTTATTTATTTACTTATGCTGTATCAGTTATATTTAAACAAAATATATAAAGTTGTATTTACTATCCAACCTTGTCTCAATTATTTTCTGGCTGATTCATATATTAAATATGTATTGCAGACTCAGCCATAGTGGAAAATTAAATGTCCCTCAGGAAGACTATTTGGGCATTTAGCCCCCTGTCGGTAACAATAGTCTCCCCTCGGGTCAATCATTTTCTACAATAGTCCTCCTCTCCAGTCCATATTTACTATATATATTTCTTCATTTTGAGATATTGTGAACTATTGGGTATACTCAATGTTGGGATAACTTGCTACTTAAGTAACGCGTTACTGTAATCATATTAATCAGAGTAATAATATGAGTTACTTTCCACAAAAAAGAAACACGTGTGGTACACTTACATTCAGCGTTCCCTCTAAGGCTAAAATGCACACATTTTTTTGCAACCTTCGCACTCAGTTTACTAACTTTCGCAAGTTATTACCATAAATATTAAAAACAAAAAACTACGTTTTAAGTGACTGTAAGAGCTGACAAAGCCAAAAATATTTTTAAAATGTCATTAACCAAATTGTTAGTTCAATTGAGTGTTCATTTAAGTAACTGAGAACTCAGTTGGAACAAAAACCAGCAGACACAAGGGGTCCCCATGACTACGGTTGTGAACCACTGCTTTAGAAGTTAAGAAAGATCACTGTTTTGTTTTGTGACTAAAACCACTGACATGTGAATTGTAAAAGATAATTAGAACAATTAGAATATGAACACATGTGAAGTGACGCAATGTATTTCTTCTGTACTTCAAGTATACAAACATTTCTAACAGTAACCTGTTTTCAACCCTTTCAGCTATTTTTATTTATTTTGTTGACAAACGCCATACTCGTGTTTAATATGCTGGAAAATAAATGTGATGCATGTGTGGCATAGTAATGAGATCATTGAAAACACATAATATAGTGACAATCATGGGTTTTGTTTAGTTGATTTTTAACTGAAGAGATTCATGTTTTTTTTTGTTGGTTTAGCAGAAATGGACACACCTTGACCGTGTATGCAGGTTGCCACAGAATGGTAATCTTTGTATTGGAAACTACACATAGTTGTGTAAGTTTGTTCACAATGAACAGTACACAATTTCACTGGAATACTTATAAAAATTAAGAGATTAAACAAATGTCACACAGTCAGCAGTCCTTACTACAGTTGTTTTGGTTTTAATCACAAAGGACAGTGACTCTTTAAACTTCTAAAGGATATCTACTGTATTGGGCTGTTTCAGAGAACTTTTGAATCCTCAGCAACCCACTGACCTGCCCAGTGGTGGTGACTACCTATGCTGTCTGAAGTGAACCCACCTACTGTACCAGTTCAACAGTGTGTGCTGGAAAGCCTTGTCAGAACATGGGTGAAGTAAGAACGCAGTGGTGGTCTTACCTGACAATTTCCTGTCTTTTTCGGCTTTGTCAGCTCTTTTACTGTCACTTAAAATGTAGTTTTTTTTGTTTTTAATTTCCATTGTTTTTTTACTGGAGTGCTGAGTTAAAATATCTGTATACATATGCAATGGAAAGTACATCATTTTTTTCCATTGTAGGTTTCTCTGTGTAAGTTTTAGGTTTGCAAACCACGTTAGTATTTGCAACATCCTCTATTATTAAAGCAAACATTTCCAAGTATGATCACATTTTAAATATATTATACACTTATACACAGACTTCTCATTAATAGACAGTGTATTTGAATTTTCTGTTTACTTACGTGGAGTGCAATAACATGGAATAATAATAATAAAACAAAAAGTTGTAGGGAACAATACTTTACAAATGGATCAAATAACTGCTGTAAAAATGGATTTGCAATATTATTATAAAAATATATCATTGACTGGACTATTCCATTGGTCACTGTGGCAAAGTGGTTAACAGTGTGCAGGTGATCAATGAACAGACAGACAATTATAATCCAGGTGCAAAGTTGTTTAATGAGTTTGTAAATCCAGTGCCTGACGGCAAAACAAACAGTAAACAATAAATGATGCTAAGTAATACAGCGGCGTGTATTACTTATATTGTAATCCCCGGGTTTGTCCCAAAATAATAGTCCCATTCTTTATACACCCACACAAAACACATACACAAGTCTGTTTGTGAGTGAATTAGTGCTTGTGGTGCAAAAACAGTTATTTGTGATACAAGTTCAGTGCTGTTCCGGGTTTGTGCTGGCCCTTGGCGACAGCTCCGGAGCGTGTTAGCCGTCTAATAATAAGACACAATTAGAGACAAACAAACAAAACACTCAAGATACGTTTACACAAATCCTCATGTCCTTCCGGGTTCTTTTCCATTAAACAAAACGAAGGAAAAGATTACGTCACTTCATCCCCTATTTGTACCGTCACTCATGACCTCTTGGTAAACGATTGCAGCCGCTCCTCCAATCTGTGGCTGCCACATCATTTCCCTTCCGGGTCGATGAGTTATTGTACCGAAGCCCCGCCCCTTTTCTAAATGACCAACTTCCTTTTAACCCCAGGAACAAAGTGTCAGGCCAAACAGTCCAGGGTACTCTGTTCCCGTTACTTAGTGCTCTCACAGGTCAGGAGGGAGATTTACCACCAAGAATCATTGTCTTTCTGTCAAAAAGTTGGGAAGAAGCGATGCCCAATGTTTTTGCTCTCAAGGTCTGATTAAATTGCTCAACCAAACCATCCGTCTGTGGATGATAAACAGATGTCCTAATGGGATGTATTTTTAATATTTTATACACTTGTTGTAAAGTTTTAGACAAAAAGTTCGTTCCATGATCAGTCAAAATCTCCTTGGGGATCCCTACTCTATAATCTGCACTAACTCTGTGGCTATTGCAACGGCACTAGTGGACCTCAATGGAAACTGCCTCCGGGTATCGCGTTGCATAATCTACCACCACTAATATATGCGTATACCCAAAATCAGATGATAGCAAAGGGCCCACTATGTCCACTGCAATGTGTTCAAAGGGGGTGGAAATAATCGGCAGTGGAACCAAAGGGGTGGGGCGCACTCAACCCGGCGCTACTCACTGGCAGTCTGGGCATGTGGCTACATATTTCAACACATCAGTATGAAGTCCTACCCAATAGAATCGAACCAATGTCTGTTCCCTTGTTTTGTCAGCTCCAAGGTGCCCCGAAAAAGGGATATCATGCGCCAGCCTCATGACCTTGGGCCGACAAAATGGGGGAACCAATAATTGTGTAACAGGCTGTCCTGTGCCCATGGCTACGTTTACCCTATACAGTAATTGCCCCTTGATACTGAAGTGTGGAAATACTAGCGCCCCAGCGCCATCAACATCCTTACCTTCAATAGACTGGACCTGTAGCGATGGGTCATTATGTTGGCCCCACGTTATGTCCACGCTTGAGTACCACATGTCTGGTATATTGAGAGGGGCGGGAGTAGCATCTGCCTTAGATGGCCCATAACCTCGCCCTCTCGGTCACAGTGCGTTCCGACACCCTTTGACTGGTGTTTGTTACCATCCGAGCGTTCTCCCACCAAACCCCAGCCTTGTCTCATTAATGCTCCCTCCCATTTTCTTATCCGTCTCTCTTTATTAATTTTTCTAGAACAAAAAAGGGGGAAAATGTTTCAGTTTGAAAGGGAAAAGCATTACCAATTATTTCACTTTCTTTTCTGCCAGGATTACGTGTGCGGTTGAGACTGCCATTAATTTCAGCAATTCTTTATAGTTTGGCCAGTCTCGGCCCAGAATAAATGGGTGTGGTTGCCTTTCCACCACCCCCACTGTGACGTGACGTTTTATCGGTCCTACCAATAAATATGCTTTTATGGTGGGGTATGTCATCATGTCTCCATGGATACAGGAGATACCCATCTGACCTTGTGGCTTCCATGACACACCACCTAGGACAGCTATCCTAATTAAGGTCTACTCACACCCTGCGTCCACTAATGTGTGGGTATTCACATTCCCTAAAACCACATTAACAATACAAGGCCCCTCCCTACCATGTTCCCCTCGCTTACCTATTTCAGGTTCCCAGTTACACGCCTCCATGTCACACTCCATTGCAGCGGGGCATGACCTGGCCAGGTGTCCCGGTTGGTTGCACCTAAAACAAGTTGGGGGGACAGAGGGTACACTGGTTAGATTTCTGTCCCGTTGCTGGTATGGCAACGGGGCAGGGGCAGTACCTCTACCACACCTGGGGGCCAACTTTGTTCTTCATGAAGGGGAGGCAAGGTGGCCCATTGGGATCAGCGGTCTGGATCCCAGTGCCAGTGCTGGTGGTGGTGGGAGAGACAGAGGAGGAGGTGCTCGGCTGCTCTGGTGGACAGGAGCCATGAGTATCTCTGTCCGGGCGGAGTCCAGGGAGTCTTCAAAGTCCTCTGCCAGTTTCACAGCTTTTTCCAGGGTGTCGGGGTTGTGGCGCTGTATTCAGGCTTGGGTGTCAGCGCCGACCACATGGCAAAACTGCTCCACTACAACTGCCTCCCCCATTTGCAGATTGGTCTTATTGGCAGGGGTCAGCCAGTGTACCATGTGGTCACACAGCCTTTCCGCAACCACCCTGGGGCGTGTATCCGGGGATCTTCGGTACTCCCTGAACCGTACCCGGTGAGTCTCCACAGTGATGTTGAGATGACAGAGAATGGCCAGTTTCACCAGGTCGTAATTGGCGGCGTCCACGTCGCTCATTGCCTGGTATGCTGCCCGACCCTCCCCGATCAGGCATGGTCCCAGCTGGCTCGCCCAGAACTCCTGCGGCCATGACGCGGTGGTGGCTAGCCACTCAAATGCGACCAGGTATGCCTCTGGGTTATCCCTAGCTTTCGGGGCCGTCATTGTGGGTGCTGCTGTAGAGTGTGGCGTTAGTGCCATCCTTACCTTCTCAAGGAGCGTAATGTATCGCTCCTCTCTCTTTCTCTCCTCTGCCTCCTGTCTGCTATCCAGCGCCTCCAGCATCTCTGCCAGTGTGTTGCGGTCCATGATCCTGTGTTCTGACACCAAGTGTGGCAATGTGGGTAACAGTGTGCAGGTGATCAATGAACAGACAGACAATTATAATGCAGGTGCAAATTTGTTTAATGAGTTTGTAAATCCAGTGCCATCGACTAATAACAAGACACAATTAGAGACAAACAAACAAAACACTCACGATACGTTTACACAGATCCTCAGGTCCTTCCGGGTTGTTTTCCATTAACCAAAACGAAGGAACAGATTTGTACCGTCGCTCATGACCCCTTGGTAAACGATTGCAGCCGCTCCTCTAATCCGCAGCTGCCACATCATTTCCCTTCCGGGACGATAAGTTAATGTACCGAAGCCCCGGCCCTTTTCTAAATGACCGACTTTATTTATTATTTATTTCTTAGCAGACGCCCTTATCCAGGGCGACTTACAATTGTTACAAGATATCACATTATTTTTACATACAATTACATTATTTTTTATACATTATTTTTACATACAATTACCCATTTATACAGTTGGGTTTTTACTGGAGCAATCTAGGTAAAGTACCTTGCTCAAGGGTACAGCAGCAGTGTCACCCACCAGGGAACCCACAACCCTCCGGTCAAGAGTCCAGAGCCCTAACCACTACTCCACACTGCTACTGACTTCCTTTTAACCTTAGTGTAACAGGGCAAGGAGCCCTCTACATGATTGTTTATTTATTTTTAGAACGGGGTCTCCCCCTCCGCCCCTGTGTCTCATTTGTGTTATTTTGTATTTGTTTTGTTGTGTTATTATTATTATTATTATTATTATTGATATGATTTATTTATTTATAAATGTGACGGCGAAGAGCCATAGGTTTTGTTTGGCAGCGTGGATGGGAAGCCCCATCCACAATTTAAAAACCTCGTGTAGAAGGTGGCCATCTCCAGAATGAATTAAGTGATTAATTTGTTGCTATAACCAGTTAGAACCAAAGTCATTGTGCTAGAACCAAAGTCATTGTATTTATCTTGCTCTTAATTGTATTATTACTTGTACTGTGATTCTTGAAATGTATTTTTCTTTACGACTATAAGTCGCCCTGGATAAGGGCGTCTGCTAATAAATAAATAAAAATAATAATAATAATAATAATAATCGCAAAATGGTCACCTGCATATAAGACTGCAGTTCTCCCTGCCCAGGGTGGGTTGTTCAGAGGAGAGAAAGGAGTGACAGAAAGAATGGAGAAAAAAACGAGAAAGAAATGAAATGAAACAGAAAGTAAAGTAAAAATTATCAAGGAACAGTGAAGGCAATTTGCCCAGCCTGACCTGGATCATTTGTTTGGTGTTTTGTGTTCGTGATTTTTTGTTTTATTTTGCTCTGTGAGCAGTGTTTCTGTTTAAATATTTATTTTATTTTTGTTATTTAAATAAACGGCGCACGTCGTGTCTTTTGCCCTGCAGTACTGCCTGTGTGTTTTCTTCCTGCGTCTGGCCTGACGTCACCACTTAGCCATCCTGCCACACCTAGGAACGAAGTGTCAGGCCAAACAGTCCAGGGTACTCTGTTCCCGTTACTTAGCGCCCTCACAGGTCGGGAGGGAGATTTACCACCAAGAATCTTTGTCTTTCTGTCAGTCAAGTTAAGCTTTGTATTAGAGAGTGACACAGGAATGAAACGTCAGTCCTGTCCCATCCTGTCCTGTCAAAAATGTTCCTGTCTCATCCCATCCCATGAAAGAGTAATCATTTCCAATCATGTCCCATCCTGTCCTGTCCAAATTTTTCCCATCCTGTCCTGTAACTTTTTTTTTTTTTTAATTCTTGTCCCATCCTGTCCTGTCAAAAAAAAATCCCATCCCATCCCGTGATAAACAGCGATCAACTATTATTTGGAGGTACAGATATTTTCGTATTCATGTATAAAATTAGGGTTTACAGGGTTGTGCATTTAACATTACCAATACACTATTAGTAATTTGTTTTTAGTTTTTGTTTTTTCAGAAAAAAATACAATGCAAGCACAGGGATTTTATAAGCACAATGTGCAATATAATGATGTAATATATAAATTCGGTAACTGTTTAGAGTTTTGTGCGGCAGTTTCAGTTTCTAAATCGGTTACTAGGCAACCCAGCTCAGAGATTTTAGTATATCAATGCCACAATAAACTGTCAGTGAAATACAGTATTACGAACCATTAATTCATTAAAAAAACTAAACAACAAAAAAAACATGGTATTGAAATAATATTTCATAAACATTCAGGGAGTATCCATCATGTATTTATTTATTAAAAATCGTAGTATTATACATACGTAGTGCCGAAGCAGTACCTCCAAAAAACAGTAGCTGCTACGGCCAAATCGTAGCCTTTGACATCTCTGCATTTTGATGTGCACATCCTTAATATACTGTACATATGTATATATAGAGAGAGATATATTAAATAGATGCCGGTAGCAATCCACAGCGTTCGGTTATTCTGCTATTATCAATAATTAATGTATCAATATTGTTAACTAAAGAATTGACATAAATATACAATTATGGGTAATATGAAATATTTTAAGTATCAATCTATGTTAAACGTAAGGGTTTTTATTTAACCATTCCGTGTTGTCAAGACGCTGATTCTCCGGACATCTGCTGACCCTCTGGTCCGTCCGCGTTGGTGTCGGAGTCTCTCTCCGAGTTTGAAACTTCTGATTCGGAGGCATACGGCTTGAATTGATACGGGAGACAATCCCTGTTTTCTCTCTCTGCATCAGATCCATCACTACATAATTCGCATTCATAAGAGGTGTCTGAAACTGATCAAATTAGGCTACTCTTACTTTCACGGTCGCTGTCCATACTGGCAGATGCAAGGAGCCTGAGGTCACAGTCTCCTGGCCCCACACCAGGAAATGGAGATCACCTTCTGTGTATTTCCGGGTATTATTTGATTCATTGTAGCGCAATTAAACATAATTTGGTAAAATTAATGTGATTATATGTTCAAGTGAGACCTGTTAATATTATTTTGTATGTTTATGGTAACAGTCAAGTTCCATGTCAGGCTCTTTTACGACTTTAAAGAGCAAAAAAACACTCTTCCTGTCTGCTGGTTGCAGAGTAGTCCCGTTCCTTCCCATTCCCAGAAACTTAAATCCCGTTCTTGCTCGTCCTGAGAGGTTTCTTTTTTTATTTCCTGTTCCCGCCCGTTCCCGTGAGCTTCACTCCTACCATCCCATCCCGCAAAATTTACCACGGGAATCCCGTGGGTCCTGCGGTAGTCCCGTCTTCATGTCACTCTCTACTTTGTATGTTAGATGAACTAAACCACACATACCAGGAAATAAAGCTAACATGCAAAACGGTACACAGTGTAACCAATGGTAGAAGTAGAATAGAAGACAAGCTTACCATAAATGTTTTCTTTTCACATTTAATAATGCACTTATTTTACAGCCACATGTTCTGAACAGGCTTTTTTTTTGCATACTACTGTATAATTGAAATAAGTTACATTCACATTTGCCTCCGAGCTGTCAATTTAAGTTTCAACAGTTGTACTGCTATGTGGCACTACATTAGTTGCATCACCAGCATTTTACTACCTCAAGTTTGATTAAACATTTTTTTTAAATTTCCTAATGATTGCTGTTTAACTGTAAACAGCAGCTAATGTGTTTGTGACCTTAACGTGACCAGCGCAGTGCCATATGGGATATGGAGTTTTCTTAAACGAAATTGAATAGCTGATGATAAAAAAGGGGGTCACTAGTCTTGTACATCAGAGTTTTAGAAGTGCACTGAAGTTATTTATTTATTTATTTATTTATTTATTTATTTATTTTAATTGTCTCCAACTGCAGAATTCTGTGTAAACGTGACTTCTGTGAAAGCTTTTCACTGGGATTTTTTTTTTTTAAATCGGGCCTACTCATATCAATCTTCTATCTTCAAAATGTTTGTTTTTTAATTATAAGGATGTGTATAATTTTGGTCGTGAGCAAGAATTGGTGTATTTATACACCATGCAAATAAGGTGGTTGAATTCACGGAGACCGAGTACAGAACTTGTTAATTCCTGTTGAATTATTATTATTTATTTCATACCAGAAGCCCTTACCCAGTGCAACTTAACTCTACAGTTGTCACAACAAATACACGTTTCAAGAATCACAGAATGCCAGCATTGTGCTCAACTTTAAGTTGGAATTGTAACTGTAGGAAATTGTACCCAAGATTTAATTTTGAATAGAAAAAGATATGCCTAAGTATTGCAATTTGTGTTTTGAACCATGAAAACTGCCACTGAAAAATTGCTGGATTTCAAATAAGACGAGATGTTGTTGAATGCGGTTCTGAAATGAGTGGACTTGCAAGTCTTTTTTTTCACACAACACTGATTTTTAATTTGATGTACAACAGACGGTGAGTCTGAGACTTTGTGTAAATTGATATACAGTACGTAGCTTGCGTAAGCGTGGGTTTTATTTAACCTGAAATAAATTCTACCGTCCCATGCAACAACAGTTCAACCTTTTACATTGCCATCTTGTGTGTCTGTCTCCAGTCTAGACCACAAGAGCAAAGCAGGAAGTAACATCCTGTCAAATAATGTAGTAAGTAAACAACTTGACTTTTTAGACCAAGGCCCAGACCAAATCAAAACTTTGACAACCCGCTAATCACACTTAACAAAACTGTATTTAATAGAGTTTTCTTTTTTTTGTAGGTATCTTATTTCTTCTACTCATAAAAAGAAAATGCTATTAAATACAGTTTTGTTAAGTGCGATTAGCGGGTTGGCAAAGTTTTGATTTGGTCCCAACCTTAGTCCCCCAAGCAAAAACAAAGGCTTATGCAGTATTACAAAAATAAGTTACCGATTCTCTTACATTATACAATACAAATAAAACATAATAAATGCTGTTCATCTATTACCATAAACACACATTGTTGCTATATGTTGTTCAGCTTTATATTTCTGCTTACACTAGGATAAACAATTGATAAGTCTATTATTTTTTATTACAGGTTTGTATGTTTTGTTTTTTAATGCAGCCCTTGCTTTGTAAAAACGCCTTTATCAGAGTTTCATAATTTATCCTTATTATTATTATAATGCCAGTAAAATGCCAAACATCATTTGTGGAGTACTGTACATATGATTACTCTCACATGACATTGCTGGACTGTTACTAAACTGTTTCATATTGTTGTTGTTATTGTAATGCCAGCAATAAGCTAAACAGGTCTTTTCAAAACACCTTTATTTGTAGACTGTAGTGGAAGACTAAATATGATGGACATCTGTTGTAATATAATTCTTAGGTTTTCCTGCTTATTTTAATGCCAGCAATGAGCCAAGTGATGTTTATAAACATTATGACAGGTTTAAAGTGTCTTCAGGTGCTTTACTTACTATTGCAGCAACAAGAGTCTGGATGAAAAAAAAGTGGTAATATTTATTAATTATTTTAACTAGCAACATTATATTTATGTTCAAGTACCATATTTAATTATTAATACGTTGATACAAAAGTGGGGACAAAATGGAATTGGCCATTATTGAAAAACGGAATTTGGTATTCCCAAGAATGCAAAAATTAGTAACCCTAAAGATAGTTACAATTGAAGGCAGTGCAGACGCCAGTGTTTTATACAGTAGTATAAAACTATTTTATGTAGGCCACGAAAGCATGCAGTCTATATCTATGATAACAACTGACAAGGCTGCCTAGGATCTCAGACAGGCTTCATAAAGTGCTGTGCAAAAGCTTGTTGCATGTTGCATTTTTCTACTCTGCAGCATTATGAGCATAAACAATTTACTCTCAAAGCCTCCATTAGTGTTTTCTACTATTAGAATAACCTTGACTTGATAAAGAAGGAAAAACATTGAGTGGAATAGCTCGCATCACTCAATTTTCAAGGTGTGGTATCCAAAAGCATAATCAACAAGTACAGAGAAACATCATCTGTAATTGACAAACCCAGGACTGGAAGACCCAAAAAGTTGACTTACAAGGATGAGCAATACTCGAAGATAATATCCTTAAGGAATAGAAAGAAGACAAGCATTGAATTGACAACAGAACTGGCAGAAGGCACAGGTGTCGTTGTCCTTCAAATCAACAGTACGAAGGTCACTCTTGAAATCAGGACTTAAAGGATGTGTTGCAGTAAGAATACCACTGTTAAGAAAGGGGAATAAGACTAAAAGGCTAAAATATGCACAAGAACACAGAAATTGGCCTATGGAACAAAGGTCAAAGGTGCTTTTTTTGTTTTTGTTTTGTTATTGTTGATTTGCTATATGTGGTTTTATTAAATTCTAACGTTTGTATGATTATCTCTTCATACTGCAAAATTACTGAAAGTCAGGAAGTATACATCACATTATGTTTATATGCCAAAAATGAAATTTATTTATACTACAAACATTTTAAACCCCTGTTTGGCACAGTTAATAAATGAATTAACAGACGTATAATTAAAAGGAAACAATAGTCTCAGGGTGGGACCCTCAGTGTAATATTTAAATACCTGTTATTGTGTTTACTATTGTTAATGTTATTCTACTGGCGATCAAGCCATGGTTTATGTATCATGCATGCCGTTGAGCAAGTGTATTTGATATGTAATGATATATTGCTTTATTTAGATTAGGGCGCTTACCTTAATGAAGTTGCCGTAGCTTTACATGTGGGTCAAGTGTTTTGGTATGTTTGGTAATCTTTCAAGAGAAGGGGCAATGCTAATGTTCAGTTTTTTACTGGAAAGAGTTAGGGACTAGAGAATAATAATAATGACAATGAGAATAATAACCAGTAAACATAGGATAATGGAATAGTTTATCAACCTGTTTGTAAACAAAGACGGTTTTCATGCAGGTTAAACAAAACTGTGTAAAGGAAGAAGAAACATGTTTAATGTAAAATATATGACTGTTTATTGTAAAAAGTATGAATGGAGTGAATGTTAAATAATAGTTTATTTTTGTATAAAATCATTCCAGGTGTAAGTCTTTATTGAATAAATCATCCTGTTAGTAGGTGGGGCTGGGGCTTATTTAATGCTATGTCTTTCCTGTGCTTTTTGGGTCATTCGTGATCTTGTCTTTGTCATTTTGTGTTCAATGTTAGTGTGTGAGCATCAGTTGTAATTTGTGTGAAGTATTCTTCCAGCGCCAAAATTAATATTTATGCTGTGAACACTATCAAGTGGCTGTTTCCTGCATTCCAAAAACCTCTGTGTCCCCGAGTTGAAAAATGTGATTGTGGGTGGGGGTAAGCTCGGACCATCACCCCGTTAGTCACAACAACTGTTTCGCAGAACAAGACAAGAGAAAAAAAAAATAACGAGTAATATAACATGCTACTTTTTTTTATTAAGTAATAATAGTAATAAGGACGTTATATTACTTTTTTCTGTAGAAACAAATAACGAGTAATAAGTTACGTTTTTTCAGTAATGTGTCCAACTCTGGACATACCTTCCAGTTGCCATTTTGCCAAGGTCTTCAGAAGTACCCTCCGCCATTTTTCAAGATATCTTTTTCACTTACTGTTTTTTTGATACATGAGAAAAACAAGTAATTGACGTCTTTTGGATTTGGTGACTGCTTTTCTAGTTCCATAGTTCTGTCACAAATCCAGAGTTTTCAGCCGAATTAATCAATTTCAAGATTAAAGGGGGCTGTCTGAAATGTTTTAAGAGGTGCTCTGTGTTATAAGTTATTATCACTTTTCCTGGCTCTCAACATGCTTTGAGCTTGCCTGGAGACTCCTAACTGCACTGAACAGTCTTCCTCATTCCATTGAAACCATCTGACCTTACAGCTCTATCAGCCCCACCTGCCATCTCGGTCTATTTATATGTAGGTAGGACTAGCAAAGTTGAAAAGTCACTGTGGATGGTCAAGGTCTCAATGGTGTGGTGCAGAAACAAAACACAAGTCCAAACAGTTTGAAAAGAAACAACCAGTGTTGTTTCTTCTTTCTTTTTTTTCAATTACAGATCAGACCCTCGTTTGTCCATCACAGTCACATTGTTCAACCCCAGATTCTCCAGACAAGCTCCAAGTCTAGCAAGGGCAGATTTTTAAGAAAAATAATGACTCAATATGGGAGCAACAGAACTCCAAACCCCTCAGAATGATTGCAACAACTATAAAATAGTAAGGTATTTTCCTTTAGAATGTAGATAACAAAATCACTCTGTACTTCCATGCATTCTATGTTAAAATATTCAGTCTTGAACGAAACACATACAATGGTAATTTTATTTCAAGACATGATATATGGCACTCACTACACAAGGTTAAAGAAAGCTCTGTTTGCAGGTCATGCTTTCACTTGCACTTGTTTAGTCACCTGGAGGGCATAATTGTCTCCAGCTGTTTAAATAGTAAGTAGTGGGGTTTCTGAAAAATATAGAATTATACATCCCCACGTGTTGCTACAAATGTTATCTGTATTTTTTCTTTTCATTGTTAACATCCTGACAACTTTTTACACGTATAACTCTTCAAAGCTCTTTTCAAAAGGGCTGCTTTAGTGCACTGGGGTTTGAGATCTGTCCTCTAAATCACTGTAAGAAGAACAATACAAAAAAAAAAAAAACATAACAAGCACTGTGGATTTTCTGATCCATACCACACCATGGATCGTTATCGCTGTGTTACCTGTTTGACAATGGGTAATAATCCTTACACTATCATTATAAACAAACAGGATAAAAATAATTAAAATGTTAATTCACGGGGCGTGAGCTGGGGTGAAGGAAAAGCAGAAGCAGCAGTTAGTAGGATAGAAAGATGGTCGCTGACTGAGGGCGGCGATGCCGACACATCCCAGGGGCAGAGGACCCAGCATACCGAAGACAGGATAGAAAGGTGGTCGCTGACTGAGGGCGGCGATGCCGACACATCCCAGGGGCTGAGGCCCAGCATACCGGAGACAGGATAGAAAAGTGGTCGCTGACTGAGGGCGGCGATGCCGACGCATCCCAGGGGCAGAGGACCCAGCATACCGAAAACATATACGAGGGTTATGACTGGAGAGCCGCCCCTCGAGAGGAAGTCGGTCCCGGATGACCGGGACACGAAAGGAGATGAGAGAGAGAGAGGTACCCAGCGTCTGAGACTTCTGTAAGGGGCGCTCGTTAAACCCCTGATTGGCCGAGACGTCGCGCTGCCTGGGACCTGAAATAAGGACAAAGCATAGAGGTTAGTATGGGACTCGAGCACAAGGGCCACGTCCCAAAAGAAAGGCAGAATTGAACAGAGCCTCGAGTGAGGCAAGATAAGTGCAGGAGCTGCGACAGGACAGGGTATGGCCGGGGGTCCGCTCTGACTCACATGGTGAGAACCCCCCTGAAGGTAAGGGAGGCGGATGCCTAACCCTGAGGTCGGGGAAGTGAGACTCACTTGCCCCCCAAAGGATGGACCCCCGGCACCTCACGAAATCTCCCACACCGTGAGACGAACAAAGAGAGCCATGCCAACGCATAACATAGACACAAGACCAAAAGGACAAACGAGACAAACAGAGGGAAGTTAGTGGATATTAGTAGGATGTGATTATGTGTTTATCTGCCGCTCAGTGGAGAGGAAAACCCCCTTGAGGCCAATTAGGGGAAAACCTCTGGTTGCCCCGGCGGTCAGGTAGCCCCCACTCCGGGCATACTAGCGATTTTAAAATGGGCTACGACTATATCGGAGGGGAATGAATGAACATAGGAGTCTACTGCGGAGGAGGACCAGCGCCCCATGGTCTTGATCAGGCTGAGGTTGATGCTGGCCCTTGCGGCGGAGGTAGCTGCGCCTATACGAAATGAGTGGGGAGTATAAAGCTGAGGAGGGAGGCCTGTTCTGGAGAGGAGGGTGGAGAGGTGGGCTGAGAACCAGTGATGAGTGATAATGGAGTGAGAAGAATCGATGAATAGAGGGTCCGGGGGGGAAGAGGGTTTCCTGATGGAGAGATATCTTGACATTGCAGAGAAAGGGCAGATAGAAGATTCAATCCTTGAGAGCTGAATGAACTGACCGTGCCGGAGTTGATCTGTCTTTGAGGTACGCAGCCGGATTATGAAGTAGGAATTGGAAATACGAGAGAGGTCACATAAGCGAATACCCGCTGCGGGGAAACTAGCAGCTGAAGGAACTATGAATTCTGAGACTCTGAGGAAACCGAAGAAGACTGTTAGGCAGATGGTCTCCATGAGGAGATCTTCGTAGGGGGAGAAGCAACCTTTCCGAAGAGTAGAGATGAGTGAATGGAGAATGTCTGTTGATATGGGCAGGCGGGAAAGTGCAGCTGGGGGGAAACTTTTGCAGATTCCGCGGAGAGTCAGACAAACTACTGGTATGGAGAGAATGGTGGGAGAAGCCACGGACATGATGCGGTAGTGATATTGGATTCCTGAAATGTAAGATTTAATGGATGCTGGGGAGAGATGGAGAGATTCCTTAGCATGGACAATGAAGGCCAGGATCCAGTCTTGATTGAAGGGAATAGGGTGAATATGATTATGAGCGCAGAAGGTTAGGAATGCTGACCAGGCTGTAGAATAAGAAGCTCTTGAAGAAGGGGCGAGGGCTGTAGACATGTAGTTTTGAGCAGATTGAAGGAGGTTGCGAAGAGTAGGGTTTAGTCTAAAAGCAGCTGATGAAACTGTGGGATCTGAAGGGGGTTTGGGGAAGCAGACGGGACCAGCTGACGGAACTTGGATATCTGCAGGCGAGAGAGAGCATCAGCAGCATTATTATGGGTACCAGGAAGATGGTGGGCTTGTATTAGGAAGTTGAGAGATACAAAAGACCATATGAGACGACGGAGCAAGCGCATAATGAGAGGGGATGAAGAACGTCCTTTGTTGATGATGTGCACTGTGGGTTTGTTATCACTGAAGAAAAGGATTGATTTCCTTGACCATTGGTGACCCCGGAGGACAGCGGCTGCTATTATTATTATTATTATTATTATTTATTTCTTAGCAGACGCCCTTATCCAGGGCGACTTACAATCGTAAGCAAATACATTAAGTGTTACAATACAAGTAATACAATAAGAGCAAGAAATACAATAACTTTTGTTCAAGCAAAGTACAAGTGTGACAAACCACAATTCAATAATACAGCAGATAATAGTGATAGTTACATCAGGATATGATTAAATACAAAATACTACAGGTTAAACACTTGGCAGATTACAGTATTCTGAAGTACAGGATTAAATGCAGTAAAATAGGGGGCAGATAAGAGCAAAATAAAGCACATTTAAATGAAGGGTGATAGTGTCCCAGGATACAAACAGAGGAGTTCTACAGGTGCTGTTTGAAGAGGTGAGTCTTAAGGAGGCACCAGAATGTGGTCAGGGACTGGGCAGTCCTGACATCTGTAGGAAGGTCATTCCACCACTGCGGAGCAAGGGTGGAGAAGGAGCGGGCTCTGGAGGCAGGGGAGCGTAGAGGAGGTAGAGCCAGTCTTCTAGTGCAGGCTACGATTGGATATAATTCTAGGAGAGCAGTGGATTTCTCTTGAGGGGGAAGAAGCTGAATTTCAGGGGGCCAAGTGCTGGAGAACCATTCAGATGAGAGGAACCCGCCGAATCCGATGGATGAGGCGTCGGTGAAGAGGGCAAGATCGTGAGGGGCTGAAATAAAGTTATCATAAAATAAGGAGAGACCGTTCCAGTTAGTAAGGAGAGAGATCCACATTTTTATATCTTTTCGGGCTTCAGCTGAGATTTTGACGTGTGAATTCATATTCTTCGCAGTTGATGAGAGGGCTAGAAGACGTGAGATAAATGTTCTGCCCTGAGGAATGATGCGAATGGCAAAATTAAAATGACCGAGGAGAGACAGGAGGTCTCGCTTCTTAATGAAAGAGGAGATCTGAAAACTGTTGATGAGTAAGAGAATACATTGGAGTTTGGCAGGGGGCAGGCTGGCTTCGAATTTCACAGTATCTAAAGTAATGCCGAGGAATTCCAGAGAGTTGACGGGGCCGATGGTTTTCTCTTGAGAAAGGGGGACACCAATTAAGGAGAAGAGAGCCTTAAGCTGATTAATTGCTTGGGCTGGAGGATCTGAGGGGGGGGGAAATAAGTAGGAAGTTATCCATTAGATGAATGAGAAAGGGAACATGATAGGTGTTGAGCAAAATCCAGCAGAGGGCTTCTGATAAGGAATCAAATATTTTTGGGCTACTGCGGCAACCGAAGGTGAGCTGGGTGGAGAAATAGAACTTGTCTGCCCAGCAGACTCCAAAAAGGTGACGGAGGAAAGGATGAATAGGCATGACCTTGAATGCGTCAGAGATATTGGCTTTGGACAGCCAGGCTCCGTGACCTGCAATTTTGATGAAATGAATGGCATCTGAGAGCTTTATGTAGTGAAGAGCGAACTCCTCACTTGAAATGGGGAATTGATGCTACGTGTGTAACCGCCCCGAGGAGCAGATAGGTCAATGATAAGGCGTTTCTTGCCAGAACACTTGCGGGTAGCGATGCCTATGGGATTTAATGCGAAAGGTAGTGAAGGGCGGTGCTGCAAAGGGACCGACCATGAAGCCTTTATCAACTTTGGCTTGGATGAGGGAACTGACGACTTTTGGCTCTGCTATGGCAGAACGGAGGTTTTGACAGATGTGAGACTCAGAAGGGATGTGAGAAATGCCAGTGAAGAAGTCATTTGTAAGTCCGTTAATTAGATAGGAGACGAACGGCTTGTCAGGATGATTTTGAAGCGCCTTATCGAAAGCCAGAACGTTGATGGGAGTAAAAACCTGAAGCAGCTTTGATTGTCACTTAGCTGTAAGAGGACATATGGACCGGGAGTGGGCGTCATTACAGAAGCTGCAGACGTGGAGGTTCTTGCAGAGACGGTTGAAGCAGACGGAAGAATTAAAATTATTACATATTTGCCTGCCGCCTGAAAACTTGATGGGACGGCCATAGATATCTTGGGCTTGAGATCTGGTGGGTGGAGCTGAAGCATGGATGGAAGCAAGGGCAAGTGGTCTTGAACTGGGAAGAGAAGGCAAGGGATGAGGAATGGGTTGAAGTGGACTAGCTGCTACTTTAGGGCATAAGTGAGAGGAGTGCACTGCAGGCGTTGGCACGAATTCCACTGAAGATGCGGGTGAAAAGATCTGGGTCGGAATGGGACCAGTCCACGATACGGTTGTCAGCTGAAAGGGTGGCAGCGGCTTTGGCTGAGAAAGCGCGGTGGTATTGATAGAACAGGGTGCCCTCATAGCGCACAGACAATTCAACAACCAGGAAGAGATATTGATTTAGCTCCTGTAATCTGTGTGGATAAACAGAACAGAGAATGTCACGATAGATGGAGAAAGCGAGGATGAATTCCCCCACGGAAAGGCCTTTTTGAAGACGTGGGTCGCGGGACTTTAGAGTGACTGAAACGTCTCCACAGTCAACCACTCTGTGATCCAAAAACTCAGAAGAGGCGATGAGAATGGAAACGAGATTAACGTCCTTGCCTTCGATAATTTGCTTCCTAATTTTTGGAGAAATAGAATGGCTGGTAATAGCACGGGGAGAAGAAGAACCTGCTGCAGTGGCTGAGGAGAGGTTGAACTCTGGAAAAGCAACAGGGGGTACTAAAGAGGACGTACCTGAAGTATAAGCAGGAGTGGAACTGAAGGCAGGTAGAACCAGAGAAGGATTCTCCAGTTTGTCAAGACGGGCGCTGAGGGCTAGCTGAGAGTCTATAATGGGCTGAAGCAGAGTTTGCAGCTGATTAAATGTGACCTGAGGGGCGCTGCTGGTGGAGGGGATGGGTGAAGTAAGTGACTGTGGCAGCAGAAGCTGTGACTGCGCTTGCTGCGCTGACTGCGCCGGCAGGGGGAGCTGGGCTGCGTGAGCAGGATCTTGCGTATGCGCAGCAGGAACAGAAGCTGTGAGAGTAGCAGAAGTGGAGGGCCTGACGGCCGAAGCTTGCAGACGGGGAGGAATAATCGGCTCGGCTGACAAAGCTTCACAATAAGTAAGGAATAAGGACATGCGATCTCCGCCCACGGGGATGGGAATGGACTTCTCAAAAAGAATTTTCAGTAGCTTAGGTGTCGTCCAATCTTTATAATGAAGCTGTGGCGGGGGCTGGCTGGCAGAACCGCGCTTTAAGCCACGCTCTTGCCTAGCTGAAGGCCGGGTGGAAGCCAGGTTGACTGGCGGGGCTGGTGCAGTCGAGAGCCGGGAGGAGGAACGGGAGGTCTGACAGAGACGGACCGGTGGAGGAGTCGGAGGCAGGAACTCATCTGAGTCGGAAGGAAAGGAGTAGGCTGAAGTATTTTCCATTAGTCAGCAGGTAAGCTTGCAGGTATTTAGTTGTTTGAACGATAATCTTCGTAGGAATTATTATTATATATATATATTGTTTTTTTTTTTTTTTTTGCAAAGTAATGCGTAACACTACCGGTCGGGATTCAAAACGAAACACTCGACAGAAAGGGTGCAGGTGATCAGGGCTTAAATAGAAAAAGATACTAATTAACACTAATTGACAGAATTAGAAAATTAGAAGATTAGAAGATTAGAACTCCCGCTCCACGCCCCCTGAACCACGCAAGCTAACATTTAAAAATAAATAAATAAATAATTAGGATAGTTTTTGAGTCAGCAATTGATTATGTTTTGTATCTGTTTGTTTGAATAAATAATAAAATAAATAAATCTGAATTTGCAGTTAATGCTTTTGTTTAGTTCTTTTGTCAAGTAATAAACGCACTGCATAGTTTGGTATTTTCAAGCAGTCGTTCCCCACAACTACAGTAATTTCAATGGAAAGGTTGCCGGCTCTTCCGACAGCGGCGGTGGGGCTGATGCTGGCCACTCAAAGGGAGTCTGTGGCGCCTGGGCTGGTGTGCGCCGTGCTCCCTTCAGCAGCATCAACAGAGGCTGCTGCGGGACAACAGCATCCTGCCTTTCTCCCCCCCAAAAAAAACTCAGGGGGGTGAGCCTGCCACTCCTCCCCTTCTGGCCCTGGAAACGGCGGTAATGGCACCTCCCCTTCTGGCTCTCAGGACGGCAGCGATGGCTCCTCCTTTCTGGGCGCTGGATGCACGGGCTCCCCCCTTCTGGGCACTGGATGCACGGGCTCCCCCCTTCTGGGCACTGGATGCACGGACTCCCCCCTTCTGGGTGCTGGATGTACGGGCTTCACCCTTCTGGGCACTGCACGCTCGTGCTCTCCCCTTCTGGGCACTGGACTTGTGCTCCCCCCTTCCGGGCGCTGGAGACAGTGGCCAAAATAAAGAGAGGCCAAAATGAGACCAAAATAAATTGACAAACAAAACAGACAGTGGGCGAACACTAAACAAGTATCGTGCGAGTCCTCTCGCACGAGTAGCATTTGTTATTTTGCTTATTTTTTATTTTCCCCTCTCTCCACACCCATTCTCCACTCATCGAACACACAACCCAGAGTGAATAAAACGTGCATCTGTATATACTGTTGTGCCGGGATTCAATTACCAATTAATTATTCACTTGAATCCCAGCACGTGAACTAATTTGTGCATTCCCGTGCTCACATACTTTATCTGCACGTGAAGTGATTATGCAATCCCTGTGCCTAAATACAACTATATATTTTAAATAACTTGTGCTACACAGACCCATTTATATCCTGTGCACCAATACCTATACACCAACATTAACACACCACATGCAACACATAACCCAAAATCCACACATGGGCGGGGCACACTGCCACACCATGCCATTAATTTGGGCGAATCTAGTTTCACCCAATGCTTCAAAATCGATGCTGGGCCTATCTAGTTTTGCCTATGCCAATTATTTGGGCGATTCTAGTTTTGCATTTCTACACTCTACCCTGCCAGCATCCAAGTGCGTGCCAGGGTACCTGCCTCGCCTCCACTTCTGATAACAATGTAGTGACTGTGTGCTGGGTTTACAGTGGCGGTGCAGAAAAGGCAGGACACCAGGGCTGGTTTTAGTAGCGGTTAAAACCACTCTTTATTAGCTCTCTCTCCTCCATACGTGCAGGCAAACTCGCTACACACAGGTGGGTAAAACTATCAATAACTGAGTGGAGAAGCTACTAGAAAGTGATAAATCAATTACAAAGTGTTAGTCGACAATATATTAAAAAAGTGCCCTAATCAAGTGTACAAGTGGTGCAATACAGAGCAGGAGCGGTCACTCGGAAGGTGACGGCCGTGCGAATCCTCGGGAGGCGACGGCAGGTGCGGACCCTCGGGAGGTTACTAATCTTCTTCTGCTGGTGGAGGCAGGAGCAGCAGGTAGTCTCTCTCTGCTGGTGGTGACAGGAAAAGCAAGTAATCTTCCTCTGCTGGTGGAGGAGGAAACAGCAGGTAATCTTCCTCTGCTGGTGGCAGTGGAAACAGCAGGTAATCTTACTCTGGCGGTAGACACGGGAGCAGCAGGCAGTCTCACTCTAGTGGTGGAGGCGGGAGCACCGGGTAATCTCCCTCTTGTGGTGGAGGTGGGAGCAGCAGGTAGTCTCCCTCTTGTGGTGGAGGCGGGAGCAGCAGGTAGTCTCCCTCTTGTGGTGGAGGTGGGAGCAGCAGGTAGTCTCCCTCTATCTCTGGAGGCAGGTGTGACTCTCCCTCTGTCACTGGAGACAGGTGCGGCTCTCCCTCTGTCATTGGAGACTGGTGCGGTTCTCCCTCGGTCACTGGGCTTCCTCTTCTTGGGCTGTGGATGCTCGGACTCCCCCCTCTTGGATGCTGGAGACGCGTGCTTACCCCTCTTGGGCTGTGGACACTCCGGCTCCCCCCCGCTGGGCGCTGGGTGCTGGACGCTCGGGCTCCCCACTTCTGGGCGCTGGACACTCGGGCTCCTCCCACTTGGGCGTTGGACGCTCGGCCTCCTCCCACTAAGAATATGTTATTCATTATATTGTACTATATTTAAATCACTCTAATATTACAGTTTCTTTGACATGTGAATACTTTTAAGGTAGTTAGTAGTTATACAAATGCAAAAAAACAACAAATAAACATTTAAGAATATTAAAAACCTTAAAACTAAAATGACAATATATTGTTTGTGAATATATTTAGAAAATATATTTTTCTTCCATAACAGAAGCAGGGAAGATTTATGGAATTATTTTGTTAGCTACAGTCACTTTAAATTGACATTATTCATAACACCTTAAAGACAATCTTATAGATAAACTTGTACTTTGAAAAGCAATCCATTAACACAAACTTACATTTTTACAGGGGCACCTGTTTCACAATGTATTATTATTATTATTATTATTATTATTATTATTATTATTATTATTATTATTATTATTTATATATTTATATTGCTTTTACACAAAACTATCGCAAAGTACTGTAGAGTACATAGCAGAAAAAAAGAACAAACCACAATACATTTGTATAGCATGTCACACATACAACTGCCACAATCAGACCATTTAAATAACAGATTTAAATAACAGTATATGCATAATAATACAAAAGTAGCAATTTTAATGTTACATTAAGACCCACTAAGATAAGAAGGCCATTTTATAAAAGTGTGTTTTTAGTCTTGACTTGAAAACTGTAACGGTCCCAGCTCCCTGACAAACAAAGGCAGAGCACTCCATAATTTAGGAGCTCTACAAGAAAAAAGCCCTACCTCCCGTGTTGCTTTTGTTGACCCTAGGAATAACCAGCAGCCCTGCATCCTGTGATCTCAGAGTGCGGTTTGGAAGATGCAGGGTCAGATTGTGGGGTCTGTCATTTTAGTGTGGGTTATAAAGATCCCATAACCCCACGCTATAAACACTCTTGATTGTGTGACTGAAGCTCATATATGAATGACTGCTAATCTCCTTCCCTCCTGTGCTGTGACTGAACATATGTCACTGTGTCTGGTGTCAGCTGGGGTCCAGCCAAGCTGCCTGTCTGTGCAGCTGGAGGAAAGAGACCCCTTACTGGGATAATCATTGCCGCCGCTCCATGCGCCTCGCTGTGCCCTGGCATATACCCCCCCCCCCCCCCACCGCCAATCTGTACTCATGCCACATTGCAAATTGTAATGGACTCCCCCGTCCAGCTGAATCAAACAAACATACTATCATTATGCTAGCTTACCGTTTTTCTGTTTTCTTTAATAGATGTTTGTTTTAAAGCTTGTGTTAACTTATAACAAATGACTATTTTTTTTGTGTATATAGGTATTTGAAAAATGAATGTGTGGAGATGAAACACGCACAGAATGTTACAATAAAGCATTCCCTCAAAACACCCTAGCACTGACTATTGAAGAGTAAGGGCCATATTTTCAAAGCGTTTCATCCCTTCTTTAACCCCTTGTCTGCTGAGGCCCTTTTGATGCTCTGTGCTTGCGAAATCACAAAATTCTTTTGTGATTTCGGGAGTTAGCTGTTTTACACCAAAATGATCATATGTTCCATTTAAGATACCCCAGGCAAACATATATATATATATATATATATAGATGTAGCCCTGCTGCAAATTTGCGCTATTCCTTTAAATAAAAATGTTTTATTTCTTGTACCATAGTTAGAATGCACCACAATCACATTTACTAGCTTGCTACACCTAAACACAATTCTATTGGACAGGTTTCCCCTCTGAACCTATTAGCCAACAGGTAGTGGAATTTGGGGGTGGGACTTAGCGTTTTGATTGCGTTTGTGGGAGAGAGAAAGAAGGTTCGAGAGTGTGAGGAGAGACAGACACAACGTGCGAGAGAGAAAGGAGGTTCGAGAGATAGTGAAGGAACAGACGCAACATGAGGGAGTGAAAGAAAAGTTTTATAGTAAAAGAAATATTATCTAAATGATATATTTTGTACTTTATTAGCAGAGTATAAGAGGCTAATATATTTCAGTAAACCAAACGTTTGCTGTAGACAGTACTATCTGCCTGTAATTTCACAAGAGAGAAATTAGTCACCATTTTATGGTATAGTCTTTTTTGTTTATTATTAATTTACTTTTCTGCTGGCGTCTGGAACTGCTGAGAGGCAGATAGCACTCGGGGTGACCAGGAGAAAGCCCCGAGTACCTCTGGCCACGTTGAAAAGAAGATTTTTCAGCTGCCGTTGTGTTTATTGTGTCCTTCTACGAACTTACCTTGGAAGCAAGAAACGGAACTGTGTTGCTGGTCGTGAGTACTGCTTGCATTCAAAAAACCGTTTTTTGAAAGTATAATTTTGTTGCTTATTCGACATAAATAATTGAAGGGGCATTTTGTTTGTTTTATTATTGCCACTACGTACCCGAGCGACGGTTCAGGCCTGCAACGTGTTATTTCTTTTATATTGGTGCACGTGTTCAGTACACGTGAGCACACGTGTGTGTGGGCCCACTGTAGTGCAAGAGTTTAATTATCTTGCATAGCAACGCATATTATTTAAGAGTAAATATATTATTTGTAATATTGATTGTATGTTATTTATTTTAATACCTAGCCTTTGTTTATTGTGTGTTTATGTTATTATTGAAAATACTTTATTATTGCGCATTTATTTGAGTAAATTGTTTACTTATTTCTATTGGTGTGTGTTGTGTGAGTGGATACTGTGGTTAATATTTAATAATAATTCCTATTAAGGGGTGCACGTGTATTTAGATTTCCCTTACATAGGTGGAGGCACCGCATTAAAGAAACAGTACACATATATTTCTAACAGACAAATTATAATTAAGGTGCTTGGACGCGTGAGAGTAAGAGGGAAAACATTTAATGCCCTTACAAAGAGTTTAATGGTATTGTGTGAGTGCTCTCGAATAGAGGACCCAGATCAGGTCCCCAATGAAGTACTGCCACCTGGTGATCTTGCAGCCTGGACGCTAGTGGTAGCTGATGGAGCAACTATTGATCCTGGTGAAGGTGTTCCAACCTCAAGCTTTCAGGAGAAGCTTACAAAGCTGCTGCAGGAAGAGGGGAAGACGTTACGTGAGGCCCAGGCTCTATACCCAGCTGAAGCATTGCAAACCACGTCCCCTGAAGTCATAATTCGTGCAGTTGGAGACGTTTTAGAGAAAACGGCGAAATCACACAACGAGAATAATGCGTATCGGGTGGTTCTTAACATTCTCAGGAAGCATTCCTACTCCCTCGGGAGAGGAGAGTTTTGATAGTTGGATGGATCAAGCCTGTCTCATGGTTCAAGAGTGTGACTGCTCCAGTAGAGAGAAAAGGAAGAGAATCGGGGAGAGCTTGAAAGGACCTGCTTTGGAGATTATTCAAGCAGTGAGGGCCGCCAACCCTGATGCTAGCCCGATGGACTACCTGGAAGCACTTGAACACACGTTTGGAACCCCCAAGTCTGGTGAGGATCTTTATTTTGCATTCAGATCACTAAGACAACAGCCTGGAGAAAAGCTGTCTGATTTTCTGAGGAGGCTAGAGAGGTCTTTAAAGAAAGTAGTGCTGAAAGGAGGCATTGCGTCAAGCCGCATTGATCTTGTGCGCATTGAACAGCTTATACGAGGTGCTACTGAGTCTGAGCTGATGCTGATACAGCTGAGATTAAGGGAAAGGAAGGATAACCCCCCTGCGTTCCTGACTCTCCTGAATGAAACCGCGAAGAGGAGGATCAAGAAGCTGCTCATCATAAACTGAGCACCAGTGTAAAGTGGATACAAGTCAGAGATGACGAGAACCTGAAACAGTCTGAGTTTCATGGACTGAAAGCTCAAATTAAAGAGTTGCAAACTGGGTTTGTTGCCATGATGATGCAGCATAATCAGTCAAAGGAATCAAGTGTTACTGGAAGTCAAGCAAAGAAGGTTAAGCCTGTTACATTGCAGCCTGATCAAGACTGTGAGATACAAGCATTGAAGCGTCAGGTACAAGACCTGCAAAAGAAGGTCACTGTATTGAATATGACACCAGTACCATCAATTGTGGACGGGCAAATGCTGAGAACAGCTGGAGCAGCTCGTGCCCAACAGCAGTAGACCTCAGGCAGCTAAAGGGTCTGGGGATTACTTCTGCTATCGCTGCGGAGAAGATGGGCATATCGCCACCAAATGCAGCACACCTGAAAACCTTGCTAGGGTGAATCAAAAGCTCATTCGTTCCCTGCGTAAGATGAAAAGTGAACAGAGAGGACCAGGCAAGGAGCCTGCCGAGTCTCCTAATATGAACTGCTCGGTCAGGAAGAATGCAATAGCCTTAAAGAAGACATGCCACCTTCCCAAAGGGCTAATAGGACCATCATCAGTGATCACAGTGAAGATTTGTGGACGACCATGCCGTGCTCTGCTAGATAGTGGTTCAAGTGACCATTATCTTTGATAAGTGGTACTCTCGGTTTCTACCACACCTGCCCATTCACCCAGTCGAAGGATTGGCCATCTGGGGCCTGAGGACACCAGCTATCCCTATAGAGGATACATAGTAGTAGATTTAGAATTTCCCAAAGATGTTGCAGGAATTCAAGAGTCTATCTCTGTTTTGGCTTTGATCTGCCCAGAACCACGTAGCCCTGAGCAGGTACCTGTCATAATTGGGACTAATGCAAGTATGTTTCAGCGTCTAGCCAAACTCTGTGAAGAGACAGCTGGCCCTGACTTTGTTACCTCTCTGCATATCCACCCTTTGTGTTCTCAAGCTTACAGAAAACAGCGGGAACCAAAGAGTAAACAGCAAGATGACTGCATCGGTCAAGTGAAGTGGTTGGGCTCGGGACCACTGACTATTGCGCCCAGAAGCGAGTGTAATGTTATCTGTGGAGTCTGCAGTCCCCTGCCATTGGAAAAGGGCATCTTCATGATTGAGACACCGCCTGACATAGCACTGCCAAAGGGGGTGTTAGTACAACCTGAATCCTACCAGCCTCAGCCAATGATGTCAACAGGCTTACTGTTAGATTGAGGAATGAATCGATGAAAGAAACCACATTGCCTAGTGGGACAGTGCTGGCCCACCTATACAAGACGGACACAGTAGCTCAGGCTCAAAGACAGGACAAACAGATACCTGCCCTTGATCCCCAGCTGTTTGATTTTGGGACATCTCCCATTCCAGAGACGTGGAAGGAGAGACTGAGCAGAAAACTGTCTGAACGAGCCAATGTATTCTCAACTCATGAGTGGGACGTGGGACTGGCTGCAGGAGTTGAACACCCCATCCGGCTTAGTGACTCAAGACCTTTCAAGGAGAGGTCACGAAGGCTTGCCCCTGCCGATATTGAAGATATACGCCGGCATTTGCAAGAATTGTTGGCAGCAGGCATTATTAAGGAGTCTCGTAGCCCATATGCCTCACCCATAGTTGTAGCCAGGAAGAAGAACAGATCAGTACGAATGTGCATAGACTATCGCACTTTGAACAGCAGGACCATACCAGACCAGTACACCATGCCGCGCATTGATGACGCATTGGACTGTTTGTCTGGTAGCAAGTGGTTTTCAGTACTAGATCTGCGCAGCGGATATTACCAGATACCTATGGCAGAGGAAGACAAGGAGAGGACAGCATTCATTTGTCCTCTTGGTTTCTACCAATTCGAACGTATGCCGCAGGGTATCACGGGTGCCCCAGCCACTTTTCAGCGGCTAATGGAGAAAGCCATGGGGGATATGAACCTTCTCCAAGTGTTAGTCTACCTTGATGACATAATCGTATTTGGTAAGACGTTGGAAGAACACGAAGAGCGACTTTTGAAAGTTCTTGATCGGCTGGAAGAATGTGGCCTGAATGTGTCAATAGACAAGTGCCAATTCTGTCAGCCTCAGGTTAAATATGTTGGCCATATTGTCTCTGAACACGGTGTAGCAACAGACCCTGCAAAAGTAGAAGCCGTGGCCAATTGGGAGCAACCTATGAACCTGAAGTCATTAAGATCCTTTCTGGGATTCTGTGGCTATTACTGTAGATTTGTGGCAAACTACTCAGCCATTGTCAGACCATTGACAGAACTTACCAAAGGCTATCCACCAGCACAGCGTGGAAAGAGTCGGAGCCCTTTGGAGACCGCTGGAATGATCAGTGCACCGAAGCATTCCAGAAGATCATTCGCTGCCTTACCAATGCACCGGTATTGGCTTTTGCTGACAGTACTAAACCCTACATCTTACATGTAGATGCTAGCATGAATGGGTTGGGTGCTGTATTAAACCAGGAATACCCTGAAGGCTTGAGACCAGTAGCTTTTGCTAGCCGGAAGTTATCCATGTCCGAACAGCGATACCCAGTACACCAACTTGAGTTCTTGGCACTTAAATGGGCCGTCGTGGATAAATTTCACGATTATCTTTATGGAGCCAAGTTCACGGTGAGAACGGATAATAATCCTCTCACCTATGTTTTGACAACGGCAAAGTTGAACGCTACAGGTCATAGATGGCTTGCAGCTCTTGCCACCTATGATTTTAATATCCAGTACAGACCTGGACGAAACAACGTCGATGCTGACTTACTGTCGCGAAGATTGCATTCTAGTAATCTGACCAGTGAATGGAAAGAAATCCCGCCTTCAGGTATAAAAGCTGTATGCCAATTGGTGGAAGTAATTGAGTCTCCTGAATTCAACACACGTGTGGTGGATCAATTGGGAGCATCACCTATAGCTATACCCGACTGCTATGCATTTCCAGCCCTTCTGCAATTGAGCCCACTAGAACAGCTGAGCAATAAAGACCTGCAGAAAGCTCAGGAAGTGGACCCAGTGATTGGAGAGATTGGATGTGTTATTAAATGTGGTCGAGGGCCACAGGCAGTGAAGCACAAACACCCCGACATCACCCTGTTACTGCGTGAGTGGGAGAAACTTGTGATGCAGAATAACCTGTTGTACCGAGTGACTAAAAGAGCTCATGGAAAGGAAGTCCATCAGCTTGTACTGCCTAGCAGATACCGGATGATGGTTTTACAAACCATGCATGATGAGTTGGGTCACCTGGGAGTGGAGAGAACTACGCAGCTCCTAAAAGATCGGTTTTACTGGCCGAAGATGGCATCAGAAGTGGACCAATACATTAAGAACTGTGGAACATGTATCAGACGCAAGACATTACCCCACAGAGCCGCTCAACTGAACCAGATCAATAGTGAAGGGCCTCTGGACCTTGTATGCATTGACTTTTTGTCCCTAGAACCTGACTTGAAGGGGATAGCCAACATCCTGGTCATCACTGATCATTTTACCCGGTATGCGCAGGCCTTTCCCACAAGAGATCAGAAGGCCGCCACAGTTGCCAAAGTATTGTGGGAGAAATATTTTATCCATTATGGATTTCCTGCCCAAATCCATTCCGACCAGGGTCGCGATTTTGAGAGTCGGTTAATAAAGGAACTCTTAAGTATGCTGGGTATACGGAAGTCCAGAACTACTCCGCATCATCCTCAAGGGGACCCACAACCTGAGAGATTTAATCGGACTCTACTATCCATGTTAGGAACCCTTGACCCGTCCAAGAAGCAGAGATGGAGCCAACATGTCAGTCAGTTAGTGCACGCCTATAACTGCACCAAGAATGACCTTACAGGGTACTCCCCATACTATTTAATGTTTGGGAGAGAAGTTCGTCTTCCGGTGGACCTCTGTTTTGGTGTGTCACCTGACCGTGAATCGTACGCAACATAACAGCAGTACGTTGCTAAGCTGAAATCCGAGTTGAAAGAAGCCTATCAGTTATCCACTAATGCTGCCTGCCAAAATCACTTGAGTAACAAAAGACGTTACGATCAGCATGTGCGTAACCAGACATTAGAAGTAGGTGATCGTGGTACTTCACGCAACCTAGGGATACAAGGAAAGCATAAGTTGGAGGACAGATGGAAATCGGTACCACATGTAGTAGTGGAGAAGTTGCCTAACTTACCTGTGTACCGGGTCAAGCCTGAGAAAGGAATGGGTATTGTGAAGACAGTTCACAGAGATCACCTGTTACCCATTGGCTACCTAGTGAGGATGCCTGTCAATTCAGGAGTGAAAAAAACGTCACTTAGACTTGTCACAAGAACACAGGCCAAACGGTACCAGAAGAAGGAGGTGCCTAAGAACGTGACACATGAAGATGAAAACTATGAAGAACAGGGAGACACTTCATCAGAGTCTGAAGATGGAGGAGTGTGCTACCATGACCATCCCACTTTAACTGAGAGCATCATCGAGCCCACTGGTTCTGACATGCACCCAGAGAATGGAACTGTCCCTGATGGAGCAGAGCTTGCCTTAGAAGATAGCAGTGCCAGCTCTTCCCAAGAGCTTGAAAGTTCTGACGGAGAGACTGCCTTGGAGGAAGAGGACGCCCAACACCCAATTGAAGACCCTGTGGTGGACACAGAGCCTAACGAGGGAGACGTCTCTATATTGGCGGAGGGTGGGGATCCTACAATTGAAAGTCGTGCTAAGAGAGAAGTGAAGCCTGTCATCCGTTTAACCTATGATGAGCCAGGAAAACCTTCTGATGTGCCTTTGACCATAATACACCGGGGAATGGTCATTCAAATCAGTAGCAGCTATCCTGAAGTGCAATGTCAGAGTCAATGCGCTACGTTATGGTGCAATCCATTAGCAAAGTGTCACAATTGTAGCTGTAAAGACAACCATCTGGTAAAAAGTTAAGTCTGATGGGGACATCCAGACATTCTAGAAGGGGGAGGATGTAGCCCTGCTGCAAATTTGCGCTATTCCTTTAAATAAAAATGTTTTATTTCTTGTACCATAGTTAGAATGCACCAGAATCACATTTACTAGCTTGCTACACCTAAACACAATTCTATTGGACAGGTTTCCCCTCTGAACCAATTAGCCAACAGGTAGTGGAATTTGGGGGTGGGACTTAGCATTTTGATTGGGTTTGTGCGAGAGAGAGAAAGAAGGTTCGAGAGTGTGAGGAGAGACAGACGCAACTTGCGAGAGAGAAAGGAGGTTCGAGAGAGTGTGAAGGAACAGACGCAACATGAGGGAGTGAAAGAAAAGTTTTATAGTAAAAGAAATAGTATCTAAACGATATATTTTGTACTTTATTAGCAGAGTATAAGAGGCTAATATATTTCAGTAAACCAAACGTTTGCTGTAGACAGTACTATCTGCCTGTAATTTCACAAGAGAGAAATTAGTCACCATTTTATGGTATAGTCTTTTTTGTTTATTATTAATTTACTTTTCTGCTGGCGTCTGGAACTGCTGAGAGGCAGATAGCACTCGGGGTGACCAGGAGAAAGCCCCGAGTACCTCTGGCCACGTTGGAAAAGAAGATTTTTTCAGCTGCCGTTGTGTTTATTGTGTCCTTCTACGAACTTACCTTGGAAGCAAGAAACGGAACTGTGTTGCTGGTCGTGAGTACTGCTTGCATTCAAAAAAACGTTTTTTGAAAGTATAATTTTGTTGCTTATTCGACATAAATAATTGAAGGGGCATTTTGTTTGTTTTATTATTGCCACTACATACCCGAGCGACGGTTCAGGCCTGCAACGTGTTATTTCTTTTATATTGGTGCACGTGTTCAGTACACGTGAGCACACGTGTGTGCATGTGTGTGTGGGCCCACTGTAGTGCAAGAGTTTAATTATCTTGCATAGCAACGCATATTATTTAAGAGTAAGTATATTATTTGTAATATTGATTGTATGTTATTTATTTGAATACCTAGCCTTTGTTTATTGTGTGTTTATGTTATTATTGAAAATACTTTATTATTGCGCATTTATTTGAGTAAATTGTTTACTTATTTCTATTGGTGTGTGTTGTGTGAGTGGATACTGGGGTTAATATTTAATAATAATTCCTATTAAGGGGTGCACGTGTATTTAGATTTCCCTTACATAGGTGGAGGCACCGCATTAAAGAAACAGTACACATATATTTCTAACAGACAAATTATAATTAAGGTGCTTGGACGCGTGAGAGTAAGAGGGAAAACATTTAATGCCCTTACAAAGAGTTTAATGGTATTGTGTGAGTGCTCTCGAATAGAGGACCCAGATCAGGTCCCCAATGAAGTACTGCCACCTGGTGATCTTGCAGCCTGGACGCTAGTGGTAGCTGATGGAGCAACTATTGATCCTGGTGAAGGTGTTCCAACCTCAAGCTTTCAGGAGAAGCTTACAAAGCTGCTGCAGGAAGAGGGGAAGACGTTACGTGAGGCCCAGGCTCTATACCCAGCTGAAGCATTGCAAACCACGTCCCCTGAAGTCATAATTCGTGCAGTTGGAGACGTTTTAGAGAAAACGGCGAAATCACACAACGAGAATAATGCGTATCGGCGGTTACGAACATTCTCAGGAAGCATTCCTACTCCCTCGGGAGAGGAGAGTTTTGATAGTTGGATGGATCAAGCCTGTCTCATGGTTCAAGAGTGTGACTGCTCCAGTAGAGAGAAAAGGAAGAGAATCGGGGAGAGCTTGAAAGGACCTGCTTTGGAGATTATTCAAGCAGTGAGGGCCGCCAACCCTGATGCTAGCCCGATGGACTACCTGGAAGCACTTGAACACACGTTTGGAACCCCCGAGTCTGGTGAGGATCTTTATTTTGCATTCAGATCACTAAGACAACAGCCTGGAGAAAAGCTGTCTGATTTTCTGAGGAGGCTAGAGAGGTCTTTAAAGAAAGTAGTGCTAAAAGGAGGCATTGCGTCAAGCCGCATTGATCTTGTGCGCATTGAACAGCTTATACGAGGTGCTACTGAGTCTGAGCTGATGCTGATACAGCTGAGATTAAGGGAAAGGAAGGATAACCCCCCTGCGTTCCTGACTCTCCTGAATGAAATCCGCGAAGAGGAGGATCAAGAAGCTGCTCGTCATAAACTGAGCACCAGTGTAAAGTGGATACAAGTCAGAGATGACGAGAACCTGAAACAGTCTGAGTTTCATGGACTGAAAGCTCAAATTAAAGAGTTGCAAACTGGGTTTGTTGCCATGATGATGCAGCATAATCAGTCAAAGGAATCAAGTGTTACTGGAAGTCAAGCAAAGAAGGTTAAGCCTGTTACATTGCAGCCTGATCAAGACTGTGAGATACAAGCATTGAAGCGTCAGGTACAAGACCTGCAAAAGAAGGTCACTGTATTGAATATGACACCAGTACCATCAATTGTGGACGGGCAAACGCTGAGAACAGCTGGAGCAGCTCGTGCCCAACAGCAGTAGACCTCAGGCAGCTAAAGGGTCTGGGGATTACTTCTGCTATCGCTGCGGAGAAGATGGGCATATCGCCACCAAATGCAGCACACCTGAAAACCTTGCTAGGGTGAATCAAAAGCTCATTCGTTCCCTGCGTAAGATGAAAAGTGAACAGAGAGGACCAGGCAAGGAGCCTGCCGAGTCTCCTAATATGAACTGCTCGGTCAGGAAGAATGCAATAGCCTTAAAGAAGACATGCCACCTTCCCAAAGGGCTAATAGGACCATCATCAGTGATCACAGTGAAGATTTGTGGACGACCATGCCGTGCTCTGCTAGATAGTGGTTCACAAGTGACCATTATCTTTGATAAGTGGTACTCTCGGTTTCTACCACACCTGCCCATTCACCCAGTCAAAGGATTGGCCATCTGGGGCCTGAGTGACACCAGCTATCCCTATAGAGGATACATAGTAGTAGATTTAGAATTTCCCAAAGATGTTGCAGGAATTCAAGAGTCTATCTCTGTTTTGGCTTTGATCTGCCCAGAACCACGTAGCCCTGAGCAGGTACCTGTCATAATTGGGACTAATGCAAGTATGTTTCAGCGTCTAGCCAAACTCTGTGAAGAGACAGCTGGCCCTGACTTTGTTACCTCTCTGCATATCCACCCTTTGTGTTCTCAAGCTTACAGAAAACAGCGGGAACCAAAGAGTAAACAACAAGATGACTGCATCGGTCAAGTGAAGTGGTTGGGCTGGGACCACTGACTATTGCGCCCAGAAGCGAGTGTAATGTTATCTGTGGAGTCTGCAGTCCCCTGCCATTGGAAAAGGGCATCTTCATGATTGAGACACCGCCTGACATAGCACTGCCAAAGGGGGTGTTAGTACAACCTGGAATCCTACCAGCCTCAGCCAATGATGTCAACAGGCTTACTGTTAGATTGAGGAATGAATCGATGAAAGAAACCACATTGCCTAGTGGGACAGTGCTGGCCCACCTATACAAAGACGGACACAGTAGCTCAGGCTCAAAGACAGGACAAACAGATACCTGCCCTTGATCCCCAGCTGTTTGATTTTGGGACATCTCCCATTCCAGAGACGTGGAAGGAGAGACTGAGCAGAAAACTGTCTGAACGAGCCAATGTATTCTCAACTCATGAGTGGGACGTGGGACTGGCTGCAGGAGTTGAACACCCCATCCGGCTTAGTGACTCAAGACCTTTCAAGGAGAGGTCACGAAGGCTTGCCCCTGCCGATATTGAAGATATACGCCGGCATTTGCAAGAATTGTTGGCAGCAGGCATTATTAAGGAGTCTCGTAGCCCATATGCCTCACCCATAGTTGTAGCCAGGAAGAAGAACAGATCAGTACGAATGTGCATAGACTATCGCACTTTGAACAGCAGGACCATACCAGACCAGTACACCATGCCGCGCATTGATGACGCATGGACTGTTTGTCTGGTAGCAAGTGGTTTTCAGTACTAGATCTGCGCAGCGGATATTACCAGATACCTATGGCAGAGGAAGACAAGGAGAGGACAGCATTCATTTGTCCTCTTGGTTTCTACCAATTCGAACGTATGCCGCAGGGTATCACGGGTGCCCCAGCCACTTTTCAGCGGCTAATGGAGAAAGCCATGGGGGATATGAACCTTCTCCAAGTGTTAGTCTACCTTGATGACATAATCGTATTTGGTAAGACGTTGGAAGAACACGAAGAGCGACTTTTGAAAGTTCTTGATCGGCTGGAAGAATGTGGCCTGAATGTGTCAATAGACAAGTGCCAATTCTGTCAGCCTCAGGTTAAATATGTTGGCCATATTGTCTCTGAACACGGTGTAGCAACAGACCCTGCAAAAGTAGAAGCCGTGGCCAATTGGGAGCAACCTATGAACCTGAAGTCATTAAGATCCTTTCTGGGATTCTGTGGCTATTACTGTAGATTTGTGGCAAACTACTCAGCCATTGTCAGACCATTGACAGAACTTACCAAAGGCTATCCACCAGCACAGCGTGGAAAGAAGACCTCCAAAGACAGTGAAAAGTCCTACTTTAAAGAGTCGGAGCCCTTTGGAGACCGCTGGAATGATCAGTGCACCGAAGCATTCCAGAAGATCATTCGCTGCCTTACCAATGCACCGGTATTGGCTTTTGCTGACAGTACTAAACCCTACATCTTACATGTAGATGCTAGCATGAATGGGTTGGGTGCTGTATTAAACCAGGAATACCCTGAAGGCTTGAGACCAGTAGCTTTTGCTAGCCGGAAGTTATCCATGTCCGAACAGCGATACCCAGTACACCAACTTGAGTTCTTGGCACTTAAATGGGCCGTCGTGGATAAATTTCATCTTTATGGAGCCAAGTTCACGGTGAGAACGGATAATAATCCTCTCACCTATGTTTTGACAACGGCAAAGTTGAACGCTACAGGTCATAGATGGCTTGCAGCTCTTGCCACCTATGATTTTAATATCCAGTACAGACCTGGACGAAACAACGTCGATGCTGACTTACTGTCGCGAAGATTGCATTCTAGTAATCTGACCAGTGAATGGAAAGAAATCCCGCCTTCAGGTATAAAAGCTGTATGCCAATTGGTGGAAGTAATTGAGTCTCCTGAATTCAACACACGTGTGGTGGATCAATTGGGAGCATCACCTATAGCTATACCCGACTGCTATGCATTTCCAGCCCTTCTGCAATTGAGCCCACTAGAACAGCTGAGCAATAAAGACCTGCAGAAAGCTCAGGAAGTGGACCCAGTGATTGGAGAGATTGGATGTGTTATTAAATGTGGTCGAGGGCCACAGGCAGTGAAGCACAAACACCCCGACATCACCCTGTTACTGCGTGAGTGGGAGAAACTTGTGATGCAGAATAACCTGTTGTACCGAGTGACTAAAAGAGCTCATGGAAAGGAA